>CM047746.1:27610352-28082169 GCA_026225825.1 Pistacia integerrima
GACAACATATATAGAAATATTAGTAGTTCGCATCACCCCAAAATATAACTCCAAACACAAAAATGCAGAACTTAGTGGACCTACTAATGTCTCTCATAGTCATCTTACCCTTGAAAAGCATGCAAGAGAGGTTTTTAATGAGAACCAGAATTGATGTCATCTTACCCAATTCCTTTGGTTCCACCGGTGATAAGAGCCCTCAAGACTCCATCTGTTGTGCCTGCCAATGGTACCTGCAGCTTCAGCCATTCTCTCTGTTTCTTCCGAAGTACTACTGATGCTTCAACTAGTTTTGGCTAGTTATTATACCAGTAGCCATTGTCACCATGCTGTTATACAAGACCTTGAAGAATCCAAGTTGGCACCAAACAAGTAGCTCAAGAAAAAATTAATGATCACCTTAATCATTAAATAATAATTTGGATGTTATGCATTTGGATTTAAATTCTTACTCTCACTTTTCAACTAGGAAGTTATCATTTCAAAAACCAATAATGTTTAATCTTATAATTAATATAATTTTCAATAGTTTGCATATATATACTCTGGACTTTCCTCTAAAATTTTGTATCCATCACATATTCACAGCTGAGACAAGGGAAAATTAGGATTTGCCGTAACACATTGAATTGAAAGCAGAGTAGCTAGCTAGTGAACAGAATTTGTGCTCCAGGATTTGTAGCGGGAGGGAACAAGTGATACCACGGTATCTCCTAAAGTTTCCACCCCCAATTACGTGCTTCACATAGTCATGTTCCACTAAAAAAGAGAGAGACAATTGGTTTTAATGGTGATTTGGTGAAATGAGATTGTTTAAAGCATTTTGGTTGCTATAAATGTGTTTGGGTAAGCAAAAGAGGTTAGTGTGGTTTACGGCCTGAAAATCGCAGAATTTCTGGGTTCAGGCTTCGGAACTGCTGGGTTAGGATGAAGAAACTGGAGCACAGATTTATTTATATGTTATCCTATAAAATTCATACCTTTTGACACTCAAATTAATAGTCGAATCCCTTTATTGTATCCCGAATGAGTTTTTATACTTGAATACAAGAGGAGGAAAAATAACTCCCCTCCTGATTTTATCATATCACTCTTAATAGTATGTGATTTGGTGACTTGGACTCCATCACTTGTTATTCTTGTTGATGTGACTTCCATGAATTTAGTGTCATATTCCTGCAAGTTATAACCAATTCAGGTTCTTGGGAAGAATAACCCGTTCACTGTAAGTCCTCCATCAACACAAATAGTCTGCCCAGTTATGTACGAGGCTGCTGGTAGGCAAAGAAATGCTATCAAGGAAGAAACCTCCTTTGGCTCCCCAATGCGTCCCATTGGAGTTCGAGCGACTACCTCCTTCATTACAGTCTCATTATCCAGATGCTGCAACCATAAAGAGATGTATGTCACTTAAACAAGCTCTAATTATTTTAAAACTGAGTTTAGTTATTGACTTAATAATATTAATGCAGTAAAATTCCTAACACAACCATGAAAATGCTGACACAGAATGTAAACGTGTCAAGTGATTCTTACAGGTGCCGTTAGAGGAGTTCTGATGAGCCAAGGCGCCACAGAATTAGCCCTTATGTTGTCTCTTGCCCACTCACAAGCCAAATTCTTGGCAAGTTGGTTCATAGCCCCTGCAGATAAATAGATCAACATCAGTATCACCGCTAGCTCTCAAAATCAATCATCAATGTTAAAACCAGTTAAGCTTTCAATATTGTAAATATAGTAAAACAATTTACCTTTAGTCGCTGAATAAGTGGCATCACCGCTTACTGATACCACACCACAGACTGAGGACATGAAAATAATACTTCCTGCTTCTGAAGCTTTCAACAGAGGATATGCAAGTTGAGATAAGTAGTAAGCAGACTCAAAATTGGTAGTCATGACAACTGAAAAATCTTCAGCATTTTGCTCTATAATCGGCTTTACTCTGCTTGTCCCAACATTGTGAACCTGGAGTTGCATAGCAAAATATAAGATAATGAAAATTTTGAACTATTTGCTGAATTACATCTGAGACATAATGGATTTGGAAACTGGAGAGTTACATACAAGGATGTTAAGTTTTCCATAGAACAGAGATGACACTCTATCCATTAACTTCTTTCCTTCTGCTCGAGATGATACATCGCATACTGTACCAGTGACTTTAAAACCTTTCATTTCCCATTCCCGTATGCATTCATTAAGCTCAACTTCGTTTCTAGAGCATGTATGCACAGATGCACCCATCTCTGCTAATTCCTCCACAACAGCATGCCTGATGGGCGTTGTACATGATTAAACAATGAAATATTAACAGAATGTTAAATATGCTACTCAATGTCTCTCTAGTTAGTATATGAAACCACAGAGTACTACATCAGGGACAAGAATAACTGTCAAATGCCACTCAAATAATTTTAATACAACCAACCTTAATGAGAATTATTTAGTAGCCACTAGCCTATAACAAGAAAAATAAAAAGAGAGGAGAACTGAGAGGAAGAAAAACCCGAGTCCTTTGGTTCCACCAGTGACAAGTGCTGTCATGCCCTGAAGATTCCATCTGTTGAGCCCACTGTAGCTGTCTGCTTGAGCCATTATCTCTACTGCTGTTACTTCCAGAAGTTCTTGAAGGTTATATGTTGATAGCCATATATATCGTCCGTCTAACTATTATTAACCACAACCACATGATAGAAGTAGAAGATGCCAAATCAGTCAATTTCAATGTAGACACTAGCAATCAAACCATGATAAGGAAATGCAACTAACACCACAAAATGCCTTGCCCAAACAAAGCAGAAGATTAGATTGTGGAGTCTGGACGCTTTCTGATATTAGAAAGTCGATCCAACTTGTGGCTTGCAGAAGTTCATGAGTTTTGGCCACGAAACTTGTATCCAAAGACGATAATCGATTATTCATATTTTGTTAAACACTTGGGCTTTAAGTTTGGACACCAACAGAAATCAAGTAAAGATTGCCCCATAATCAAAGTAGTTAGAGAAATATTTAATTTATTCATTATGAAGGAAAAGATGTCCGGGGGATATATACAGATGACAATAATATTATATTTACAAAGATTTTCATATAAAGTGAGGTGGTAAAAAATGAATAAAAAAGTGAAACAAAAAGTCAAACTTATTAAATTCACTATTTCATTTATTTTTTGCCACATCACTTTGTATGAAGATCTTTGTAAAATTTCTTTGTAAGTATAGTATTACTCTGATAGATAATGACACAATCACGATTTAAAGTCCCCATAGATATTACAAGAGGTGGGAAAGGCTTGGGCCTGGACCTTGAGGGCCCAGGCCAAAATAATTAGGGGCTGGTCATGGGCCCAAGACCAGTCTTATGGGCCTAGACATTTTTTTATAAAATTTTATTTTTAACCCCTATATTTATTATCAATTTCATATTAAATAGGAGGATTTTGGATATTTTACATAAGTTAAAAGGAAATTGGGGAGGAGTAAACCTAGGCATTTGGGACTGGTCCCAAAAACCAATCCTAGGAGACTTGGTCCCAAACTCGGACTAGGCCCATGGATGAGGGACTGGTCGCTAGGTTGGGCCCTCCTCCAAGGCCTATGCTTGGGACCGAGGGCCCAACCTAGGGACCGAAACCCCTTTGCATTTTTTTAAAAAGGTCATTTGAAAAATATTCAAAAACCCCCTGTAATTTGAAAATTGACAAAAATATTGAAGGTTAAATTGATGTTTTACACAATTTACTAATCTTGGAGGGTGGAACTAAATTTTCCAGCCTCTAAAAATTACATAAACCCCCCTATATAATTTTTATTAACCCCTTAAAAAAGAAATTTTTCAAACCCATAGAACCAATCGTATGGGCCCAAGACCGGTCCTAGGGATCGGTCTAGGCCTTGAAATTTCTCATGGGCTTGGGACTCATGGGAGACCAGTCCTATTGGGACCAATCCTTGCCTAGGTCAAGGGAGGGGGTTTGGGCTTGGGCCTTGGAGGAGGGACCAACCCTGGGCTCGGGCCCTCCTTCCATTGGGCTTGGTCCTGTCCTAGGACCGATTTTTTGGGTTGAACTTTTTGAGTCTGAGCTTAATTCCCACTTCTATTACATGGTTATTGGATGGAACAATTACACAATTATTACTCACGTTCTTTTGGAAGAAGCCATTCACTGGTTTACTACAAAGATACACTTAACTTCGGGTTTTGTTTATGTTTATGAGTTTTACACACAAAACTTGATGTGAAAGATGATTATTAATCAATTTTTATTTCATCACGCAATTAAATAGTTGCCAGACTAGAACCAGATCAAGTTGGCCAGAACATGAATAACCCTCTGAAGGAAATATCAAACTTTTTCATTCGACAACTAGTTAGGTCAACATTCATGAATGATAGATAGGTAATACATGAGGAGTTTAAATCATGTTGGGACTTTTTATTGCTGGTGAAGCTGTCAAGATGGAATATGTCTCGGCCTACAAAGACATATTATCATGCATACATATGACCAGTGGGACTGCACATGGCCTTTAAATTTCGTAATAAAGACTGACCCAAGTCTTGAGCTGGGTGATTTTCAACCACTGTTGGACATTTAACACACATCAAGCAAAGATTTCACAATCATCAAAGGTTTTGATGTACCAAGGTGCCACAGCATTACATCTTATGTTGTCTTTTGCCCACTCACAAGCCAAATTTCGTGTAAGCTGATTGATAGCTCCTGAAAACCAACCGAAAGTAAACAAAATTAAAATAACAAAATTAAAATAAAGTTTCATAAAACTCTTCAACTGGACCACATGGACCCATAAATGATGCGGTGAAATTCACATCAGAAGGGTAAATTACCTTCAGTTGATCCCTGAACAGACATGTTTTTGAGTGAGACAAAACCAGACACAGAAGATGTAAATACAATGCTTCCTGCTCCAGATGCTTTCAGCAGGGGATCAGCTAGTTGTGATAAGTTAAAAACAGATTCAAAATTTGTGGCCATGAAAGTGGAAAATTCCTCTGCTGTGAACTCTACCATTGGTTTCCGGATATTTGTTCCAACATTATTAATCTACGAAAACATTAAAGCCTTGAACTTCATGTTGAACAAAAAAATAGTGGTTAAGAGATGGGAGGATTCATTTTAATTTTGGCACTTAAAAAGATCAACAATAGAAAGCACAAAATTTACAAGTAGCACTCTTATTAATAGAATTTTATACATGAACGGTAGTACGAAATAACTATATTGGGGTTCCAAAAGGACATATGGACAGGTTATACAAAAAAAAAATTTGAAGCATGCAAGAAATAATTAATGATCACCTTAATCATTAAATAATGACTTGGATGTTATGCATTTGGGTTTAAATTTTAGCTCAACTAATAAATAGCTCGTCTCTTAATTTCACTTTTCAACTAGGAAGTTATCATTTCAAAAACCAATAATGTTTGATCTTATAATAATATAACATTCAATAGTTTGCATATATATAATTTTGTATTCATCACATATTCACAGCTGAGACGGGGAAAATTATGATTTGCCGGAGCACATTGAAGTGAAAGCAGAGTAGCTAGCTAGTGAACAGAATTTGTGCTCCAGGATTTGTAGCGGGAGGGAACAAGTGATACCAGGGTATCTCCTAAAGTTTCCACCCCCAATTATGTGCTTCACATAGTCATGTTCCAATAAAAAGAGAGAGACAGTTGGTTTTAATGGTGATTGGCTGAAATGAGATTGTTTAAAGCATTTTAGTTGCTATTAATGTGTTTGGGTAAGCAAAAGAAGTTAGATTGGTGTGGTTTATGGCCTGAAAATCGCAGAATTTCTGGGTTCAGGCTTCGGAACTGCTGGGTTAGGATGAAGAAACTGGAGCACAGATTTATTTATATGTTATCCCATAAAATTCATACCTTTTGACACTCAAATAAATAGTTGAATCCCTTTATTGTATCCCGAATGAGTTTTTACACTTGAATACAAGAGGAGGAAAAATAACTCCCCTCCTAATTTTATCATATCACTCTTAATAGTATGTGATTTGGTGACTTGGACTCTATCACTTGTTATTCTTGTTGATGTGACTTCCATGAATTTAGTGTCATATTCCTGCAAGTTATAACCAATTAGGTTCTTGGGAAGAATAACCCGTTCACTGTAAATCCTCCATCAACACAAATAGTCTGCCCAGTAATGTACGAGGCTGCTGGTAGACAAAGAAATGCTATCAAGGAAGAAACCTCCTTGGCTCCCCAATGCGTCCCATTGGAGTTCGAGCGACTACCTCCTTCATGAAAGTCTCATTATCCAGACACTGCAACCATAAAGAGATGTATGTCACTTAAACAAGCTCTAATTATTTTAAAACTGAGTTTAGTTATTGGACTTAATAATATTAATGCAGCAAAATTCCTAACACAAGCATGAAAATACTGACATAGAATGTAAACGTGTCAAGTGATTCTTACAGGTGCTGTTAGAGGAGTTCTGATGAGCCAAGGCGCCACAGAATTAGCCCTTATGTTGTCTCTTGCCCACTCACAAGCCAAATTCTTGGCAAGTTGGTTCATAGCCCCTGCAGATAAATATATCAACATCAGTATCACCGCTAGCTCTCAAAATCCATAATCAATGTTAAAACCAGTTAAGCTTTCAATATCGTAAATATGATGAAACAATTTACCTTTAGTCGCTGAATAAGTGGCATCACCGCTTACTGATAACCACACCACAGACTGAGGACATGAAAATAATACTTCCTGCTCCTGAAGTTTTCAACAGAGGATATGCAAGTTGAGATAAGTAGTAAGCAGACTCAAAATTGGTAGTCATGACCACTGAAAAATCTTCAGCATTTTGCTCTATAATCGGCTTTCCTCTGCTTGTCCCAACATTGTGAACCTGGAGTTGCATAGCAAAATATAAGATAATGGAAATTTTGAACTATTTACTGAATTACATCTGAGACAAAATGGATTTGGAAAGTGGAGAGTTATATACAAGGATGTTAAGTTTTCCATTGAATAAAGATGACACTCTATCCATTAACTTCTTTCCTTCTGCTCGAGATGATACATCACATACCGTACCAGTGACTTTAAAACCTTTCATTTCCCATTCCCGTATGCATTCATTAAGCTCAGCTTCGTTTCTAGAGCATGTATGCACAGAGGCACCCATCTCTGCTAATTCCTCCACAACAGCATGCCTGATGGGCATTGTACATTATTAAACAATGAAATAACTTTCAAATGCCACTCAAATAATTTTAATACAACCAACTTAATGAGAATTATTTAGTAGCCACTAGCCTAATAACAAGAAAAATAAAAAGAGGAGAACTGAGAGGAAGAAAAACCCGAGTCCTTTTGGTTCCCACCAGTGACAAGTGCTGTCATGCCCTGAAGATTCCATCTGTTGAGCCCACTGTAGCTGTCTGCTTGAGCCATTATCTCTACTGCTGTTACTTCCAGAAGTTCTTGAAGGTTATATGTTGATAGCCATATATGTCGTCCGTCTAACCATTATTAACATACGCGTGATAACAAGCAACAATAATTGCATAGGTTCATTGCTTACACAGTCAAAACGTTGTCATAAGGTTACATATTTATTAACCACAACCACATGATAGAAGTAGAAGATGCCAAATCAGTCAATTTCATGATAAGGAAATGCAACACACACCACAAAATGCCTTGCCAGAACAAAGCAAAAGATTAGAATGTGGAGTCTGGACGCTTTCTGAGAATTAGAAAGTCGATCCAACTTCTGGCTTGCAGAAGTTCATGAGTTTTGGCCACGAAACTTGTATCCAAAGACGATAATCGATTATTCATATTTTGTTAAACACTTGGGCTTTAAGTTTGGACACCAACAGAAATCAAGTAAAGATTGCCCCATAATCAAAGTAGTTAGAGAAATATTTAATTTATTCATTGTGAAGGAAAAGATGTCCAGGGGATATATGCAGATGGCAATAATACTATACTTACAAAGATTTTTATACAAAGTGAAATAAAAAGTCAAACTCATTAAATTCACTTTTTCATTCATTTTTTTGCCACATCACTTGTATGAAGATCTTTGTAAATTTTTTTGTAAGTGTAGTATTACTCTACAGATGATAAAAAATGAATAAAAGAGTAAAACAAAAAGTCAAACTCATTAAATTCACTCTTTTTATTCATTTTTTTGCCACATCACTTTATAAAATTTCTTTGTAAGTGTAGTATTACTCTACAGAAGAGCCAATGACACAATGCAGTATTTAAAGCTAGATATTACAAGAGGTGGGAAAGGCCTGGGCCTGGACTTTGAGGGCCCGGGCCCGAATAATTAGGGGCTGGTCGTGGGCTCAGGACCAGTCTTATGGGCCTAGACATTTTTTTATAAAACTTTATTTTAGCCCCTATATTTATTATCAATTTCAATATTAAATAGGAGGATTTTGGATATTTTACAGAATTTAAAAGGAAATTGGGGAGGGGTACACCTAGGCATTTGGGACTGGACCCAAAAACATGTCTTAGAAGGCTTGGTCCCAAACCCGAACTAGGCCCATGGATGAGGGATTGGTCCCTAGATCGGGCCCTCCTCCAAGGCCTAGGCTTAGGACCGATCCCAAGCCTGGGCCCAAACCCCTTTGCATTTTTTAAAAAAAGTCATTTGGAAAATATTCAAAAACCCCTTGTAATTTTAAATTGACAAAAATATTGAAGGTTAAATTGATATTTTACACAATTTACTAATCTTCAAAGGTGGAAATAATATTTTCAGCCTCTAAAAATTACATAAACCCCCCTACATAATTTTATTAACCCCTTAAGAAAAGAAATTTTTCAAGCCTATAGAACTGGTCCTATAGTAGGACCGGTCTAGGCCTTGAAATTTCTCATGGGCTTGGGACAAATGAGTGATTGATCCCAAATGGGACCAGTCCTGTTGGGACCAATCCCTTCCGAGGTCTAGGGAGGGGGTTTGGGCTTGGGCCTTGGAGGAGGAATCAGCCCTGGGCTTGGGCCCTCCTCCACTGGGCTTGGTCCGGATCCTAGGACCGATTTTTTGGGCTGGGACTTTTTGGGTCTGAGCCTAATTCCCACTTCTATTACATGGTTATTGGATGGAACAATTACACAATTATTACTCACGTTCTTTTGGAAGAAGCCCTTAACTGGTATAAAAAGCCATTCACTGGTTTACTACAAAGATACACCAACTTCGGGTTTTGTTTATGTTTATGAGTTTTACACACAAAACTTGATGTGAAAGATGATTATTAATCAATTTTTATTTCATCACGCAATTAAATAGTTGCCAGACTAGAACCAGATCAAGTTGGCCAGAACATGAATAACCCTCTTAAGGAAATACCAAACTTTTTCATTCGGCAACTAGTTAGATAAACATTCATGAATGATAGATAGGTAACATGTGAGGAGTGCAAATTATTTTGGGACTTTTTATTGCTGGTGAAGCTGTTAAGATGGAATATGTCTCGGCCTACAAAGACATATTATCATGCATACATATGACCAGTGGGACTGCACATGGCCTTTAAATTTCGTAATAAAGACTAACCCAAGTCTTGAGCTGGGTGATTTTCAGCTTCTGTTAGACATTTAACACACATCAAGCAAAGATTTCACAATCATCAAAGGTATTAGTAAATTCTACTTCATTCATACAGATTGCACCTCAATCTTCAGCTGGTACCACCAGAATAGCTAATTGATTATTATTTTTATTGAAATCAACCGATTATAACAAAATATTTCCAAGGATACAACCCATAAAAACTGCAATTAAACGAGAGAGATGTACTACAATCCAACTTATAGACACGGAAGGAGAATGTCTAGCTATTTAGCTCCCCTAGAACTTCCAACAGGAGATGAAGTCATTAGCTATTATCACGAAGAAGGAAGTCTCTTAAAGCTGTCGGCCTGACTGTCTCAAGATCAAAAAGTATGGTCATGATCCCAATGTGGAAAGAGGAATGAAACACAAGTAGGCTTAGCACTGCCAGGCATGCCACAGTAGAAGATATTACAATAAGAAAAATTGCATGGGACAACAAAAGTCAGGGTGAAGGGGAGAAAGAAGTACGGAAAAAAGGAAAGGAAAAAGAAGCATTGCTCCACTGGAAAGTGCAAGGCCCAACATTAAAGGGCAAATTGACCACAGTTGAAGCCCTAGAAATTCTCAGGCTTGAAAACGACACCTCTGAAGTTATGAGAAATCAACTGCCATCCAAGGTGAATACAGAGGCAAGAAATAACAGGATAAAAAACATTCTAATCATGAATTGGGTAGAAACCATTCACAGACATTCCCCCATCAACGCAGATAATCTGCCCAGTGATGTAAGATGATGCAGGTAAGCAAAGAAATGCTACCAATGATGAAACTTCTCTTGGGTCTCCAAGGCGCCGAGCAGGAGTTACAGAATATACCTCCTTCCAAATATTCCTTTTTGCTAAGCACCTGGAACATGGAGGTCAAATGGCATTATGAATAAGTTCAATCAAACAAAAAACAACATAAGCTAGGGTGAATAGGGAATTACTTGCTCCACCATTGAGGTTTTGATGTACCAAGGTGCCACAGCGTTACATCTTATGTTGTCTTTTGCCCACTCACAAGCCAAATTTCGTGTAAGCTGATTGATAGCTCCTGAAAACCAACCAAAAGTAAACAAAATTAAAATGAAGTTTCATAAAACTCTTCAACTGTACCACATGGACCCATAAATGATGCGGTGAAATTCACATCAGAAGGGTAAATTACCTTTAGTTGATCCCTGAACAGACATGTTTTTGAGTGAGACAAAACCAGACACAGAAGATGTAAATACAACGCTTCCTGCTCCAGATGCTTTCAGCAGGGGATAAGATAGTTGTGATAAGTTAAAAACAGATTCAAAATTTGTGGCCATGAGAGTGGAAAATTCCTCTGCTGTGAACTCTACCATTGGTTTCCGGATATTTGTTCCAACATTATTAATCTACGAAAACATTAAAGCCTTGAACTTCATGTTGAACGAAAAAATAGTGGTTAAGAGATGGGAGGATTCATTTTAATTTTGGCACTTAAAAAGATAAACAATAGAAAGCACAAAATTTACAAGTAGCACTCTTATTGATAGAATTTTATACATAAATGGTAGTACGAAATAACTAAATTGGGGTTCCGAAAGGACATATGGACAGGTTATCCAAAAAAAATTTGAAGCTATGATTACATTATAGCCCATGGATGTGCCCCATAAGTTCAAAATGCATTTAGTTTTTACCCTCTGTACGAGGCCCGTGAACTCTGTAAGAGATGTATAAGATGCTTGTCAATGATAGAACAAGTAACAAAATTAACCACGATAGAAACTTGATGATCCCATGATTTTGTAGTTTTGTAAAATGCATCAATAAACAATCACTATAGGCCAGCTGAGACAATGTACTAGAATTATAACCACATCTACAACAATTGCATGACTCTCATTGGGCAAATAAACAAACACAACACACAAACAAATAAATAATATAACCAAAGTGCAAAAGAGTAAATAAATATAGGACCTTACGAGGATGTTGAGCTTGCCATCAAACAAAGAAGAAGCGGACTCCATCAAACTTTCTCTCTGATCTCGAACAGACACATCACACACTGACCCAGTAACCTGAAAACCTAAACCATTCCAGTCTCTTAAGCACTTGTTAAGCTCACTCTCATTCCTCGAACACGTGTGCACTCTCGCTCCAAAACCCACTAACTCCTCCACAATTGCTCGCCTTTACAAAACATACCCAGTTTCACATTCACATTAAACTCCACAAAACGAAAGAAGAAACAAAATGAGTACAAATGTAGGTGGAATTTTTTGAAAGTATGGTTGTATACCCTATGCCGCGAGTGCCACCGGTGACTAAAGCGGTCTTGCCCTGAAGAGACCATCTGTGTCGGTGGGCTTGAGGCGCTGTCACTGGGGCTTGGGTTGAGTGACATGGATATATTTGAGACCGAGAGGGGTTTGGTATGATAACGAGGGAATTTAAAGGTAGTTTGGAGCTTGAAAGAAAGGGTGAAATGGGGAAAGCCTTGGGTTTTGGAGATAAAGGAAGACGTTAAAGGAATAGTAGAGAGTGTTGAAGGAGGTAAAATGATTTTTTCAGCCATTGGTGCGGGAGGCGTCAATGTGCTGCACTGACCAGCAATGCAAACGCTTTCTAGGAATTCAAAGCATCTCTTTGCTTTAACAACTTGTACAATTAATAAATTTCAGATATAATATTTGATTAAATTTGATCTCAACTGTTACTAAATGATCAGAATAAACGTCTGTGTTACGGTGGAAGAGAAGACAAATAAAGAATGGTCTGTTCAACACGTACGGGTCGGGTGGGTCCTTGTTTGATTATGAAATATTCAACATAGATGACTTTGAAAGTAACTTCTGGGTTTTGGTTGTTTCACTCCATCTTCTACTAAAACGACATTCTATATATCAGACAAATGCTAAAGTACAACCAAAACTTTCGGTTCCCCATTACTTGATCACACACTCATGTTGAAGATTAACATCCATATTTATGTCCATAATATTATATTTATAAACAAATCTTATAAAAATTAATGTACAAATTGATATGACATAAAATAAATAGAAAAAGGAATATAAAAAGTTAAACTTATTATATTTATTCTTTTATTTATTTCGTATCACACCAGTTTGTACATAAATTTTTATAAGACTTATATATATATAAAGCTCTGTCAAATTTTACCCAGTCAAAAGTATTATTTTATGTCATTTGTAAATATAAAAGAAGCTCAACGAATTCAAACTGGGTTGGAATGAATTAATGAGATATATGCTTTGTAATATAATGCCTTGAACATTGTTTCAGTTAATCTAGAAAGCAACTGATAATTCAAACATTCTCCAACAAAGGTCCCACGTTAATTAATGGTATATTTTAAGACAATGAATGTTGACTCCATGACTGTTTCTAGAGGAAAGGAATTAATATCCGCATTAATAAATTACATACCCTTTGAAATAATGTCATTCTTTATCAAGTAGGGTTTCGCAGCACTTGCTAATACTGAAATGTCACGGAATGGGAATTTTCTTAAACAATACTCACCTCAATCATTGTAAGTAACAGTGTGTTAAATTCAAGCTTAAAAGCGCGCACTGAAACTCAATCTCATTCACCACCTCGCAAAACAAATGTGAAGTTTTTGTTCTACCGCAATAGATCGATCTTCGTCAAAATCTTATATAAGTATTTTAATTATCACCTCTAGTATTCTATCTGATTCTTACAATAGCCATATTGACGAAGTAGTGAGTATAAAAAATGGATCAAGCACGATTTTGGATGTGGGCAAGCAGCAAAAGCAGTTTAGAGTCTAGTTTTGTTCTACCGGGTGCTAGTTCATGGGAAGAAGAAGCCTTTGCACAAGATGCGGCAGGGCCTTTCGGTGCCTTCATATGGCCTCCAAGAAGTTATAGTTGCAGTTTCTGTGGAAGAGAATTCAAGTCAGCTCAAGCCCTTGGCGGGCACATGAATGTCCACAGAAGGGAAAGAGCTAAACTTAAGCAATCCCCTATATCCGAGAGAAACAACCTTCATCATCAAGAATATAATGGTGTTAATTATAACACTAATTCTAGGGAACTTCTTGCATCACTCTCATCTGTTACCGGGAGTACGTATGATATTCAGTCTATGTTGCTTTCCGCCATCCAAGATCATCAAAAGAGGCCTTTTTACCCTTCCCATTCATCCTCATCTGATGCTGCAGCTTCCTCTAGATCTTTAAACATCTTAGAGTCGAAGATTGAAGAAGATTATACAAAGAAGCAAAGTGATGTCGATAGCTTAAATTTGAGTGTTGGGTTGGGAAACAGAGAGACGGCTTGTTACAAGAGAAGGAGAACCGATGGAGCACCATTAATGCCCTTCTTTCTCAACACAACCACAGAAGAAGTAGATCTTGAGCTCAGGCTTGGTCCTGATCACCCAAATTAATCCACGATCACTTTCTCTTGCTGTCTGTTTGTCCTTATATATTCAGTTTGTGTTCTAAAGTACTATAGGCCTCTCAAACTTAATTCCACATGTTGAGCTTCATGTGTTCGATCCCATCTCATTCAGAATCTGTACTACTATATTAGTGACTGTGGATTTAATTTGAAGGATTTTTGTCGGAAAAATTAAATTAGGTTTCTATATTTGTGTAATTGATTATTGATATACCTGATGATAACTGAAATTTACAGAGAGAGTGTTTCATGATTTCTCTTTATATTTGAGACCGTTCCGAACGTTGGAGAGAAAAAAATTTGAATACACAGTCTATTTGAGATGACATGACATACCTTCCAAATTAAATTAAATAAAATGCCATGATCTATTTGACATAGCTACTGCATGAAACATAGGGCATATAGAGACTTTATTTAATTTTTCTGATTAGAAAACTATTAGGGCCAAAAATCGTCTTGAGACTGACAAGACCCAATAACGGAATAAACATGTCACGGCCCAAAGCCTCAGCCCAATCCCAATTAGACCTACGCTTAAAATCATCTTGTGAGCTACTTACTTTATGAGTTGGACTATCCTATAAGTTAAGCTAAACTGGGTTTTAGCCCATTAGCCTGCAACAGTCCATAAATAGGAAATCAGAATCTCATTCTATTTCCTCTTCTACTAAGATTTCAAATCTTACTCAAACTATTAAACTTAACCTGATAAAGTCAAGAAATCATACTTCTTTCTTGATAGAGATTATCTCCCAAAATAGGACTTAGTGTCCTGTTAGGATTCCAACCCCTTAAGTTCACTATAAAAACAGAGGTTTACCCTCTCATTAGGAGGAGGGATCTCCCATAGTCGGCCTACACTACTCAAAACCATCTATTTACTCTTGAGGTTCTTGCTCTCAAGAACCCGACGCCTCCGCCGTAGTCCTAGTCTCCGACAAGACTCTTGGTAATTCTTTATCTCCTTCATTCTTATCAAATAATCTCTTTCAGCTTTGCTGACTTAAGCGTCAGTGCCTATGGCAAACACCATCCAGGTGTTTTCCATAAGCTTCACGCTTGTCCTTTCATGTATACAGGTCTAGCGGATTATCAGTGGCCTCAACTTCACGTAATCAGACCCTATTTTCATGACGGTAGATTTTTTGCATCTACAAAAGCTATCACAACTTCATCTATAAAAAAACCAAGGAGATGGAACTAACATATAATCCAATAGGGGTTCCCTTAGTTTGTCTTTGTATTATTAAAAGATGATGACTAAGTAATAGTAAAGAGAGCCACTCCACATGAATCCATACGCTTATGTTCTGACTAACCTTTCTTGCCTCAAAGAAAACTTTCAAAAATGGTTCAACAACTTTGTTGTATCCTTTCTATTCAATTATTCACATAACCCTATTTTTTTTTTTTTTTTTATGTCTAAGAGAATAATATTGCATCATCAGTGAGGCAGTGTCTAGTTGTCCTTTTGTTTCTTTTTTTTCTTCTTCTTCTGTTTATGTAATTCGTTTTATATTAATTGCATCATAAAATGACAAACTCTATAGTCCAAAACAATAATAATCTCTTATGAAAAGCTTTTGACAGAGAGACTCCCAAGTTGTGCTTTAATAACCATGTCGTATACACGAGACTTCATTGCTGAAATTAGTGCACAATATAAGGCGACCATTCTGTGTTGTCTTTGTAACAAATAATGTCGCGATTTGTTTAAACTTAATTTGTTGGCTAATTAAGGTTAAAGAAAAAAAAAAAGTTTGAAATATTACACTTCCCACTATGATATGATTGCACCATATATACACATTTTTTCGATTAATCTGATTAATCTATGTCCATGTCATGATCACTTATTTAAGTCTTGGGAGTCAAGGATACACACCTCGATTAATCCCTGTAATCACACTTTGAACCTATAGGTGACTAGCAGGGCATCTCATATCACTGTGCGCGTTAACCACACATTTCAGTATTCTTCCTACCACTTGAGCTATCCGAAAGTGGGAGCATGCTATATATAATCAATTCTATCAAAGCTTCGATACTCTTATTTTGGCCTTATTAAACCCTTACAAAAAGCATTATTAATAAAATTAACCAGGTAAAACAAATTACTAGCTACAGTACTCAGAACATAGATGTATATTGTGACAAATTGATGAAAAAGAGAGATATATTGTATAGTTTTACGGAATATGAGTATAGTTATTTAATTAATTAGATAAGTATTGTACCAAACGATCAATAGTACGTGTATTGATGTTGTAGACTGAAAGAGATAGTTTTCGTCTCCTCAAATTTCAAACAATGAGTTGGTTTAAATTTAAGTTAAGGGTCATCTTATTATAATGTTGATTTCAATTGCAATATTCCAGAGGAGGTTGAAATTAAAGTAAGCTGTCCATATAGCTTTAATCAATTCTACTAACTCAATAATACGTACATTCAAACTCTAATTGGATTTGAATCTCAGTGGAAGTATAATAAACCAGCAGATATGAGATAAGTCTGATATTTCCAAAGACGAAAGTTTCAAACAAAGAACTTCTCTTTGAACCGTCTGGCAACGAAGAGTGATAGCAGAATAAATATGAATATGATCTCCAGTTGGATTGTACTGTAATATAGTGTAGCTAGATCTTTAAAGGATTGATCAAAAGAAAAGAAGATGAAGAAAAGACAAAGTCAGTGGGATACAAGATTGAACCATATGGCACTGTTGAAGGTATATTTGTACGTAGTGTACATGCTGTCTTTTTAGAATTAATTAATATCAGACTCATGCTGATGAGTTCATGACATCTTCACTGTGTCTCTGAAACATCCACATGGCGGAATTCTACAGTCATGGCTGGCGGTTGGCATCTTCGATTTTCATGGTGGCACCACCAACCAATAAGTCTATTTAATTAATTTAACCTTTTTTATTCTCCATTAATTACGTTGGGAAGTCCTTTAATTACGCTGAATCTAAAAAATATGTTGTTATATATAATTTTTATGTCCATTCATAATTAAAACTTTGATTTTTACTGTATCATACCTAATAATTTTAATACAAAAAATACTATACTAATATATAAATGAGTGAAGTAAACTTAAGAAATTAATTTGGGTGTATGTATAGCCTCAGCCAATACGTATTTACATATATAGAATGCAGTTCATTCGGCTGACAATAGCATAAGGGAAAATGGGACTTGGGTTGGCTGTGATATACAAAGTGAACGACATAGGGAAAGTAGCGAAAACAAAACAACAATAAAGCAAATCACAGATAATAAACATAGAGAAAATAACAGAGCAATTTACTCTGGTTCACCTAATATGGGCTATATCCAGCTGCGTTAATATTATTGCAATATTTTATCACCTCTCTCTCGTTTACAATGAATGAATTATTCTATGATTTGCTATCACACTCATAACAAGAGAAAAAAATGTTTATATACTAGGTTTAAGTGACAAAACCTAGTTTTATAAGGATCTCTATTCCTAAGCCCAACCCAATAAGGAATTAATAACTTAAAGAAATCCTATAGCGGTTATACATGAAAAATGCCTAAACCGTCTACGGGCTCGGGGGCGCTACCCCCGCGACCCTCACTCGCTCATCGGGGAGCAGGGCCTCCGCCCGTTGACCAGTCAGCAGAACCCCCAAATACATCTGCGTAACCCATTAATACTGAAATAGTCGGTAACTCTAATACAAAGCTTGATGTTTGCTCAAGCCATGTGCGACGATATAGAAAAACTTGATGCAGCATAAAAGATGATCATATTGGTAACATCGCCCCTTAGTCCTGGGCAACAAACTGTAATTAAAAAGATCAATGATGTTGCTGTATATTGATCTTTGTAGATGGAAACTTTGGTAGAAGTGAGTACGACTTTGCTTGTAATCTTTATCCTATATGCTCTCCAATAGCGCTCTGGCCTTTCTTCTTTGTACTATTTGAGCCCTCAGATTTTGAGTCCAAAAACACATTACCAAATGCCAACAAGATAGTATTATTCTACTCTTTTTTATACAAGAATAATTTTCAGGTCCGGTAAACCTTTAATATTGTTACTACCCTAATTAATTACAAACCATTTGATGGCACTAGCAGTCAATGATTTCAAACACTAGATCAAATGGATCGTAAAAGACTAAAAGCTTTACAAATAAATATTATTAAAAAGCCATGACCTTAATCTGTAAGGCAACTTTTTGTCTTTTGGCTTAGTTGAATTTGTCTAATCTTAGAAGTTCCAGTTCATTTCTGAAGAAGCAGCAGCAGGCCTTAACCCTTTCAATATAAAATTTCCACTACCTTCCAGTTGACCATCTCTCTCTCTCTCTCTCTCTCTCTTTTTCTCGCTCTAATGGACTCTCATGATCAGCCCACACCAGAAAATCCAGAGGAGGTGACTTCAGATGAACAAGCTGCTGATGGTGCAAGTCCAGTTAGGTCTTATGACTGCACCTTTTGCAAGAGAGGTTTCTCTAACGCACAAGCACTCGGCGGCCACATGAATATTCACCGAAAAGACAAAGCTAAGCTCAAGCAAACTTCTTCCTCAAAGAATCAATTGGACATCTCCAAGATTAATCAACCCCCGTATTATTTTACACAGCCACCATCAAAGGATGTTGTGGCTACTACCACTCAAGACAGAAGCAGTTCGA
This sequence comes from Pistacia integerrima, assembly GCA_026225825.1. NCBI lineage: Eukaryota > Viridiplantae > Streptophyta > Magnoliopsida > Sapindales > Anacardiaceae > Pistacia > Pistacia integerrima. The sequence continues at coordinate 27,629,085 of CM047746.1, forward strand.
AACGGCCTTGGATTCTTGGTGAAGAAAATGATGCCACGTCTAACACTGACAAAACACATGTTAGAGAAGTCCGACAACTACCTTTGTTTTCTGAAAGACCACTGATTAGTAGTCAAGTTCATGAGAACACTGAAATTGTTTTGTCATCATCGAGCTCATCGGGGTCGGAGTTGGACCTTGAACTCAGACTGGGACCTGAGCCTCAGGACTCTGCATCAGCAGCGGCCACCAAAAAATTCTTCTGAATTTTAATATGATACGCACCATGATCTCTCTTGTTCTTCATTAATTTTTTTAACTGTTGGATGATTATGCTATATTTTCATTTTATCAGCCAACTTATTAAGTTAATTATATTGTTTTTTGCTACTTAATTACTTAAGTAAGTGCTCCTATCTGAATTAATTTGCAATTTTATTGATTGATTTTTATGGTTAGTTTTTTGTTGTATTTTGTGTTCCTTTGTTGAGTGGATTGTTGGGATAATAGAGGAAATCAAAGATTTGGTCAAGATTTTTATGCCGACTCCCATGTACTTAATCAATGGAAGAAACCATTCTTCAAATTCAATATGTCAGGACAAAATTCTTAGCTCTAGTGAGGCACGACTGTAATTAATCAGGTCTCTTAGCTAACGTATATCATCCATACGAACGTCTAGAAAGCAACAAATGGGCTCCTATTTATTAGGGTTTACATGTTATATACACTGGTGCTTCTGAAAAAACATCTAACTATCGTAACCCTAGATAACATATCAAAATCTAGCAAGTTTAAATGAAGTCTAAGCTATCTATATAATACATTATTAGAGCTTCAATCTTCTTCTTCAAGTAGCTGCACCTTGATATTCCTTTGAGTTTTACCTGGAACTCAGGCAAAGTTGTACATCACTGTCTTCATTTCAAGAAATCATTTGCATGCAATCTAGTTTCATTTATCACAAGTTCAAATATGTACATTATTCATACACAACGTAGCTCAGACTATTATTCATATTTAGCACATAAAACCCTTTTTTTTTTCTTTTTTTGGCATATTATTTTTAGATAATTTTGTTCTTGAGGTCTACTTTCGATGACTAAAGGATTGATGCCTCCAATAGATTAAAAGGTTTTATCATTTGAATTATCATCACAACTTGGTTTCCTAAGCATTTATATTTAGCATTGAACAAGCAGTTTGTAATGGTAATTACATAAATACTTTGCTTTGTAGATAAATATTTACCAATCGAATTAAATTCATCCTTGCAAAGTGACAAGCCTTTTCCCTTATTCCCACTAGAGAGGTCTTGACATAATAAAGGTAGATATGTTATATCTAGAAGTATATTATGAGGATTAAGTTCTCACTAATTGAACTTATCTTAAAGAAGGGTAAACTCATTTGGGGCTGTATATCATGAATATCTAAACTCAATGATAGTACTGTAATTTTCTGGATTGCTTAGGTGAAATTGTACATCTTATCAGGCTGAATTTTCTTTAATTCAAAAAGAACAATAAAATTGTTCAATATAAATAGAATTCCTCTTTCTTAAATATAGTGTGTGACTGTGTGTATATATATTAAGAACTCAATTCTTTTTTCTTTTTTGGTATATAAATATCTATACATGAAAATCTCATTGAATATTATACCGTTATGTGTGTTTCAAATATCATTCTTTCGCTTATGTCAATTATATATCACAATAAATATGCAGCTTACTTGTATACGGCTATATGTAGTCGATTTTATTGTGTTTTCCTTTTTTCTTTTTTTAAAATGCGAAGCTCTTTAAACAAAAACTTAGTCAAATTCTTCGTATCAAAAACGATAAAATTATCTTTGTATGTTTATCGGTAACAATATATAAAGATGTGTGGGAAGAAAAAGTAACACATATTCAGATAATTCGAACATTTATATATATTCTAAGCCTACGTACGGGGAACATAGACATGAATGCTATATATATATACTCGAATTTGCAAGTACTTGGAAACTCGCTAGGTTGATCATTTCACAATGGCAGGAAAACATACTTCCATAGTTATGAAGAACAAGAGGGATCAATCAATGTGATGGCTGAAGCTTTTAACCATACTTAAGGAGATGATGTAGCTAGTTTCAATCAGCTCATGCCGCATATATAAACATAAGCAAGAGAGGAAGGCAAGTTTGAGATGCCAACTTTGTTACAAAGTTTAGATTATATATGGGTTGAGAAAATTGTGGACAAGTACTGCTTATAGCTTGCCTAATCTATAAAGATGACTTATGTGATTAATATTTTCTTGAAATGGAGACGAGAAATTGTATTGCTTAATTAGCTGCCTGAATGCTTACAAGAGAGTAGAGACTCTTCGAAATGAGTTGTTAATGTGTAACCAATGATGGAGTCATGAAGCAGAAAATATGTATCAGTTATTCTCATTAATCATTGTCTGCAAATGCTATATCAATTAATGTACACTAAACTCATATGTAAAATATGTAAGAATGATATTACTAGTATATTAGTATTAGATTACCTTAATTATTAGTGTTTCACACCGTCCAAGAATCCAGCAAATTAGGAGTATGAAGATATGATACTGTTTTCAGAAAGTGAAACTGTGAAAGAGAGCAGGGAGAGAAGCACTTTAACCAACCCATTGAGAAGTTAATGCAGTATTCAATTAGTAAAATATTTGGTTTGGGTTGAATAGTGGCTGGTCTTAGTTTCTTTTTCTTCCATCAAGTAAACATTCAAATTAAGGCGTCTTCATAGACTTAAGGCTAGTGGCAGTGCTCCACTTGACTTCTTGTTGAGGTCTTAAATATTTTATACAAAATATCAACATTTGTTGGTTTCTTTAGCTTTCATCGCACAATTTTTCTCACCTAATTGTGTTGTCAAATGCCAGCATTTGTGACTGTAAAATCTATTGTTTATCATATTCAATCATATCGTTATTCTCGTTATTATCCTGGTTGTCAACTTGTCATTTTCTTCTTGTCCTTGTTATCTCTAGCCCTTTCAAGTTGACCATCACACAAAAATTATAACGCCTTGATTTACTTTATTTATTGAATAGTACCGGCCATTTGTGCTGCTTTTCTCACTGCATTCAACTGATAATGCATCTAGATTCATGTCTGCTTGTAAATGAAAGAAAGCCATATTAAGCTTAGAATTATATCGTTCACTTAGAAAAAGGAGTCCTGGCCTTAAGCCAGTCCAGGTTTCGTGCTTATTACACTCATAAAACCATTCATGGGCAACGATATTACAAATATTAAACAGTATTTGCACAAAATTAAATTCAGTGACCAAATAAATATTGCAATGGATTGCCTCAGTCATCGTCAACGTATATTGTTTCCTGCTTAAACAACCCGCCGAACACCTTCCTCACTTCGGGCTTAGACTCAGTCTGCTTCCCTTGAGGCTTTGGTTCCTGCTTCGGCTTCAAAATAGGAGGCTTTGGTGTAAGTTGTCTGACAACAGCTTTCTTGGGCGTCAGCGTCCTGGCTTTCGCCTGTCCCCTTACAGTAGCAATCTGCACTTGTGGTATCTGACTGGACTTTTGAACGGCAGTTGTGATCTGGGAACTAAATTTATCCCAAGAAAATCCTGAGCCAATGTCTTTTGCTTTACTCAAGAGGCTATCCACTGAGGCCCCTGCAGCCTCTGCCTTCTCTTGGGCATCTTCAGCTAAACTAGATGCTCGAGCCTCTTGCTCAGAAAGTTTTTTCACCTCTTCTTCAAGCTTCTTTGCTGCCTCAGCTGCTTCACGAGCTTTCTCTGCAGCTACTTGTGCCTCCTCGTCAGCTCTTGCTTTCGCTAAAGCTTCTGCATATGCTGCTCTTCTTCCATCCTCAGGAATGGCACTAAAAAAGTAATATTGCATTGGGTCATGTACCTGTTCCTTTGCAAACTACAAAAAAGTAAAGGCCTTGGCATACATTTCTAAGCAAACAATAGCACAGCAACTAACCTGAAAAGTTCATCTACAGGCCTTGCCGGGGCTGATGGATCTGTAAAAACTTTGACCACCTAAATAAGAAAAATATTAAACGTTCAGCCATTTATAAATAAGCCCTGGTTTCATGTTTCCCAAGCTTCATAAAAATAAATCAATGTACCTTATTTTCTGCCACTGCTGTGTTAGAGAAAACATTTGCCACCACTGATGCTATCTGGGCCTTTGCGACCTGATCATAATTTTCAAGAACATAAGACAAAATAGACATAAAGAGGAAGAAAATTTACTCCCCAATGATTTTGAAAAAAAAAAAAAAAAACAGATATAACCGCATACATTACATTACTTTGTAGTCGTTTGCAGCAGTGCTTCCTTCAGCTGATACAACAACATTATATGAACTCTCAGGTGAAAAGTCTTCGGTCAAACTAGTCTTGATGAATGTATAGCTAACATCCGTTTCAATTACTTTTTGCAAAAACTCAGGTATGGTCAATGGCTGATTTCGTGAGAAGAGATTGTTAAAGAATGAAGAAATGCCATCCAGAACATTGTAAGTTGATGTCCCTGTTGTTGAATCATAGATGATTGCCACATGGCCAACTCCGGCCAACTGAGCGGCTTCGATTACTTGTAAGGCATCTGATGCAGAGACCTCAGTGGTGGCACCGTTTTCAGCAGGACCAATCGTCACCACAACTTTGCTAGCGTTTCCGATTGCCTTGGCAGTTGATTCTGCATCTTGGAAGGCAGATTCAACAGCATTGAGGCGCTTTGATTCTTCATTTGATATGATCTGTGGTGATTATGCAGTGGAAGCAGGAAAAATCAGTGTAAAGCTTTTCCTGATCTAATCAAGTGACCATCACGCCCCTTTAAAGCCTTCATGAACATTTATCCACACCACACTTCTATTTTATTTGCAGGATCAGAAAATTGAGGTCATACCATTCCCGTAAAATGGACAATAACGTTACACGGCCAAATGGCAAATCAGTGGCTACCAAGTAAAAGATGGATATGAGATAAATTGTCTACGTGAAGGTGAAATCATTGAACATATTACGTGTTTTAAGTTTAACCCCATCTTAACCCTACTGAAAATGGAGTCGGTTATTCCTCTATGTCTTTAGCTACAAGTTTGCTTTAAGATCTGCCTGAAACAAAAGATCCAGAATACGCAAAGTTTGGACCACTCCCTCCCCCTTCCATAAAAGGGGAAAAAAAAAAAGACCTTGATCAACTCATAATTGGCTTAGCAACCTAGTTGGGCAATTTCCACAATCTAACATGTCAAATTATTTATTGGACTGGTTCTATTAGAATGCAGCATATGGAATCTCTAGAATTGTATGTTCTATCCTCTATCTATCATTTCTTATTACAATTTACTAAAACTCTTCATCCAACAAACATGATAACCCACATTTTAGGCAGTTTAAGAAGCTAACCTTGTACTTTGCAGCAAGACGAGCCAAGTCCTGAGCAGCACCAAGGTCAGGCACACCAGCCCTAACACTAAAACCTTCACGTAACAAAGTTTGGGCAATGCGAATGCCAGCCAGTCCAGTTGCACCAGCCACAAACACAGTGCCAGGGTCTTTTCTTCTAGAGTTACCAAACGACAACCCACTTCCAGGGCTGCTCACAACTGGGATCAAAGACTTGACATCTGGTACCTTCCCAAAGTTGAAATTAAAAGGACTTGAATTCCCGGAACCACCAGTTTCATTTTCTTCAGAGTTTTCATCTTTTGGTTTGCCAAGTTGAAATGATGAGAGAGGTCCACCTCTTTTGGCAAAAACTCTGAGTGTTGGGTTCTTAAGAATCAACCGTGAATGGGGTGTTGTGGTGAGAAGAAATGAATTGGATGTAAGTGTTGGAGCCATGAATAGAGTAAGAGATAGACTCTCCTTCAATGGAGAAGAGGATTGTTTTTGTGTATAGACACAATAGTCTCTTGGTGTTCATTCATCTGACAGTTTGAGTTTTGTTTGATACAAATATTATCTGGATGTGGAGGTAAGGGAATCCTAGCAAATGGTATTAAGCCACGTAGTCATAGTTTATCTACTGAAGAAAAATTGTACACCAGACGTTTTATGACGCATACATTAGATGGAAGTTTGATGAAACAAAAGATATTGACTTCAATTGTGCAATACAGATACAAAAGAGAAAATATCTGATCTTAGTTCGTACCAGCTTGGTTTATCCAATTGGTTACCACATGTTTGATATGCTTTGGCCCACAAAATCCATTAAGGTCAAATATAGTCAATACAAGTTTACAACACAAGTTAGTGGGCTGGATTACAGATTACTCTTAAAAGGATGTGCTTATAAACATATTCTAGGTCATTTATGCAATTTCATATTCTGATTCTAATTTCTGAAAATTACATACGATTTATGTTCTCAAAAGAAATTTCATCATCATAACTTCCAATACATGCGTATCAGTAGGTACTGACTTATTCATCAAGCATCGACTTGTCCGATATATAGGACTGAGTTTCGCATCCAGTTTCTAAGAGTAAGAGCACAAATATGATCAGAGTAAACCTTACCATTGAAATCCGAATGTAAATATTAATTATTACTTATCGAAACACTACAATAACTCACATCGCATCGCATCGCATATATTCTGCTTCAAATAGCAATAGGCACTCCACTCAGCTTCAAGAACTTCTCCCAAAAACTAAAAATTCTCCAGTACTGACAAAATGGCGAGGACCTTAATTTAACTAGTATGGAGTACCATATATTGGTTCTACCCTCCAGGTCGGAGTACCTTTCTTTTTTTAATTATTAATAAGAAATTATAAACTTTGTATTAAATTACTCTAAAAAGGTAAGAACTTCTCACTAACTAATTATACCTTTGTTAACTTAAGAACAAAACGCCCAATAATCTATAATCTGACATACATAATGCCGTATAAATCCCCAAAAATGTTTTCAAACTAAAACTTAAAAAGAAAACAACTCAAATATTATGGACCAATAGCAACCATCAATTCAAGCTATCGTCCTTGTAAAGGAGTTAAAGTACACATATTACTAGCTCCTGCTACTATTATTCTAATTCCACTAAATTACCAATTCCACTTATATTTGTCAACAAACACAATGCACCCCAAATATTAACAAAGAAACTTTGAAAAAAAATATCAATTAATTGCCCCATTAAAATATCCTCTGCTAAAATACCCTCCCAAGTACACATAAATTTTCAACGCTGTAACGATCTGTTCATTGTCCTCCCATTTCAAAGTAACCTAACATTAACATGACATGATTCACATCCCAACAGGAAAAGATAATCGTTTAATCACTTATACAAATGATAATTCTCTGCAACTGCAAAGTATACAAATAAAAAGCAAATTCACAATATATACAAACATTAACAAGAAAAGGTCAAAAGAATCCATCAGGAACATTTCCTGCTAACAAGAGTGCATATGAAAATCTTTGCACGAATAAAAGATGACCACAGCCAGTAGCTCAGAACTAAACTCAAGACAAGCACCTCCCATATGCTATGAGATTATCATATACAACTTACTATATTATTCATGCATATAACATGACACGATATATACTGCACAGACCTTACAGCTGATATCAACATCAGGACAGGACGAGTCCGAAAACTATAGCACCATGGAGAATATTAGAAAATTAGGTCCCAGGAACAACTCTCAAACTGCCATCCATAGAGAGGTTAACCGAAATAGTGAGAAAGCAGCTACCATAAATATACAAAAAGGATTCACTTATCGACACCGAGATTTCTTCTAAAAGAACCCTTAGAAGGATAAGAGTACTTCACCTGAATTGATGTCCAGAATGTAGGTCTGCATATGATGTGCTCAACCAAGTCATCTAGTTGACAAAATATTCATCTATCAATTGACCAGAAAGCTGATTTAGAGTCAGTCTCATATTAATGCAACTGACAAGACCCTTTTTAGGCTTAGTTTTGTTCTCTTAAGAAGAATAACAAGATCAATCAAACCTATAGACCTCATCAACTTCTAATAGTAGCACTACTCAGACTCAGATTTAACATCAGATAGGATATTGACACAAATATTTTTTCTAACAAATGAAAAAGTCATAAAGCACTAATAATCAAGGCAACAAGATGCCTTTCCCTTCACATTCAAACAACAGATAAAATCCCACAAAACAATGAAATCAATTCCCGACTAAGGGAAGACAATTATTACCAGAAAATTTAGCAGCAAAGTCTGCATAGAGTTGCACTCAAGAGATTAGCTCAGGAAATCCTCATTTATCCATTTCAGCTGCCAGCAGCAAACACAGACTACATTAAACAGTTAACAAAATATAGAATACTCCCATTCAGAACATGATTAACCTAGAAAATTAAGATACTGGTCACCAAGATTTAAATGACAAAATAACATCTGATGTTCCAAGACAAAAATATTTAGCGACTGTTGATCTTCTTTGCTTTAATGGATTCCAAAGCCTTATTTCGTAACTCAATCTCAAGCCTTTTCTGTTCAGATTCTGTCACTTCATCGTCACTTGGATGAGACTCCCTTCTAGAAATATGTTCTCCATCTGAACCATCAGCATCATTTCGATTTTTCAATTTGTGCTTCTCTGCACGTCGCTCTTCCTTTCTACGACGTCTCTCATCACGCCGTCGACGCTTTTCCTCTTTTCTTAATTTCTTTTCTTCCTTTCTCCTCCTCTTAGCATGCTTCCTCTCAGTTTCAGAATCATAACTGTAGTCATCATCTGAAGCCACTTCTTCCCTCTCATATTTATGCTTTCTCTTTTCCTTATTGTCAGCTCTGTGTTTGTAACTTTCCTCAGAACCAGAATCAACACTATCACTCCGGTTGCCATGATCCACTTTTTCAACGACCATTGTTGCATTTTCTGACTTACGCCGTTGATCACTTTCCTTGCCATTACTTGAACGAGAGTGGTTTCTCTCATCAGATTTTTTACTTTCTCCTGGGTACGATGACTGTTGCCTCTCACCAGGCAAGGTTGGTGACCTTTCTTGATCAAAAGTTTGAGGACGATCACCCCTCCCAGAGGATTTTTCACTGCCAGGAATGTGTTAAAATATCAGATAGCATACCTAAATTTAGTTCATGTATAAGTAATAATGCGAGCGATCAAATAAGCAAAATATATTGTATAGCAGAGACACGTCTACCTCTTTAAATCCTGGTTTTTCTTCCTCAGATCTATCTTATCAGGTTGGCTCCTAGATTCAGGGGGATGACGATCTGATGCTACTCTGTCTGGAGAATAATCTTCCTTTTGCATAGATCTACGTGATGACACAGATTTATGATCCCTGTCCTCCCCACAAGCATGAATGAAGTACAATTCAGCAAAATTGAAAACTTAAAATTTCCACATGATAACAAGGAAAATCAATTCAGTAGTTATCAGAAAATAAGAACAAACCTAGTACGATTGGTATCTTTTTCTTCTTTACTTGTATCTGGACCACCTTGACGAGGTTTTTCTCTTGGTTTTTGTGGAGGACTCAAGCTGCCATCATGAATACTTGCATGCCAGGTCTGCCTGCCAGGACTTTCATATGGACTAAATGATCTTTGGAAAGCAGCCAACAATGTATAAACACATATGTCAACAAAATGATGAAGAATTCAACATTAAAGATGTTATAGATAATATAAAAGCTGACATAAATACCTCCTATCTTCACTAGCACTCCTTTTCCTTGTTGCACGTGGAGGGGACTCTGATACAGTAGGAGACCTCTCTGGTGATGGTGAAAAAGCTGACATCTTACGTAAATCATTCCGATTCTTTGATTCTCCAGGTGGTGACCTCAGAGAGCTGGAACGTCGACGTGCAGCAGGAGAAAAACTCTCACAGATTCTGTACATGACATATTACAACTACTTCAGATATTCAAATAGCAAAACTTCATTAAAACATCTACTTAGAGAAGGTACATACCTAATTTTCTCTCCAGGAGATTGCACAGGTGATCTCCTATAGTCATTGGGAGATTTCCTCTTGATTGGAGATAGAGTCCTACGTCGTGGAGGAGATGGAGAACTTGATTCATAGGGTGAAGGAGACCTATGACGGGAAGGAGTCTGTGGTCTCATGCGGGCAGGAACAGGTGATCTTTGATGTATGGGAGATGTAGATCGATGTTGCAGAGTCAAAGGAGATCTTTGATACCGTCGTCGCACAGGAGAGAGTGACGTACGATGCACAGGTGAAGGGCTCCTACGACGCACAAGAGAAGGGGATCCACGCTGCACAGGTGAAAGGGATTCACTTCCCATGGGTGAAGGAGATCTACGTCGTCGAATAGGTGAAGGTGATCTACGGCGCCGAATAGGTGAAGGTGATCTACGGCGCCGAATAGGTGAAGGTGATCTACGACGCCGAATAAGTGACGGTGACCTACGACGTCGAATAGGTGATGGCGACCTACGGCGTCGAACCGGTGACGGCGACCTACGGCGCCGAACTAGCGATGGCGACCTACGACGCCGAATAGGAGATGGCGATCGACGGCGCCGAACAGGAGATGGTGATCTACGACGCATTGGTGAGGGTGACTTGCGTCGAAAAGGTGAATGCAATCTACGCCGAAAGGGAGATGGTGATCTGCGGAGCGATCGTGACCTAGATCTTCGCCTTAAATAAGATGGTCTTCGTCTAGGAGAGGGGGAGAACCGAGGTGAATGCCTCCTACGAGGTGTAATTGACCGTCTTCTCAAAGAGTGGTGCACCCTATCAGAAGAAATAGAGCGCCTTCGTGCATTAGGTGATCTAGACATACTCCTTGACTTGCGCCTGCCACTATTTGTGTATCAAATCAGATGCTACAGTTTAGAAGATTTGCATATATGTACATGAAAGATCCAAGTTAAAAAACATAAGCACCCATAACATATACATATATTAGGCCAGTAAAGGTTAAGACACAACAAACATTGTACTAATCCAAATTAACCCAATATGGGGCTTAGAAAGGTTAAGACACAAAACAAATATGGTACTGCTCCAAATTAACTAAATTTGGGTTTAATGCTGCAGCACAAAAATATAACCATACCCTGAATAATCTCTGGAATTGGAATGAGACTTGCTGACGGACCTGGAAGGTGAAACTCTGCACAATAACCAAAAACATTATGAATACACAATAATGAAACCAGAAGACTAACAACACATGGCAATCAATATAATTACCGATGAGGTGAAGGGGAATGACCAGCCGACTGTGGAGACCTAGAAACCCTGCAGGGAATTGATATAGCATCATTCTTCAAAAAACAACACAGTAATACTAGAATGATAAAAGTTATTTCCAGATAAGTACACCCTAAATGTGCTACTGAAAAGAGAAACAACAACCCAAGACTTGTCTAGCTACTAAATTACAATAAGTAAATGCCCCTACTTGAAGCAATTTTCAAATAAAACATTTCTAACATTAAGAAACAGAATACTGGAACTATTCTGGCAATTTTTCAACAGACTGACACAGTTACGTAAAATCTAAAAATCCTCCCCTACCCAGCGCAAAAGCACCAGTACAAATATATCTTTCCCGACATATATGTAAAAGCACTCAAAGTACAATTAATGTCTGAAACTTAGGAAAGCCATTTTACATTTACCTCCCAACTGACATGTACAATGTTGAACCAAAAAGAAACTCAAAATGGAACTCATAGGTGGGACACAATATCATCGATCATTTCAGCATTTATCATATAAACTATTCATTTCAAGAAATAAATAAATCGCCTAACATAATAACCAGTGAAAACATTCAGATTTTGATAGTTATATCGCATATATGCATGTGAGAGTAATCACTTAACTTTACAATTGAACCCATATTAATTTGCCTTTTCAATGCCAAAAATTAGGTTTTCATATTACCAAACCTCATTTTTTATATGTATAAGAAACTAAACCAAACCTCATTCATTAAATGAATCAGCCAAACTATACCTAAAAATTATTTATACTCACAAACATGTCATAGAATTGCAATGTTGATCAGCCAACAACATTTTCAGCCCCTTTCCTCCACAAACTCTAATTAGATTAAAATGAAAGGAATTTTCTTTTATATTTCTAGTGCTTTCAAACTTCAAATTTGTCAACCATGTTTTAAACAATCAGCACCCATACAATCACAAATTTGATATAATCAATTCTACCTTATGTTTCCAGATTGGATAAAGTAAATATATATCGCATGGATGGCCATATAAGTACCTATCTTGTTCTATAATGAATACAAAAAGAAGAACAATAACAAATGTTATTACATTAATGCAGCAACTTTAAACTCATACCTGCTCCTTCCTCTCACACCATTCCTCTCGCCAGGTCCTTTCCCATCCTCAGACCGGATACTTGCATCCTTTGCCAGCATAGTCTTTGTGTTTGGATCCAAAGCATCCGCAGCAGCCTTCATTTCAACTGCACCGTCCTACAGTAGTTTGAGGTAAAGGACATGAACCCAAATAATTGCAGAAGCTAGCTGAATGCCATGAGAAAGATAAGCGGTAGTTAAAACCAAAAACCCAACTCTAGAGACTGTAACTCCAGCATGAATAAACTATTATTACCATCTTCTTCAATCTCTCTTGGTCACGTTCTCTACTTTCCTTCTCTTTCTTCTTCTGAATTTCATTTGCTATCCTATCTGCCTCCAACTGCAATAACCCATGACAAAATATTAGAAAGCAGTGACACTATAAGTACACATTCGGCTATATCTTGATTTTACGGGGGAATGATCAACCTTTTTCTCCCTTGTTTCTTCTTCCTTGGCATCCAAGAACTGCTGAGGAACTCCACTAGCATTCTTTTGCGCACTGAGGAGAAGCGTCCAAAGCTCTTTCATAAACTTTCCAGTATTTTTCTCCATGAAACCAGTAAGTGATATCTGCACCTGTTTCCCATTCACCTCCTGCGTTAAAATAACATAGAACAAGTCCCATCTCAATCAACTGATGTTAGGTTTGATATTATGGTATGTATATGTTAATATTCAGGTCCTGTGCCGAGTAAAATGGTGTATACCACTGTATTAGTGGCCTAAAATAAAGGATTAAAGGAAGCAAGATCCATTGTGAAATATACTTAACCACATAAATACGATTTGATGGAAAAAATAAAACAAGATAACTGCCATTGATGTATAAAAAAGATAGTATTCCCAACCCTACTATCCACTTCAAAATCATATTTACCTTTCCATCAAGAAGACCGTAAATGAAGTTGATGAGAACTTCATCTTCAAAGCCAAGTAGCTCAGTAACCCTATTAGCAATCCACGGTCTAATAACATCCATCTTCACTTTTGTCATGTCCACCTGAAACCATATAATTTGCCCACGTCGTCAACAAGCACGCAAGTTACAATTATATGGAAAACTCAATTTGATACTACATAGCATATAATTCAATTTTATACTACTAAAATTCTCTGCATTTCTTACCTTTCTTATTTTAAAAAAAAAAAAAAAAAATCACAAGCAAAGTGCCTTCTGCAAAAGCTAGTAAAACAATTACATGAACCAACTGCTTCCCCCAATTCAAACTCTAACTACTTCAATTTCTTCGTAATTGAGAAAAAAGAAACGCATAGTAAAACAACATATACAAGAAACATAACAAACGTGTAAAAATATACACAATAAAATAAGAAATTGTGAGAATCAAACGAACCAGATGTTCCAGTTCAGCGGCGAATTTCTGCGATTTCATGAGCTTCGCTTGCTTGTTCGAGAACCGCGTATCTTGATCGGCCGAGGTGCCCTAATTAAACACGATAAACAAAATCGAAAAGTTATTATGTTAAAATGCAGAGATCTGGATCTAAAATCTAAAACAAAACTATTCAAGTGCAATAACATAGAAAAATGAAATTAGAGGAATGAGAGCTTACCCTGAAGAATCCGCCCGACATCTTCTAGGGTTTTGGGGGTGGAAACTGGAGACTGACGACAAGGTGAGTTGCCAAAGATGTTTAATGAGAGAGAATATTTGCGAAGAGAGAAAAAGATATTTGTGTAATGCACTTAAAATGTTTAGGAATCATCGAATCAGGGACCTTTATTCTGTATCGAGACGCTGTCGTTTTATGCTCTCAACTTTTAAAAATGCTAGAGTTAATTTAAACAATTTTTTTAATAATTTTCTTTTCAATTCATTAAAACCATAAATTCTTTAAAAACTAATTATTTTGTTGATATTCCTTTAGATCAAATATATTTCTAGATGTCACACGTGAGAGTATAAATTTTGGATTAATATCTTTTATATAGATTAAACCATCTTTATATTCAACCAAAAAAAAAAAAAAAAATTGGTCCACCAATTAACTAAATAAATTGTGGTATGTCACATTATAATGAATAATATATTATGACTGAATGAGGCGATCAAGATTTTTGAATATATTATTCAAGAGGTTTTGAGTTTAATTCCCCTAGATTGCTAATAGGAGTAACTATCGGAGAGTTTATTCGATTGTTAACTTCAGATTTCAAAGGATTAATTGAAGTGTGCGCAAACTAGCGTATATATATAATATGTTATGCATTCTTATTTCATTTGGTAGTCATGCTTTTATTTTTATAAGAATTAAACTATAAGAAACAACATTAACATGAATATAGGAGGACTCACACTAGCAATCTCTCATGTCGATTTTCCTTTGACCTCTGCAATTTTATAAACCCGTCAAACTGATTATAAATTGAAGAAAGGGATTGACGGTTTTAATAAAATAAAATAAAAAATAATCTTTTATTATATAGAGAGAAAACGGTCACCAAAATAGATATTTTAAAGTAGTTAACACAAATATATATATATATATATATATTGACCGATATTTTTCCACCCAAGGGTTGGCGAAACGACACTTTCCCACTCTTTAAGTTTCAAAATGACACTTTCTCACTCTTCATTAGGTTCTGTTATGTTTTCAGTTAATATTTTATTGAAAAGACGAAAATACCCTTAAATATTTGACTTTATAAAATTTTTATTATTTTTTAATTAGCCAAAAAGTCAAATATTAAAAAAAATTTAGCCTCCACCTAAAAAGTTAAGAGTAATAATTAGCAATTGTTTAAAGTTAATATTTATTTATTTATTTATAATGTCATTAATATCCCATCACTATTATTCAATAATTTATGAAATTTATATTTTTCATAATATAAATGTTTTTCATTTTTATTAATTAACATAGAAAATCAATATTCCTAATTAATTAAATAAACAAAAGAAAAAGAATACTTTTACACTTGAACTAATAAATAATTGAGTAAAGACTTTGATTTAACTAAATTTTAATTTATAATAAACTAATTAAGAAATAAACTATTTAAAGGTATTATCATCTTTTTAGTAAAATATTAACAGAAAATACTAATAGAACTTGACAAAGGGTGAAAAAATGTCATTTTGAAACTTAACGGGTGAGAAAGGGTCGTTTCGTCAAATCTTGGGTGGGAAAATATCATTCTCCCTCATTTTTACACAGTATCAAGATCAATGTATAAACTGATTGGCCCAATCAATTGATCGCTATCAATCCAGTTAGATTGACATCATCCACTTTGGTCCTTGTATGTACTGACTTGTTTTTTGACTTCACATAATCCGCATCTACCCAAAATACATCTATTATATTGAGACGGCTTAAGAAATATAAATGGTCCGTTTGGTTCATTATTCTGATAATTTTTAGAATAATATTTTGAAAAAAAAGTTAAATTGAGTGGGTATTACGATATAGGATTTGAAAATTAACAAAAATATATCTTATGTTTGTTTATTTACTAAACACTCATATAATAAAATATTAAAAGTTTACAAAAACACCCTCAATCCATCCATTAAATACGGACAGCCGACCACCACCATCGGAGGGTGGCCGGAGTGTTTTTGCAATTTCTAAAAAAAAATATTTTGGGGTGTTTAGTTAAATTAACAAATTTAAGAGGTTTAAAAGAAATCGAAAAATATAGAATAATATTTTTGGAATAATGACATTTTACTGTTTAACTTTTTTGGGAATACTAATACTAATAATAGTATTCCCAAAAGCAAAACAAACAAAGCCAAACTGTCCCAAAATTTTATTTGCCAGCCATGTAGAATGGGATCGAATTCTCATATTATAAATCTTATGTCTCTCGTGAGGTTGTCACATGGTATTATAAGTCACAAACTCAATTTGATACCAATGTTAATAGCTTAAGACATAAATGGTTAAATGTATAAATCCTGCTCGTTTTAGGCTTATCTTGAATAAATTTCTTTTTAGGTTTCATGTAAGTGTTATTCACAAAAAAAAAAAATGTTACTTTTTAGTTAAAAGAACTCAATCCTCATAAATCGATTCAAACTTTATTACTAACTATGTAAAATGTGGCCATACACATTAAAAATCATGATTTAGTATGTAAACTCATCTAATGATATGGAAACCCCGTTGCCATTTACTTATCTTTTTGTTTATGATATTATGGTACTATTTAGGGATTGAAAATTAGGGAAATACAATTTTTTAAAGGTTAAATTGTTTTTTGGTTGTGGAAATTTTACGTGTTTTTCAATAATGGATTATTAAAAAGGTTTTGCTATAAGTAAAATATAAAATTTAAGATGATACAACTAAAACTTCATTATAGTCATAATGGTGGGATCAAACTAATTTATTACTATAAAGAGGTTATAACTTAATAGAGGTTTAATTACAAAAATTAATATTTTGATTTTTGATTTTATAATTCATGTTTTAATAATGTGTATTAAGATTTCAATTAATTGTTTTAGTAGTATTGGTATTGGCATTAGTATCACACAATTGTTTTGTTCCTTCCACCGGCTAACACTTCCAAAATCTAGTTGTATGATGCAGGCATCATTAGAAATTTCAAAGGTTATTATAGTCAACGTTTTAATCGCCTATTTTTGAAATAGATAAAAGATAATGTATTGGAACCAGAAAAGAAAAGTATCCTTAATAAAATTGTAAATACAGTTGTTACATGGTTAATTGATATGAAGGCACAAACAATTGTCAATTGTTTTACATACTATAAAATTAGGACTCCCGATATTGATGAATTGCAAGTTACAAATGAAGTGGATGTGGAGAATAAAAGACTGTGCATAATTAGGTGATCGATTAACGACAATTTCATATCTTAATAGAATGCATATTAATGTCTTCTTCGATCATTTAAATGAGCAACAAGTCGTATATGCTTTGAAATTAAAAAGGTTTTGTTATAAGTAAAATATGAAATTTAAGATAATATAAGGCATTTTTTATTTTTCAAAACTTAGAAAAAATCCAAATAATTTTAATTTATAAGATTCAATTGATCGTATATTATATTATAAAAGGGACGTGAAAACCAAGCAAATATAGATACCAATACACGTACACCTTCTTAGCAATTCAAAGTGGGTCCTGCCACTTGAAAAGTACGGTTCTGATCTTGTCGCGAATATCAGCGGTGTAAAACTCGCTAGAAGACTCAGACAGACAGCGCCTCACTTCCAGAGCTTAAAAAAATTAAGACCCCTGCCAGATCTTGCCACGTGGATCCAACTCATATAATCGGATGCAAACCTATTTATATTCCACTCTTTATTCAAATTTTCTCGTCCGCCTCTCTCTCTTCTGATCTCCTCTCTCCGATCTCTCTCGCTGAAGCTCTCTCTCACTCCAAAAACATCTCACAATTAAATAAAACCCTAAGATTTTCCCGATGCTTCCTTGAATTTTTCCGAGAGAATTATCCTTCGCTTTCGATTCTATTGTTTTCCCGAGAAAAATTTATCGGAGGAGCTAGGGAGATTTTGAATTGAATTCAGATTGAAAAGAAATGACGACATCGACGACCAGCACTGTGTACATCCGCGTCATCGAAGATGTCATCAGCAAGGTCCGTGACGAGTTCGTCAATAGCGGTCCTGGCGAGAGTGTTCTCAACGAGCTTCAAGGAGTAATCTTCTTTTCTTTTTCACATTTTCACGTTTTTAAGCTATGGTTTTAATTTCATTAATTTTGTGTTATAGTGTTAGTATAGGAGCTGTGATTTTTCGTTTTTGAAGATATTGATTTTGTTTTTGAAGAATATTGGTGTTTTGGTGGATCTGAGTAGGTCTAGGGTTTTGAGATAGTTTGATTTTGAGCTGTAGTGAAGCTGATCTTGGTTATTAATTATTTTTCATTTATTAAGGTTTGGGTTAATTTTGGTTTGCTAAGGTTTGGGTTAATTTTGGTTTGCTTAGATTTGGGAAATGAAGATGATGCAAGCGGGAGTTGTGTGTGGTCCGATAGATAGGTCATCCGCGCCAAAGCCGGCACCAGGCGTAACTCCAGTTCACGATCTTAATGTACCGTACGAAGGGACCGAGGAGTATGAAACACCTACTGCTGAGATACTCTTTCCCCCGGTAAGTGTTTATTTCCCTGTGGAGTTTTTTTTCTTTATTCCTTATGTTGCAATTTCTCAAGTTTTGCTTGCATTTTTTACCTTGATTTTGTATTTGAGGATTTTTCTGTGGTTCTTTTTTGTTTGAAGATGTTGTACGTTAATTGTGAACTTTTGAAGTGATTTACGTGTCAAATTGTGTTGGATTATGGAGTTTTGACGTGGGTTTTCTAAAATATTGTTGCTTGGTTGTGAATTTTAAAGTGATTTGTGAGTCAAATTGTGTATGATTTTGGAGTTTTGAGGTGGTTTTTGGTTGGATTACTATTGTTGGGGTAAATTTTGAAGTAACTGATGAGTGAAATTGTATTTGTTTTTATATGAGCTGTTTCCATTGTTTGCAGACGCCTTTGCAAACTCCCATTCAGACGCCATTACCCGGAAGTACTCCATTACCCGGAAGTACTCCATTACCAGGATCTGCGGATAACTCAATGTATAACATTCCTACTGGATCTAGTGATTATCCCACTCCAGTAAATGATTCTGGTGGCAGTACTGAGGCTAAAGGTGGAAGTGGAAATGGAAGGCCAAGCCCATACATGGTAAGAACAGTCCTAACAATACCATCATTTTTGTTGGTTATTATTTTGGAAGTTATTAATTCATATTCTCCCTATAAAATTGGGTGTACATGCACCTGTTCTTTCTCCTTTGTGTTCTTTCTCCTTTGTTAAAGCTGGCTCTTGGAATACTTTTTGGGGGCATAATTTACTGGCTAAAAGTTTTCTATAATTATTGTGTTTTCATAAGTTGCTTTTGGAAATTGGATGCAATTGATGACCCATTCTTTATTTTCTTACCACAGCCACCTCCTCCTTCTCCATGGACGAATCAGAGGACCCCTCTAAGTGTTGATGTTAATGTTGGTATGTACTTGTATGAGCGTGATGTTGAAAATAAGCAATATATTTTATGATTTTAACAGTTCTTTAGTGATCAATGGCGTCTTGTTGTAGCTTATGTGGAAGGGCGCGATGAGGCGGATAGAGGAACCTCTCATCAACCCCATACACAGGTAATTCCTGTTATCTGTTAATATTGAAATTGCTGAGTGACCTATGGTTTCTGATTTAAGGAAAATGCATGATCAAAGAATTAGGAGTGACTATTTTCATGAAATTTTCTCTACCTAAAAAGGATGTGATACTGTTGCAACTGAAGTTGATTATCAGTTCTTGTATTTTGAGTGAATTCCAGGACTTCTTCATGATGTCATCTGGAAAGCGTAAACGTGAAGATTTCCCTACACAGTACCAGAATGGTGGATATAATATACCCCAGCAAGATGGAGCTGGAGATGCTATACCGGAAATTTTCGAGCTTGAGGTGTGTTTCTCCTTTCCATTGTTAATGATAATACAGTAGAACTTTTTTATTATTTATTTGTTTTTTGATGGATAGGAGGGGTGTTATAGCTACTTAATTTAAGCTAAGGTTTTTGTTTTACTTGAATAACTGTACCATATTTTATATACGAAACAATTTGAACATTCTACTAAATGTTAGACACTATATTCTTGATAAGTTTAACCAGTGTTCTAAAATTTGCTTGTAAGTAATGTAATTCTTTTTTCACCTTCCAGGCCTTGTTTTGCCTTTTCCATCTAAGTGATCTTGTATAATTGAAAGTTCTCATTTTGGTTATTTGATGAGCTAAATTTAGAAGAGTGAGACTGACATGCTTTATTTTTGTGATAGATTGCGAGCTTTGAGCCTACAACACTCTTTTCTGACAATTGGTTGCTTAAAGCCTAAATCAATTTTTAGTTTCTTGTTTTGGGCTGGTGTTAGTGAAGGCCTTTCGGTAGAAATGGGAAGGCATTTGAATTTTTGCTCCCTGAGTGAGGATGTTTTGATTTGATATAGCGGAACTTTTGATGTATGAAAACATGCAATGAACATTTTGACTAAACATCGAGATTAGAGAAGTTGAGTAACTTTGGCTGTTGTAGTACTGATAGGTGCTCCAAATGATATTGGATAAAATATTAGCCATGTTGATTGAACTCTATGATACAGCTGGTGTTATCTTCTCAACTTAAAATGTGAGAGGATAATGTGGTCAACCATCACAATTTTTATTATTAGGTGAAGTATTTCACACTGTTATGTGGCCTTGTTAGCTTTTAAGCTTTTTTTTTTTCTATTCAATCACTGAATCAATTGGTTATTGAGCTTCTGCAAGTTTTCATTTTCGTGTGAGAGTGACTTTATGTTTTTTGCAACTGGTACATGCTGTGAAGTGGCCAAGGAAAATACATATTTATGTAAAAACACAAAATTTAAGACTTTAGCTTGAGAAGGAATGAATTTTCTTCTGTGAGATTTGGTTTTAGTTGAACTGCTATAAACAGACAGATTTCTGTCCCAGCTTTATTGTTGGAATATTCAAATAGATGAAATTTTGTGTATGAGATTTATTTTTAGTTAAATTAAGGATGAAGGATTCTTCTATCTCATCTTTAGTGTTTGAACATCTGAGTGTAAATTAGCTATTCATCATTATATATATACGCACATACATGCAAGCACACACGTATTTTGATTGCATATTCAAATATTGTAATGCTAATCTTCCAGGTAAGCCCAGGGAGTGGTTTCACTGGTAAAGGTAACACTGTCACCACCGCAAATAGGGAGTCCCTAGTGCATTCATCCAGGTCATCTGTGAAGATTCCTCAACTGGATGGGCCAATTCCTGATCCTTATGACGATGTGCTTTCTACTCCCAATGTATGTGTTGTTGCTATTTAACTTTTAGATATAGTAATGTGGAAATGATGGCAATGCATTCACGGTGTTCCATGATTGGTGTAATGGCTAAAAAAGTGGCCTTATTTCGGCACTTTCAGGATTTTCATCAACTGGTATTTTTGAGGCGGCAACAAGTTTGCCTATAAAATAACAGTTTGATACTAAAAAAATCAGTGGTCTAGGTCTTGTATTGAGTGATTTGGTATATGCAGACTATGATATGAACTGATTGAGGACATGTCTGTATCAGTATCCATGTTATCTTTTTGCCCTTTGAAGTAGATAATGATTGACCATATGATATCTGTACTCATACTGTGATTGGATACGCATTTGCAGTAAGATTTAATTGTAATCTATCATCTTTGGCAAACTGACTGCTTTTCTGTCTCTTACTGGCACTCAATACTAAATGCATGCTTTGATTGTCATGAAAGATTCCAATTTACTCACCTTCAATTGCCTTTTTCTTCTTGGGGCATTACCCCTGCTTTCCGTCACATTGAAGATATACTACAACCAAGGGGTTGTTAGTGAAGACTACAACATAGTGAACACACCTGCTCCAACTGGTAAGCTTAGCTTGATGTCTTGAAGACCGTGTTTTATTTGCAAATGCGTGAATTGGTGTATGATATTCTCTTCTTTCTCTCTCTAGACCTACAGGCTAGTACTCCTGCTATTGTTGCACAAAATGAGGCTCTGGATGATGATGATGACGAGCCATTGAATGAAAATGATGATGATGAATTGGATGATGTGGATCAGGGAGAGGAGCTGAACACTCAACATTTAGTGTTGGCTCAGTTTGACAAGGTATTCTTTTGCTTATTCTTGGGTACACATCATTGATCATTATAACATGGTGGTAAATATCTTTGTGAATGAGCAAGGGTGGTCATGATTAACAAGATTCATTTTTGGTATAGGTGACTCGTACCAAAAGCAGGTGGAAATGTGCATTGAAGGATGGAATTATGCATATAAACAACAAGGACATTCTCTTTAACAAGGTGCGCGTTTCAATCATGATTGATATTTTCTTTTTATGTCCTTTAATTCAAAGTTTTGAGTTAGAAGGCTTTGATATGCTGTGCAGGCAACAGGAGAATTTGACTTCTGATTTGTTGAAGAGATGTTTGGTTGTCCATCACGTGGGGTGTTTCGTGAATTTCCTTTATAAATTTCTGAAACGAAAGGTTGAGGGAAGGGAGCGAGATGGTTGGATTTAATAGCTTTTAAGACTGGTTGGACTGTTGACCTATGTACATAAAGAGGAGATTTTTTAGCCTTAAAAAGTTAAAATGGTTGGCTACTGATTGGAGTTTACCATTTTTCTAATGGAATCTGTAATTCTGTTTATGCCATATACATGGAAAGTTTGGTTAATTTACAAAGAGCATTGTTTGTTTATTTATGTTCATGCTGAATTGTTTTTTTAGACTCCTGTCCCTTCTTTCGCTCACTATTTGCTGTGATGAATGGAATTGCAAAAATAATGTTTACACAGAAAGCAAATCACTATCTATATTTTGGGTCACCAGTCCACCCACCTAATAAATGCAAAATTTTTGGAAAGTAAGCTGTCTTCACTAGGTAATGTATCAGCCCAAACTCTAACGTAGATTCGTTTACATGGTTTTCTTATGTCCTTTTCCCCTTGGAGTCTGAATCTGATTCCTCTCCATCATCTTCCTCAAATCGTTCATACAGACATTCATGTTTTAATGAATATTAAGATTGGCCACAAAAGAAATAAAATTCAAAAACTTAGAATTACATCTTAATGTTTAAATATATTTGTTTTAAAGTAGTAAAACATTAAGAAAATATCACTTGTAGATTCTAATTGTGAAGAGTGTTAGGGATGTGAAATTCGTAAAGAACACGAACACAAATGAAGAATAAAAATTTATCATTGAGCATCATTTATAATCACACATTTTGATTTAAAAACAGAAAACATAGTTGCTGGGTCTGCCACTGCCCTTTCTCCTGCAACCGACGACCCACCACCACCTTTCTTCTCATCATCCGCTGCACTTTATGTCATTATTATTACCTACTTTTAGGGAACTTAAGCTCCTCTCCCTCTGCCAATGCTTTTGGCGATTCAATGAGCGGCGATAACAGAGGAATTATGGAGACATTACCAGAGGACGACGACGCATAAGGGTTTGTCACCTCATCCAGTTTAAGATTCGCCGGTGCATGCTTTTTGAAGCCTTGTGGGTGGCTTCCCAACTTTTGTTCGACTCTTGGAAACAGCTTGTTTCTCAAATATGTTCTCACCGTCTTCCATTTCTTCAACCAAACTTTGCTTCTTCTCTTTCACACACACCCACAAAAATATCAATCTAATTCTTCTTATTCTTAATAGAATGGCAGTTAAATTCTTGGCTTCAAGTTGTGGCTAATTAAGAAAAACAAAAAGCTAACAAGAACGTGTGACAGTCATTTAGTAACGGTCATTTACTGATAATTACACACGTTTATTCAGTTTTTAATGGCTGATAATAATTCTAGGAATAGGGTTATACCTTCAAGTCAATTTAACCATTAAACTCCGAGAAAATTAACGTCTCCTCTTAATTTCATCAGTTTCTAAAATTGGCATCTCCCCCCTAGGTAACAATGTTTTGTTGGTCTAACTTTAAGTCCTTAAATTTAGAATCCATATGGATTTTTTATTCTTCCGATTGCTAAAGCTTAACTATTGAGCCCCCAACTTGCAAACCCACTACCACGGTTCACTTAAATCATAGGTGTTCAGATAAAAAATCGAATCTGAGACCGTACGCCTATTTATACTATACTTAAATCCTTTTAATCCATTTAGGTTATTAATATATTGTAACATTAAAGAATTTGTTTATGTCTATTTTATGCCTTACCAAAGTTTATAATGTCCACGATATCAATAATAATTAAACTAAATTAATAAAGAATTTAAATATATGTTCAAATTAATGTGACATCCATACAATAAAATCATAAAAACCATTAAAGGAAATAATATTATAATAAGCCTATTTCAATATTCTTTTGGAAAATAATTTTGGGTCCTTAATATTTGATCCGTATAGATTTTGTCCCAAAGATTTGATTCTTGAGGGATTAAAACTTCCATCTCTAGAGTTAACACAAGGAGATTAGATTACAGGGAGATGGTGAGAGAGTTTCCAAGGCCTTTCACTCTTTGAATCAGTTAACTTTCCAAAGTTATTAGAATAAATTGAAGTTAAAGCCAAAGCTTTAGGATGGAATTTGATTCCCTAATCTTACTTTGAAACAAGAAAAAGGGGTGGTGGAGGTGGTGCCAAACCGCCGATCCGAAGTTGTGGCAAGCAGTGAAAGCAGGCATCTATCCAAGTCAAAAGTCAACCAAAACTGCATATGCAAACAAAACTTGATAACCAAAACACAAGATAGTAAAAGCGGGAACCTTAACTGTCTACCGTCAGATCACTCTTTTCATGGCTTTCACTACTTCAAATCGTCCTCTCTTCTCCTTCAGTCTCACACAATTTCACCGACCCAAGAAACCAAAGTCTCTCTTCTTAAACTCTCACACTGATCCTAAACCATCTCTAAATTCTTTCTCTTATTTCAAGACTAAGAATGTCCTATCTTCAAAACCACTATTGCTCTCAACTAACAAACCAACATTCAGTGTAAAATTTCTGTAGAATCATTCTTTTTATTGTTTTAATAAATGGGTTTTTTTTTTTTTTTTTAATTTCCTTCTTTTGTTTTTGGGTAGGTTGGAGCTCAGGGAGAGTATACTACTGGAGGAGATGATAAGTCGCCTATATCTGACGCAATATATCAAGAGGATTTTTCTTGGTCTTCTGTGATTTTGCCGTAAATGTTTTTCCTTCATTTCTTCATTTGATGTTTGTTTCTTCTGTTTTTTCGGTTAATGGGTAGTTCTGTTTTCTGGTGGAGAATTTTGAATTAGTCATTTTGTTACATAGCAACCTGTTATGATTTTAGGATCATCTGAATTCTACTTAAATTTACCTTTGATCTACATGTTATTTTGCTAGTACTTGCTCTTAAAATTTTGCTTCTGAAAGCAAAATAAATGGTTCTAAAGTGCTAACCAATGCCTAATTGATGGTTATGAAAAATTGATTGCCAATGCGCTTTGGTGAATAGTTAAGTGCGTTCAATTTCAGTGTGAGTGTCCTGTTGTGTTGATGATTAGCATAATACTGTGTCAAATTAACTCAATTCATTCAACATTCAGGTTTCTGTTCCCAGCTTTGGGAGGATTGTTATTTGGGTATGACATCGGTGCCACCTCTGGTGCCACCATCTCATTGCAGGTACTGATATGCTCTTGTGGGTTTTTTTTTTTTTTTAGTTGCAGAGGTTACTGCTACATTTGAAGATACTTTTCATTTAAGCTAGAAGAAAATGCACTAAAAAATGTAATTCATTCTTATAATAATTGCAGTCAGCTGAGCTTAGTGGCACGACTTGGTTCAACCTATCGGCTGTTCAGCTTGGTCTTGTGGTATGGTTCATGTGTCACACTTAAATGAACTTATTTTTCATTTATGGAAACCTGCTGTCAATTTCTACATACACTCACCAGGGTGTATCTATATAATTTTATGTGAAGTTGCCTTGTATGTAGGTTAGTGGTTCCCTCTATGGAGCTCTTTTTGGATCTATCCTAGTGTACCCAATTTCAGATTTCCTTGGTAATCTGTTACTTATCATCTTCCTCTTAAAAGTTTGGAACTCATAAGTAAATCATTCTCACCCAGTTGTTTAAACTGACTAATAAAGGAAGGAGGCGTGAGCTTATAACAGCTGCTGTGCTATATGTGCTTGGTGCTCTAATCACAGCCTATGCTCCAGGCCTTGGTGTTCTCTTAGCAGGACGGCTGCTCTATGGTCTTGGCATTGGTTTGGTAAGTTTCTTGGTTTATGTTCACCTGTTTTTGTACAGTTACCTAATTCTTTTTGATGTAATTTATCATATTTTAATCATCGCTCAGACTGTCTCATTTGACAATTGACAGGCCATGCATGGGGCTCCTCTGTACATCGCAGAAACTTGCCCATCTCAGATTCGTGGAACCCTAATATCTCTAAAGGAGCTCTTCATAGTTTTGGGAATTTTGGTGATTTTTTAACAATGATTTATGCTTCTATATTATGTTTATATTCTTTCAAGCAATGAGTTGAGTTGAAACATGATCCTATTTTCAGTTAGGTTATTTTGTGGGAAGCTTCGAAATTAATGCAGTTGGGGGATGGCGTTACATGTATGGGCTCAGTGCCCCTATTGCTTTGTTAATGGGACTAGGAATGTGGAGTCTTCCGCCTTCTCCTCGCTGGTTACTTCTCAGGGCATTCCAAGGAAAAGGATCCCTGCAAGAATACAAAGAGAAGGCCATGGTTGCCCTAAGCAAACTAAGGGGCAGGCCTCCTGGTGACAAAATATCCGAAAGGCAAATAGAAGATACCCTTCTATCAGTTAAGTCTGCCTACAGTGATGAGTCTGAAGGAAGCTTGTTGGAGGTATTTCAGGGGCCGGCTTTGAAAGCTTTCATAATTGGTGGAGGTTTGGTCCTTTTTCAACAGGTGCTTTGTCCTATTTGCTGGTCTGTGCTGCTATATTTATGTTTGCCTTATTTTAATCTACTAAAAAAATTTATTATGGAGAGAATACGGAGGAATTTGTTTTGCAAGCTGAATTACTGTTTAATTGTAACAGATAACAGGACAACCAAGTGTTTTGTATTATGCAGGTCCCATTCTTCAGGTACTTGATACATATGCTAACGTTTAGTGAAATGGAAGATATTTATTTACTTAAGTTTTACATAACCTTGTAATAACTTTTGCATTACCAATGCTCAAGAGTGCTGGATTCTCTGCGGCTGCTGATGCTACTCGAGTTTCTGTTGTAATTGGTCTGTTCAAGGTACCTTTGAAAATTATATCTCAAATCCTTCTGATTTAGGATGAGTGATGATTATCTCTGCTATGTTATTCTCTTTTGGGGCACTGAAAATTTTTCTTTTTTGTAATGGATTGATCCTGATCCTTCTTCAGTTACTGATGACATCGGTAGCTGTCTTCAAAGTTGATGATCTTGGAAGAAGACCCTTACTGATTGGAGGTGTCAGTGGGATTGTATGCATCTTGTCTTCTCCCAAATATTTGATTTTTCAGTGTTAGATGCCATAGTTGGTGGAGAAAATAATGGTCTGTTTTTCTGTATTATTTGGTTGACTACACTACAGGCGCTTTCCTTGGTTCTGCTTTCTGCATATTACAAAGTACTTGGAGGTCTCCCCCTTGTTGCTGTTGCTGCTCTGCTTCTCTATGTTGGTTGCTACCAGGCAAGAATTATGTCTTATGGTTGTTGGTGTTAATTACTCATTTTTCTCCATAATTAGCTACATCCCTATGGTATCAATGTATATTGACTTAGATAATATTATTCTAAGGAAAAGGAATTGGAAAATGTAGAAGAAGAAAGAATTGACTGAGTTTTTGTTTTCAGTTAGTAAGCTCAAGGTGAAGGTTGAATCTGATAGAGTGTTTGTTATTTAAAAATCATTTCAGATATCATTTGGGCCTATCAGTTGGCTAATGGTGTCAGAGATTTTCCCCCTTCGTACAAGAGGAAAAGGCATCAGTCTTGCAGTGCTTACTAACTTTGGTTCAAATGCTATTGTTACCTTTGCATTCTCGCCATTGAAGGTATTCATCCAATTTCTAGCAATCTATTCCTCTCAAAAGTTTTTCGTTCATTGTCTTTGATTCCTATTTTTGATCAACTGGTTTAGTGATGATCTGCATTAACATTCTCTAATTCTGCAGGAGTTGCTGGGAGCAGGGAACCTTTTCCTCCTTTTTGGTGCTATTGCCTTGTTATCAGTTTTGTTCATAGTCCTCATTGTCCCAGAGACCAAAGGTTTGAGCTTGGAAGAAATTGAATCTAAAATTTTGGAGTGAAACCTGACAAGGCACCAGTATACCAAAGATTATATTTGTATTTTTACATGTAACTTAGAGATTGTTTCTTTCATTAACTCAGTTGTAGAAATTCCAAGTGTCTTCATGTTATGGTATTGATGCATGATGAGTATGAATAATTTATGCTAACTGGGTCTATATGAATTATGTATAAAAATGAATTTTTGTTTTGAAATTGGTACTTACTGAAGTTCATGAAATTCATTAAAAAGCAGAAAATCTAAAATCATTGCACATTGTTATTTTACTTGGTATCTAATATTTGGTTTGTCTGTATGCAATTCATGGGAAAACAGAAAACCATATTGCTGTAGAGTAATGTATTCATTTTGGTGGGTTCATTATTGTGTCTGTTTGAAAGTTTAAAATGCTAACGGAAGGATATCTGCAATGTTTTAAGCATCCATGATGCAGTACACAGTATTGCATGAACGGATTGGCAATGGAGGTTCAGTCCTAGGCTCAACCTCTTCGGGCAGTTGTTTGAAGAAATTTAGTGCATGTTTGAGATTTTCGTAGCTTATAAAATAGTCACTTTATAATCAACAATAAGACTATGAGCGAGCCAGACTGATATGTGATTAAGTTTAAAGCTACAACAATCCCAAATTGGCCCTTAGTTCAAGAATCACCTACAATATTGGAAACAAGACTCTGAGTAGGAAGCAAAATAGTTAAAGTTACTCCATTGTTCTCATATCTTTTAAGGCAAATCATCCGACTTGGTTATGATCTCTGGGATTACTTTTAACTTTTCTTGGGTTATATTATAGCTATTCTAACATAGATGTGGAGCTAGCTGTTGTGTTTAATTGAAATCAGATCGACTTATAGAATACAGTGACAAGTAGAATTAAAAAAAGAACTACCAGTTTCATAAATTCTCAGAAAGTTGTAGATTGGTCCAAAGAAAGCCGTTATTGCATGAATGATATTTGATTCAACGACCTTCTTTGAGGACTGAATCACTAGTAGACATAGTCAGAGTAGAATTACTTTCGAACAATGAAGGAAATGACCCACTACTAGAAGCTTCATTATTAGTTATGAACACATCAATTGAACTGCTATCAGGTGATATATCTGGCAATGTAGCATCGCCGTCCAAATACTGCATCAACTGTCTCATGTTAGGTCTTGCTGCGGGGTTAGGGTGTGAACAAAACAGCCCCAGTTTCAGTACCAACTCCATTTGCTCCTCTGCGTAAATACCTTCTAATCTTGGATCACTGGCATCGATGATAGCTCCTCTTTTCCAGCAATCGATTATCCATTCAACCAAATATACCACTCCGTAACCTTGTTGCTCTATAGGCCTCTTTCCACAAGCCACCTCAAGCATGAAAGCCCCAAAAGCAAATACATCTGTGCTGGTAGTTGCCTTTCCAGTTCTAATAAATTCAGGAGCCAAATAACCGACAGTTCCCACCAGTTTTGTGGTTTGTGGATTGCTACCATGATCATATAGTTTAGCTAGGCCAAAATCACCTAACCTCCCATTTAGTTCGGCATCCAATAGAACATTACCCGGTTTTATATCTCTATGTAGGACAACTTGTTCCCATTCTTCATGGAGGTAAAGAAGGCCAGAAGCTATTCCTCTAATGATTCGAAATCGCTGAAACCAATTAAGATTTGGCTCTGTATTGCTATATAATATTTTGTCCAGGCTTCCGTTTGGCATATAATCATAGACCAAAATAAATTCTCTCTTTCGCCTGCAATAGCCGCGGAGTTGCACCAAGTTCCTATGCCTTAACCTTCTCATGCTAACAATCTCAGCCACAAATTCCTTCATCCCTTGTTCCGAATCGTGAGAGACCCTCTTGACTGCGATTTGCTCGTTAGAAGGAAGGACGCCTCTGTAAACCTTTCCAAAACCTCCTTTTCCAATAAGCTCTTTGTCCTTGAAACCTCTAGTTGCTTTATAGAGATTCTTATAGGGGAACCTTTGAGGGCCATATTCCCTTTCCCAGTCTTCACATACTTCTTCATATTTCTTCTTCCACACAATGTAAGCAGCTACAATGACTACTATAAAAAACACAGCCACCGCTACTACAATCAAAACAATCATCAGTAGTCCAGGTTTCTTACTTGCTTTCCCGTGAGCAGGAACAGGAGGAAGCTTGGAGACATCAATGTTTTGTGCTTGTCCGCTTCTGTTGAAGCTCCATCCCAGAATATAATGGTCACTTGTAACTGTTCCAGTTGTTGCTGAGAAACCAACATACATAGAGTCCAAGAGAACTTCAGAAAGATTGAGGGGTGTTGACAAGAGAGGTCTTTCTGGTTTTGCGATTCGAATAGGAGAGAGAGTCACATTGAGTAATTTTTCAGCACCATCGTAGTCTATCCAAACCTGTATTGGATCTCCACTCATGAGCACTAAGCTTTTGTTCTTCCGTTCTTCATTCGAATAATAAGTTGCTGTAGCAGATTCATTAGAAATCAAGCCGTTCACATCAATTCCCACATGGTTCCCATCTATGTCATAAAATTCAGGGCTTTTTACAGTATCAACCTCGATCGCTAAGATGTGGTTTGTAGGCTGGCCATTGTTTGTAAGATTGAAGAGTCCCAAATAATGACCTGCAACAGAGCCAGTAAAGTTCATAGACGGTGAGATGACAAAAGCTATGCCATGGCCTCCATTATTAGCCGATTGTGGAACTATGGCAAAAACAAAATTCGTGGAAAAGGAAAGAGATTCAGGGGAAGATGTGTTGAATTTGAATGGGAATGGATAAAAAGCATGACCAGTTTGCCTCTCAGAAGTGTTGGTTAGCTGCAATAGACCATTGGGGTGGATTTCTGAGAATTCACCCAGATGTAATTTGGCTTCATGGAAGCCATGATTGTAGATGAACTAGTTTTCATTTTGAGATGAGCACAAGCAAATGAAGGATAAATTGAAAAGCATCCAAACATAAATCGATCGAAGAGCTGCAGCCATCACAAGAAACTTAAAAAAAAAAAAGGGTGAAAAGATTTTGTGAAGAGGAAACAAATTTTGCTGCTAGTTTGATTGTTTCAAATTCCTGAGAGCGGAATATTTGTTATTTACAGTACATTAGTGCTGAATACTTTGTTATTTAAAGAACATTGAAAAGATCAAGTACGTCTCTGATGCTGTAGTCTTTCGAATGCAGGAACAGTGGAGAAAATGTGGACCTGCCAGTCAAAGCCCGTGAAGGAAAAGTCTCTCGCGTTAGGAAATGATCAAGTCAATTGGAAAGGACTAAGCTTGAGTCTGCTTGGCTCATATTACCCAATGAATTCTTGAAGTAAAATTGATTCTACTAAAAAATACTATGAACCAATGTACCTCTATATACTTCCTTCTAGTAACACGACGAGGGAATCAGATAGCTGACCTCATATCTTGACATCAATAATTTTGAATATTGAGGGTTGATAGCTGCATGTGATACCGAGTAAAACCGGGCGGCTCACGTTGTTCAATCATTCTACATGTGCACTTGAAAATAAGAGTTTGGGTCTTCTGTTTGTTTTGAGTGATCTTTATTTGCACATCAATACAATGACAAGTAAAAATGATACAAGTGTTAGAATTATTACCTTAAGTTTAGTCTTTTCTCTTATTTTCTTTGTAACCTATTTATCTTTATCTTTTTGTTGTAATTTTTATTTTATTTTTTTGTGTGGTTCTCATAAAAGAAGTTATGAAAATAACATTCTCTTTTGAGTTTCTTCAACATATTGGATTTCCTTTTATTTATCATGGTATGAGACCATAAATTTGTGAAAGAAAGTGTAATCACATCCATGTTTCTTGCGGATCCAACTTGACAGGATAGCTTCACAGGCTAGGAACTTATAGACACTCAGGAAAGGCGACAAGTTATGTAGTGTGCATATAATATTGAAGCAGTTTGATGCAAATGACCAAACTGCTACTCACCACTGATTGTAAAAGGGCTTTGTGTATCTTTAATTAGGACCATACATTAGTCCTCACATTCTAAGGAATGTTATTTATAAATCATATTCATATCTTATAAAATGCATTTTTTTTTTTTTTTTGGTGATCGTGGGTGTTCAGGTCAGTTTGCATGTATCTCGCCTAATCCCTCGAGGCCCTAAAGTTAAACGATTGGATAAACCCTCCAATGGCTACCCTTATTGGCAATCGAAAAGAATCGAACTTAAGACCTTTCGAATAATACATCCAAGAGTTCCTATTGTCCCACCCAGTTACTTAGGGGGTGATTAACTTACAAAATGCATCAGTCCTCACATTATAAGGAATGTTAGTCCTCAAATGCTGATTGTATAAGGAATGTTATTTTGTTCTCATTAGTCATTATAATTTTCGTGCACTCTTAACAAGATTGGTTGCATAGTTTGTTTGACCATAAATATGGAAACATATGGAACTTTGAGGACCACTTGCTTCAGTCTTTTCTAAGTTAGCAATGAGTCCAATGACTTGTATTAACGTGTTAATTCAAGTCTATCTCCTTTGAAAATGTTTTCGTAAGCCAGATTAACACTTACTGTCAATCAAACTATGAGACTAACATATAAAAGTTCATTATCATATTCAATTACAATTCTTCTTGTTATTTCAATTATATGATATTATTCACATATAAAATTATCAAATCTCCAACCTTTTTTTTTTAATCACAAATCAATAGTATTGAGTATCAAACTCACCACATGATAATTCCTTCTAAGATTCAGCACAATCAAACCCCATGAACCTGAATCATTCAGGGTGCATCCTGCATGTTGCAAATGATCCGACAAAAAACAAGAGCACCTTATGTGAAACTGATAGAGAAGTAGACTTATACATGAGTACGTTTGCAACATCTCTCTAATTTACAGTTGAAATAATTTTGATCAATTTTCCCTATCGTTGCATCATCAGTATCAAATTCCTGAGAGCTGAATATTACCCAATGAATTCTTGAAGTAAAATTGATCTTATACCAACAAATACTATGTGATAAAGTAAATTGATCTTCTACCAACAAATACAATGTGATAAAGTGAGTTTGGATATAACTCACTCTAAAAAATTAGCTAAGGGAGGAGAGAGCCCAACTATAGATGTGAGGCAAATTCAACTTCAATAACTCATGCTCAGCGTGCAAGGCCGGGTCCAAACTCATCATCGTCTCAAAAGCTGGCTCAAGTAACAGCCTACCAACTTGACGATGTGAGACAAATTCAACTTCAATACCCTCCCTTGACGATGTATGATGAATTCAACTTTATTACTATGAACCAATGTACCTCTATGAACTTCCTTCTAGTAACATGATGAAGGAAATCAGATAGCTGACCTCATATCTTGACATCAATAATTTTGAATCTTGAGGGTTGATAGCTGCATGTCAAACAATTTCAGCAAAATTTAGGTAGGGTTGCATGGTAATGGGGGAAGTGATAGCTGGTAAAACCAGACGGCTCAAGTTGTTCAATCATTCTACATGTGCACTTGAAAATGAAAGTTTGGTCTTCTGTTTGTTTTGAATAATCTTATTTGCAAATCAACACAATGACAAGTAAAAATGATACAAGTGTTAGAATTATTAGCTTAAGTTTAGTCTTTTCTCTTATTTTCTTTATAACCTATTTATCTTTATCTTTATCTTTCTGTTGTAATTTTTTGTGTGTGTGTGTATGGTTCTCATCAATGAAGTTGTGAAACCCTAATATTCTCTTTTGAGTTTCTTCAACATATTAGGTTTCTTTTGATTTTATTTTTGTCATGATATCAGAGCATCAATTTGTTAAAGAAAATGTAGTCACGAATCCAACTTGACATATATTTATCTGTATTTTTATATTGTAATTTTTTTTTTGGTGGTTCTCATCAATGAATTTATGAAACACTAACATTCTCTTTTGAGTTTCGTCAACATATTGGGTTTCTTTTGATTTATCATTGTATCAGAGCAAAAATTTGTGAAAGAAAGTGTAATCACATCCATGTTTCTTGCGGATCCAGCCTGACAAGATAGCTTCACAGGCTAGGAACTTAAAGACACTTAGGAAAGGCGACAAGTTATGCAATGTGCATTGAATATTGAAGTAGTCTGATGCAAATGGTCAAACTGCTACCCACCATATCAATGCTGAATGTGGAAGGGCCTTGTGGACCTTTAATTAGGATCATACATTAGTCCTTACATTCTAAGGTTGTTATTTATAAATCATATTCGTATCTTATATATATATATATATATATAACCCTAAACCCTAAACCCTATTAAATACATTAGTCCTCACATGCTGATTGTATAAGGAATGTTATTTTGTTCCCATTATAATTTTCGTGCACTCTTAAAGATTGATTACGCATAGTTTGTTTGACCATAAATATGGAAACATATGGAACTTCGAGGAGCACTTGCTTCAGCCTTTTCTAAGTTGCAATGACTTGTATATATTAACGTGTTAATTCAAATCTATCTCCTTTGAAAATGTTGTCATAAGCCAGATTAACACTCACTATCAACCAAACTATGAGACTAAAGTATAAAAGTTCATTATTATGAGCTAAACGGTTATATTCAATTACAATTCTTTTTATTATTTCAATTATATGATATTATTGGCATATAAAATTACCAAAATCTCCAATTTTTTATTTATCACAAATCAATAATATTGAATATCAAACTCACCACATGATAATTACTTCTAAGATTTGGCACAATCAAACCCCATGAACCTCAATCATCTTACATTTGAATTGATATCTTCAGCGTGCACCCTGTTAGAGTTGTCAACTACTTCAACATTAATGGGTTATGCATATGCAATCAGGGTGTTATAATTTAAGGTGGGCCTGACTCTTCACCCAATAAGGCCTTATTGAATAGGATGATTACCCCCTCTTATAACCCAATAAGCTTGAGCGTGCCTAGTCGATGTAGGACTCCAACACTCTCCCTCACGGTCAAGCCCATATGTTGGGTCATGCCTGTTATTAGAGGTAGTTACTGGCTCTAACTCCTCACCCGTTGGTCAAGCGCTCAGCTCAACTGAACCTGGGCTCTGATACCATGTTATAATTTGAGGTGGGCCTGACTCCTCACCCAATAAGGCCTTATTGAATGGGAGGATTACCCCCTCTTATAACCCAATAAGCTTGAGCGTGCCTAGTCAATGTGAGACTCCAACACAGGGGTCCTGTTGACCGGTGAGCAGGCAAGGGTCGCGGGTAGAGCCCCCAAGCCCGTAGACGGTTTGGGCTTTTTTCGTGTATAACCGCTGTATGATTTCTTTAAGTTATTAATTCTTTTTTGGGTTTGAGCTTAGAAATATGAATCATTATAAAACTAGGTTTAGTCTTTTAAACCTAGTATATAAACATATTTTTCTCTTGTTATGAGTGTGATAGCAATCATAGGGTAATTCATTAATTGTAAATGAAAGAGGTGAAGAAATATTGTAATAATATTGATTCAGTTGAACGTAGCCTATATTGGGTGAACCAAGGGTAAATCGTATGTATTATTTTCTCTCGTTACTTTCTGTGATTTGTTTGTATGTTATATTGGTTTAGTATTTGTCTTTATTTCATTCACACCCTGCATGATCTGACAAAAACCAAGAGCACCTTATGTAAAACTGATAGAGAAGTAGACTTATACATGAGTACGTTTGCAACATCTATCTAATCTACAGTTGAAATAATTTCGATCAATTTTCCATATGTTGAAATTCATCCACGTCACCGACTCAAGTATTAAACATAAAAAAAATTCCAGCCTACGCGAAAAAAAAAAAAAAATTTCTGGTTTGCCTCTTATTGTCGTCATGATAAACTTTTAATTATGATCAAGCTTCTTGTTGATGATATGGGTGATTATGGATTAGCTTCAAGATCAGATACTTACACCATATATGAATGTATGTGTAGAGTGATAAAACTGATAACAAGTGTACTAAGATAATTGTTGAATGTTTACGAATAAGACACTTTGGTTCCTTGCATGCAAGAACAGTGCAGAGGAATAAATTTGAAAACTCAACTTAATAAGTACTGTATTAATATAAATAAGTGAGAACAATTTGCATTCATAACTGTTATATATGAAGTTAAAAACTTAAATTATAAACCACAATAATTCGATGATTGTGCACTGTTAGAACTCTCACGACTATTCAACAGCCTGTCAATTAAACCAAATAAATTTGAGCTTAAAACGAGGACTTGCTCATTGTACGTTTATAATTAACTTTGATAAGAACTTCCTTGCAGTGTTATATGGTGAGGAAAATTGGTGTTTTAGTCTACAATTATGAATCTAGCTTTGAGTTTTCTGTCGTGAATGATACTTGGGTCCAACGCAAGAGCCAAGCTTGATGTTACAGCTTACGGGGAAGAGCAAAGGTTGAAGAAAAATCTCATAAATTATATAGCTGTTTGATTGTTCAATGGCTCTAATCAATGCTTAAGACAAAGACTTGACTCATTGTATTGTTCTGTCTGCGGAGACATTTGGTTTATTGTTGTAAGTTCATTCAAAGTAGGCAACCAATTAAACAATCCCTATTGACTCATAAATTCAAATTCAAAGTTCTATGGCGTGTGTGATACTTGAATCCAACAATAATTTAGCAGCGAAGCTGATTATTTTAGCCAAACTTTAATGTTAGAGGCTAAAGCAAAGGCCAAGAAAATTGTTATAGAAAAAGAATATCTTTATTATTGCACTTCATAAATAAATAATTTTTTCTTTTAGATCTTGTTATGTTTCAATTGCAGTAACTTGAAAATCCTAACTGTGCTGCTGATTATGCTCAAAGATTAATAAACCCAACTCCTTAATATAAATTTGAACAGGTCCTTCATAGCAAATTAAGAGTTGAACATGGTCTTAATAAACCTTATTCGTTAGGTGGCTGGAACATTAAATTTTAAAACAAAGGAAAATTACTCATGCAATTGCAGTAGCCTCTCACAATGTCTTGGAGTTTGAAGAAGTTTGTTGTTGATAAAATGCAGCTGGTCTGCAAAATCATCCATGTTCGTCCTTTCAGTTGGAAACTCTGAATAACAAGTGACTGATTCCAAACATCGAAATCAAGTACTCCCGAATATTGTTACTTCTCATGCTTGTTTGTCCTTTTTCTGTTTCCTAAAGAACTGGATCCATTATTTCAGTGGTAGATGCCTTTAGTTGGTGGAGAAAATAATGGTATGTTTTTCTGAATTATTTGTTTGACTACACTACAGGCACTTTCCTTAGTTCTGCTATCTGCATATTACAAAGTACTTGGAGGTCTCCCTGTTGAACATTGACACTTGGCTGGAAATGCAGCAGTTTAGTTAAAGTTTTTGAATGTGTGTTGGCGGCAAAACGAATGAAGTCTCAGAGGGTCTATTTGATATCTGCGATTTTTAACTCATTTTGTAAAAGTGTGATATGCATTCCAGATTGTAAGGGATGTTCTGATGTAGTAGTTGTTAGTTGATATTAAGTGTGTGGCTTTAGATTAATTTAAGATTATTATATGTCTGTAAAGTAGGTATATGACAATGTAAAACTTTGCTTTATTAGCTGTAATGGAAACGTATTTTGGCAATGCAGAAAACACATCCTTCTTCATTCAGTTCAGCTCCTTTTTTCTTTTCTTAGTTAAACTCTAGTGCATAAACATCAACATGGTATCAAAACCTTGTTGATTCCAACCAAAAAAAACTGAACATTTCTTCTCCAAAACAACTCATCCAACTCTCGAGAAATTGCCTTGCATCAGACTTGGTTTCTTTTTGAACAAATGACTACTCCAACAGCTTCCCTTCTACCTCCTGTGTTCAACGGTCAACACTACCATATTTGGTCAGTCAAAATGAAGGCTTACCTAAGGGACCAAGGACTCTGGCAGTATGTAGAGGAAGAGAGACAACCCCCTCAGCTAGGACCAAATCCCACTCTCAACCAAATTTGAATGCATGAAGAGGAAGCATCAAAGGCTCCAAGAGCCTTGTCCCACATCCACTCAGCTGTCACAGACCTTGTTTTCACAAGGATTATGGCATGCAAAACAGCCAAGGAATCATGGGACAAGTTGAGGGAAGAGTTCATGGGAAGTGACATTACAAGAAATATGCAGGTTTTGAATTTGAGAAGGGAGTTCGAAACCTTAAGGATGTAAGAAGCTGAGAAAGTAAAAGAATATGTTGATAGGTTGATGAACATTGTCAATAAGATCAGATTACTTGGGGTGGAAATGTTGGACAACAGAATAGTGGAGAAGGTAGTGGTAAGCTTGCCGGAAAGGTTTGAAGCCAAGATCTCATGCTTGGAGGACTCAAAGGACCTGACTCAGATCACATTGACTGAGCTGGTCCATGCTCTGCAGGCGCAAGAGCAAAGAACACTCCTAAGACTAGAGGATGCAAATGAAGGGGCAATGTTAGCAACCTATAAGGGCAAGGACTGTACAAGGGAACTGTAGGAAGTTTGCTGGAGAAAAAAGAGGAAAAGAAAGGGCTAATAACTAGTGGAACAAAACAGGTGGGATAAAGAGTTTTATGGCCTGTTCTCATTACAAAAGGAAGGGACATGTAGAGCACAAATCTTTCCGGTTCACACTGGTATATAGTGTGTGGGCCTAGCGCTTTGGCCATGTTG
The DNA here is from genome assembly GCA_026225825.1 of Pistacia integerrima. Classification (NCBI taxonomy): domain Eukaryota; kingdom Viridiplantae; phylum Streptophyta; class Magnoliopsida; order Sapindales; family Anacardiaceae; genus Pistacia; species Pistacia integerrima. The sequence continues at coordinate 27,667,977 of CM047746.1, forward strand.
AAAGAGTGTGCAAAAACAAGGGAGAGCAGTCCCAACAACTAATGAACAACATCCAGTGCAGGAGACAGAACAACTCTTTATGGTCCAAACCTGTGATGATACATGACTAATTGACAGTGGGTGCACACATCATATGACACCAGACTTGAGCTGCTTTGTGAATATAGATCACTCTCATCGGTCAAAGATTAAAGTTGGGAATAGAGAATGTGTGGAAGCAAGAGGTAAGGGAGATGTTGCAATTCAAACCCAAAGAGGTACAAAACTAATCTCAAATGTACTTTATGCACCTAACATAAGTCAAAGCCTTTTGAGTGTGGGACAAATGTTGGAAAAGGATTATGTATTGCATTTTCAAAACCAATCCTGCATTATTCAAGATAGTGAGGGAAATGAAATTATGAGGGTGAAAATGATAGGGAAAAGCTTTCCAATTATGTGGAGAGTCACACCACACAAAGCTTGCAATACTAGAGAGGATGAAACTGAAATGTAGCATAAGAGATTATGCCATGTACACTATAGAAATTTGAGTGAAATGCAGTCTAAAAATCTAGTCCAGAATCTGCTTATTGTTGAGCAGCCTAGAGGTGTGTGCAAAGTTTGTCAACTAGGTAAGACCATTCCCAGTGAATCAAGCTTGGAGAGCCTCTGAAAAACTCCAGCTTGTTCACTCGGATGTATGTGGCCCCATGCAAACCTTATCACCCAATGAGAGCAAGTACTTTGTATTGTTCATAGATGATTGGCCTAGGATGGGGTGGATTTACTTCCTAAGATAGAAAAATGAGGTGGCTGGAACATTCAGAAAATTCAAACTAGAAGTAGAGAATTTGACAGAAAAATCCATCAAAACCTTGAGAAGTGATAATGGCATTGAATACACTTCTCAAGAGTTTGAAAAAATCTGCACTGAAGCTGGAACAAGACATGAATTCAGCAGCCCATACACTCCACAACAGAATGGAGTTTGTGAGAGGAGAAACAGGATAGTCATGGAAATGGCAAGATGCTTAATGGTTGAAAAAAAACTTCCCAAACCATTTTAGGCAGAAGCAGCAAACACAAGTGTCTACCTACTTAACAGAATTCACACCAAGCCTTGAAAAATCAAACACCTTTTGAAGTTTGGACTAGAGTCAGACCAACGGTGGATGAACTGAAGATTTTTGGAAGCCTTTGCTATGTCTTAGTGCCATCTGCAAAGAGGACTAAGCTGGAGGATAAGGCTATGATTGGAATATTTATTGGCTACAACAGCCAATCCAAGGCCTACAGGATTTATATTCCTGACTCTAGGAAAGTGGTGGTGTCTCGGGATGTCAAGGTTGATGAGAGAGGAGTGGAACTGGGAAAAGGGTAGAACTGATGTAGATACACAACCTCAACTGAGTGAGGTTCAACCTGATCAAATTGAAGAAGATTCAGGGGAGGAATCAGAAGGAAAAGTTGCTGTTAGGGGAACCAGAACACTAGCTGATGTGTATGACAGGTGCAACTTAGCACAAATGGAACCTACAAGTTATTTAGAGGCTACAAAAATCAGAATCCTGGAGGAGTGCCATGAAGGAGGTGCTTGCCATGATTGAGAAAAACCAAACTTGGAAGCTGGTGGACAGACCAGAAAACAAGAAGGTTATTAAGGTGAAATGGATTTTCAGGAAAAAGCTGAATACGGATGGGTCAATTCTGAAGCATAAGGCCAGGCTTGTAGTCAAGGGATTTGGTTAGCAGTTTGGAGTGGATTTCTTGAAACTTTTGGTCCTGTTGCCTGACATGACACCATCAGGTTACTACTTGCAGTGGCTGCTCAATTCTCTTGGAAGGTGTACCAAATGGATGTAAAATTTGCCTTCTTGAATGGCTGGTTAAATGAAGAAATATACATTGAACCATGGTTATCAAATCGTGTATCGAAAACTTAATTTTTTGAACTGTGATCGTATCGCGATCGTATCGTAAGATACTATTTTTCGTAAAATAATCAAAATTTTCTAAAAATTAATAAAATAATCAAAATTTTCTAAAAATTAATATAATCTCCAAGATTAATTAAAGAATTTTGTGGCATTATTGACTTTAAATTACGGTATTACATAATCAAAATTAATCACAAAATTCCAAGATCAATGTCAATATCTATATCTCCACTTATATTATTATTATCATGTAAAATGGGCAATACATATTCCTCTTTACTTTCTCCATGCAAAATAGGTAAATTTGGACAAGTTTTAGTGAATCGAGTTGGGTGACCCGGTTTCGACCCGAATTTTTTTTTTGGACATTTGACCCAAATTAATAAAGTCATATCGATTTATATCGATATTTTTAAGGATACAAACGGATACGTATCGTATCGTATCGTAGGATACATATCAACGTATCGAATGGTTTAAGATACACCCTCTGATACGTATCGTTGACGACCTGTATCGAATCGTATCGTATGATACGTATCGGGTATCGTAGGATACTAACAACCATGCATTGAACAACCTGAAGGGTATGTGATCCAAAGAGAAGAGGGAAAGGTGTATTTGCTGAGGAAGGCTCTGTATGGCCTAAAACAGGCTCCAAGGGCCTGGTACAGTAGGATTAATGACCACCTGCTGAACTTGGATTTTGTTAGGAGTCCAAATGAATACACTCTATACATTAGAGAAGCTGAAGATGACTTGATGATCATTTCACTGTATGTGGATGATCTTCTAGTAATTGGAAGCAATCAAACTCAAGTGGATGAATTCAAGAAATCCATGCAAAGTGAGTTTGAAATGACTGACTTGGGTGGAATGTCTTACTTTCTTGGAATGGAGATTGATCAACATGTGGATGGGATTTTTGTGAATTAAAAAAGGTATGCAAGTGAAGTTTTGAAAAAATTCTGCATGAAAAACTGCAAACCAGTAAATCTGCCTTTGGTTCCAAACTTAAAGTTGTCAAAGGATGAGGATGGTGAGAAGATTGATGAAGGATTGTACAAGAGTTTAATAGGGTGTCTGTTGTATTTGACAGCAACCAGGCCAGATTTGATGTACGCAACCAGTTTGCTGTCCAGGTTTATGAGTGAACCGACTGAAACACACTTCAAAACAGCAAAAAGGGTGCTGAGGTATGTAAAAGGAAGCACTGATTATGGGGTGTGGTTCAAGAGATCAGAAGACTTCAGTTTAGTTGGTTATTCGAATAGTGATTGGGCTGGTTTGACAGATGATAGGAGGAGCACTTCAGGATTTGCATTTTTCCTGAATCATGGTGCTATTTGTTGGCTTTCCAAGAAGCAAGAAACCATGGGTCAATCCACAGCTGAAGCAGAGTATATATCTGCTGCTGCAGTTGTGAATCAAGCCATTTGGTTGAGAAAAATCCTTGATGATTTAAAGCTGAAACAGAACAAAGCTACTGCCATCATGTGTGACAATCAATCTGTAGTAGCTATGGCCAAGAATCCTGTGCAACATGGACGTACAAAACACATAAAAATAAAGTTCCATGCAGTGAGAGAGGCTGAACAAAATGGTGAAGTGAAACTGGTGCATTGCAGGAGTGAACCGCAAGTGGCTGACATTATGACCAAAGCTGTCTCCAAAACCAAGTTTGAAGAATTCAGATTCAGACTTGGTGTTTCCAGCCAACCATCAAGGAGGAGTGTTGAACATTGACACTTGGCTGGAAATGCAGCAGTTTAGTTAAAGTTTTTGAATGTGTGTTGGCGGCAAAACCTGAACTGAAGTCTGCCAGGGGTCTATTTGATATGCTGCAGTTTTTAACTCATTTTGTAAAAGTGTGATATGCATTCCAGATTTTAAGGGATGTTCTGATGTAGTAGTTGTTAGTTGATATTAAGTGTGTGGCTTTAGATTAATTTAAGATTATTATATGTCTGCAAAGTAGGTATATGACAATGTAAAACTTTGCTTTATTAGCTGTAATGGAAACGTATTTTGGCAATGCAGAAAACACATCCTTCTTCATTCAGTTCAGCTCCTTTTTTCTTTTCTTAGTTGAACTCCAGTGCATAAACATCAACACTCCCCCTTGCTGTTGGTGCTCTGCTTCTCTATGTTGGTTGCTACCAGGTAAGAATTATGTCTTCTGGTTGTTGGTGTTAATTACTCAATTTTCTCCATAAATAGCTACATCCCTATGGTATAGAAGTATTTTGACTTAGATAATATTATTCGAAGGAAAAGGAATTGGAAAATGTAGAAGAAGAAATAATTGACTGAGTTTTTGTTTTCGGTTAGTAAGCTCAAGGTGAAGTTGGAATCTGATAAAGTGTGTGTTATTAAAAAATCATTTCAGATATTATTTGGGCCCATCAGTTGGCTAATGGTGTCAGAGATTTTCCCACTTCATACAAGAGGAAAAGGCATCGCTCTTGCAGTGCTTACTAACTTTGCTTCAAATGCTGTTGTTACCTTTGCATTCTCACCATTGAAGGTATTCATCCAATTTCTAGCAATCTATTCCTCTGAAAAGTTCTTCGTTCATTGTCCTTGATTCCTATTTTTGTTCAACTGGTTTAGTGATGATTTGCATTAACATTCGCTAATTCTGCAGGACTTGCTGGGAGCGGGGAACCTTTTTGTTAGAACTAGGATATTGACTACCAACTTCAAGGCCTGTATTAATACCACTTTCTAAAGGAAATTTTGCCCCTTTATAATGCAAATAGGATCAACGAATTTCTTTAGGATATAATGAAGAACTTGCTTGCGTTATGCACAAAATATAAGCAGACTTGAGAGAGTTTGGTTATACTAGAATTGTAGCCTAATTTGTTGTGTACTTTTACAGAAAATCTTACTTCTCATATAGGATTGTTGGTACATTTGAAAGAGAAGGTACCTCTTAGAAAATCCTTTAAGATATGGATACGACTTTTAGAAGGTACATGATCTTTTGAAGATACACAACCTTATGAAAATAGACATACCCCATTAGGAAAAATGTCTCACACTTTTCCTCCTTTTTGGTGCTATTGCCTTGTTATCCGTTTTGTTCATAGTCCTCATTGTCCCAGAGACCAAAGTTTTAAGATTGGAAGAAACTGAATCTAAAGTTTTGAAGTGAAACCTCACGAGGCACCAGTATACCAAATATTATATTTTTATTTTTACGTGTAACTTAGAGATTGTTTTCTTTCATTTTATGTTATTTCATTAGCTCAGTTGTAGAGATTCCAAGTGTCTTCATGTTATGGTATTGATGCATGATGAGTATGAATAAATTATGCTAACTGGGTCTATATGAATTGTGTAAAAATGAATTTTTTACTTGGTATCTAATATTTGGTTTGTCTGTATGCAATTCATGAAAAAACAGAAAACCATATTGTAATAGAGTAATGTATTCTTTTTGGTGGATTTATTATTGTCATGTTTGAAAGTTTAAAATGCTAACGGAAGGATATCTGCAATGTTTTAAGCATCTATGATGCAGCAGACAGTAATGCGTGAACGGATTGGCAATGGAGGTTCAGTACTAGGCTCAACCTCTTCGGGCAGTCTGAAGAAATTTAGTGCATGTTTGAGATTGTTGTAGCCTATTAATCAACTATGAGTGAGAGTGGTATGTGACTAAGTTTAAAGCTACAACAATCTTAAATTGGCCCTTAGTTCAAGATTCACCTACAACATTGAAAATAGTTAAAATTACTAAATTGTTCTCATATCTTTTTAAGGCCAACCAAGCCACTTGATTGTGACCTCTGGGATTACTTTTTAACTTTTCTTGGGTTATATTATAGCTATTCTAACATAGATAAGGAGTAGGCCATTGTGCTCAATTGAAATCAGATTGACATACAGAATACAGTGACAAGCAGAATTAATACAAGAACTACCAGTTTGAGAAATTCTCAGAAAGCTGTAGATTGGTCCAAAGAAAGCTGTCATTACATGTAAGATATTTGATTCAACGACCTTCTGTGAGGATTGAATCACTGTTATTTTCGAATAACGAGGGAAGTGACATTACACTATTAGAAGTTTCATTTCTAGTTATGAACACATCAATTGAACTGCTATCAGGTGATACATCTGGCAGTGTAGCATCGCCGTCCAGATACTGCATCACCTGCCTCATGTTAGGCCTGACTGCGGGGTTAGGGTGTGAACAAAACAGCCCTAGTTTCAGTGTCAACTCCATTTGCTCCTCTGCGTAAATACCTTCTAATGTTGGATCACTGGCATCGATGATAGCTCCTCTTTTCCAGCTATTGATTATCCATTCAACCAAATATACCACTCCATAACCTTGTTGCTCTATAGGCCGCCTTCCACAAGCCACCTCAAGCATGAAAGCCCCAAAAGCAAATACATCTGTGCTGGTAGTTGCCTTTCCAGTTCTAATAAATTCAGGAGCCAAATAACCGACAGTTCCCACAAGGTTCGTGGTTTGTGAATTGCTACCATGATCATGTAGTTTAGCTAGGCCAAAATCACCTAACCTCCCATTTAGTTCGGCATCCAATAGAACATTACCCGGTTTTATATCTCTATGTAGAACAACTTGTTCCCATTCTTCATGGAGGTAAAGAAGGCCAGAAGCTATTCCTCTAATGACTCGAAATCGCTGAAACCAATTAAGATTTTGATCTGTATTGCTGTGTAATAATTGGTCCAGGCTTCCGTTTGGCATATAATCATAGACCAAAATAAATTCTCCCTTTCGCCTGCAATAGCCACGGAGTTGCACCAAGTTCCTATGCCTTAGCCTTCCTATGCTTATTATTTCGGCCACAAATTCCTTCATTCCTTGATTCGAACCATGAGAGACTCTCTTGACTGCAATTTGTTCATTAGAAGGAAGGACGCCTCTATAAACCTTTCCAAAACCTCCTTTTCCTATAAGCTCTGTGTCCTTGAAACCTTTGGTTGCTTTGTAGAGATTCTTATAGGGGAACCTTTGAGGACAATATTCCCTTTCCCAGTCTTCATATACTTCTTCATATTTCTTCCTCCATACAATGTAAGCAGCTACAATTAATACTATCAACAACACAGCCACAGCCACTGCTACTACAACCAAAACAATCATCAGTAGTCCTGGTTTCTTACTTGCTTTCCCGTGTGCAGGAACAGGAGGAAGCTTGGAGACATCAAGGTTTTGTGCTTGTCCGCTTCTGTTGAAGCTCCATCCCAGAACATAATGGTCACTTGTAATTTTGCCAGTTGCTGCTGAGAAACCAACATACATAGAGTCCAAGAGTACTTCAGAAAGATTGAGGGGTGTTGACAAGAGAGGTGTTTTTGGTTTTGCGATTCCATTAGGAGAGAGTGTCACGTCGAGTAATTTTTCAGCACCATCGTAGTCTATCCAAACCTGTATTGGGTCTCCACTCATGAGCTCCAAGCTTTTGTTCCGCCCTTCTTCATCCGAATAATAAGTTGCTGTAGCAGAATCATTCGAAACCAAGCCGTTCACATCAATTCCCACATGGTTATTATCTATGTCATAAGCTGTACGGCTTTGTACAGTATCAAACTCGATCGCTAAGATTTGGTTTGTAGGCTGGCCATTGTTTGTAAGATTGAAGAGTCCCAAATAACGACCCGCATCACCGCCAGTAAAGTTCATAGACGGTGAGATGACAAAAGCCATGCCATGGCCACCAATATTAACTGATTGTGGAACAATGGCAAAAACAAAATTCGTGGAAAAGGAAAGAGTTTCAGGTGAAGATGTGTTGAATTTGAATGGGGATGGATAAAAAGCATGACCGGTTTGCCTCCCAGAAGTGTTGGTTAGCTGCAATAGACCATTGGGATGGATTTCTGAGAATTCTCCCAGATGTAATTTGGCTTCCTGGAAGCCATTATTGTAGATGAACTCGTTTTCATTTTGAGAAAAGCACAAGAAAATGAAGGATAAATTGAAAAGCATCCAAATGTAAACCGATCTTAGAGCTGCAGCCATCGCAATAAAAAAATAAAATAAAAAAAAGGTGAAAAGATTTTGTGGAGAGGAAACAAATTTTGCCGCTAGTTTGATTGTTGAATGTTTACAGATAAGACATTTGGGTTCCTTGCATGCAAGAACAATGCAGAAGAATAAATTTAGAAAATCAACTTAAGAAATACTCTATTAATATAAATAAGTGAGAACAATTTGTATTCATAACTGTTATATATGGAGTTAAAAACTTAAATTATAAGCCACAATAACTTGATGAATGTGCACTGGTAGAACTCTCACGACTATTCAAAAGCATGTCAATTAAACCAAATGAATTTGAGCTTAAAACGAGGACTGGACTAATTGTACATTTATAACTTTGATAAGAACTTCCTTGCTGTGTTATTTGGTGAGGAAAATTGGTGTTTTAGTCTACAATTATGAATCTAGCTTTGAGTTTTCTGTCGTGAATGATACTTGGGTCCAACGCAAGAGCCAAGCTTGATGTTACAGCTTACGGGGAAGAGCAAAGGTTGAAGAAAAATCTCATAAATTATATAGCTGTTTGATTGTTCAATGGCTCTAATCAATGCTTAAGACAAAGACTTGACTCATTGTATTGTTCTGTCTGCGGAGACATTTGGTTTATTGGTGTAAGTTCATTCAAAGTCGGCAACCAATTAAACGATCCCAATTGACTCATAAATTCAAATTCAAAGTTCTATGGCGTGTGTGATACTTGAATCCAACAATAATTTAGCAGCGACGCTGATTATTTTAGCCAAACTTTAATGTTATAGGCTAAAGCAAAGGCCAAGAAAATTGTTATAGAAAAAGAATATCTTTATTATTGCACTTCATAACTAAATAATTTTTTCTTTTAGATCTTGTTATGTTTCAATTACAGTAACTTGAAAATCCTAACTGTGCTCCTGATTATGCTCAAAGATTAATAAACCCTACTCTTTAATATAAATTTGAACAGTTTCCTTCATAGCATATTGAGAGTTGAACATGGTCTTAATATACCTTATTCTGTAGGTGGCTGGAACATTAAATTTTAAAACAAAGGAAAATTACTCATGCAGTTGCAGTAGCCTCTCACCATGTCTTAGAGTTTGAAGAAGTTTGTTGTTGATAAAATGCAGCTGGTCTGTAAAATCATCCATGTTCGTCCTTTCAGTTGGAAACTCTGAAGAACAAGTGACTCCGATTCCAAATATCAAAATCAAGTACTCGCAAATATTGTTACTTCTCATGCTTGTCTGTCCTTTTTCTGTTTCCTGGAGAAGAACTGGATCCACTATTTCAGTGTTAGATGCCTTTAGTTGGAGGAGAAAATAATGCTAAGTTTTTCTGAATTATTTGTTTGACTAGACTACAGGCGCTTTCCTTAGTTCTGCTATCTGCATATTACAAAGTGCTTGGAGGTCTCCCCCTTGCTGTTGCTGCTCTGCTTCTCTATGTTGGTTGCTACCAGGCAAGAATTATGTCTTCTGGTTGCTGGTGTTAGTTACTCAATTTTCTCCATAATTAGCTACATCCCTATGATATAAACGTATATTGACTTAGATACTATTATTCTAAGAAAAAGGAATTGGAAAATGTAGAAGAAGAAAGAATTGACTGAGTTTTTGTTTTCAGTTAGTAAGCCCAAGGTGAAGGTTGAATCTGATAGTGTTTCTTATATAAAAATCATTTCAGATATCATTTGGGCCTATCAGTTGGCTAATGGTGTCAGATTTTCCCCCTTCGTACAAGAGGAAAAGACATCAGTCTTGCAGTGCTTACTAACTTTGGTTCAAATGCTATTGTTACCTTTTGCATTCTCGCCTGTTGGAATTGGAAGCAAAATCTTTAACACTTTTACTGAAAGGAAACAATAAACTCTCATACTTTTTTTCATTAATGTTTAACTACTTTTATACAACAAAGGAAATACTACTTCTACTTCAAAACAGATTCTACTTTCCTAGTTAGATACAAGCAAAACTCTTATGAACTAATATTCCTAATCAAGTTCTACTTCCCTAATTTGACTCAACCAAATCTCTTATGAATAAGAGTTATTCTAAAACGACAATACTAGAAAACAGGAAAAAGAATAAAGCTGGAACTTTTTGTGGTCTAGGACGCTCGTCGTAGCCACCATCTCCATCGCCGCGACTGTTGTTCTTCTTCACGTTCAGCGCTGCTTTTCAGCGCTCGCTGCAGCGACAAACTCTTTTTCCTTCGTCATTTTGCTGTAGCTTCCCACTTCTGCCAATGACAACTTCAAGCTCTCCAAAATAGGTTCACACTTTAACACTCCTTCTTGAACCTTTTTTGTGCACATCCGAAGCAAGTTCTTCAACATTTCAAATCTTGATTTTGGCAAAATCTTAGTGAAGATATCAGCTGCTTGAACTTCAGAGCAACAATACTTCAGCTTGATTTCCTTTGATTTTTCAGCTTCACGAACAGCATGGTACTTTATGTTGATGTGCTTGGTTCTTCCATGTTGGACCGGATTTTCTGCAATAGAGATAGCGGATTTATTGTCACATGCAATCACCATTGCATCCATTTGCTCCTCTTCCAAGTCTTTCATTAACTTTCGGATCCAAATTGCTTGATTAGTGGCAGCTGCTGCGGTGACATATTCGGCTTCTGCCGTGCTTTGTGCCACAATCTCTTGTTTCTTTGAGCTCCAACAGAATACTCCAGAACCAAGTGTAAAGCAGTATCCAGTAGTGCTTTTCATATCGTCAACACTTCCAGCCCAGTCGCTGTTAACAAATCCTTTTAGCCTCTCCTCCTCAATTCTTTTGAACCATACTCCATGGTCCTTGGTTCCTTTTAGGTACCTTAGAACTCTCTTCCCAGCAGTGAGGTGTTCTTCGCTTGGTTCCTGCATAAATCTAGATAAAAGATTAGTTGCAAATACTATATCCGGTCTCGTTGCTATCAAGTACATTAAGCTCCCAACCAAGCTTCTATAGCTTCTACCATCAGCCTTTTTCTTCCCATCAGCTTTCATGAGTTTTAAGTTCAGTACCAGAGGTGTTGCTGTAGGTTTGCTATACTCCATTTTAAATTTCTCAAGAATTCCTTGAGCATACTTCTTTTGACATATGAAAAAACCATCTTCCACTTGGTTCACCTCTAGACCTAAGAAGTAGTTCATTCTTCCCAAGTCACTCATCTCAAATTCCTTCATCAAGCTTCGTTTGAAGTCTTGAATTTCCTTCTTTTCATTGCCCGTTATTAACAAGTCATCCACATAAAGAGAGACAATTAAGGTTCCTCCACCTTTGCCTTTCACGTACAACGTTGCATCATTCATACTCCTCCTGAATCCTTGACCCTTAAACCAAGAATCAATTCGGCTATACCACGCTCTTGGCGCTTGTTTCAACCCATATAAAGCCTTTCGCAACTTGTACACCTTTTCCTCTTTTCCATGGACGACAAACCCCTCAGGTTGTTGTACATAAATCTCCTCCTCAAGCCAGCCATTAAGAAAGGCCGACTTGACATCTAGATGAAGTATCTCCCACTTCCTTTGGGCAGCTAAGGCAATCAAAAGCCTTATGGTGTCTAGTCTAGCAACCGGCGCAAACGTATCAAAATAATCCACTCCAGCCATTTGCGAATAACCCTTCACAACTAATCTAGCTTTCAACTTTTGTATCGTCCCATCTGGATTCAGCTTAGTTCTATACACCCATTTCACACCAATCATTTTTTTTTTCCTTTTGGTGCATCAACAAGCTCCCACGTCTTGTTTTTTTCAATCATAGCAATCTCTACTTCCATTGCATTTATCCATCCTTTGCTTAGGCATGCTTCATCAAACGATGTTGGTTCTAACATGGCACTATTACATCTTTGATAGATATCATCAAGTGATCTAGTACCTCTCACTCCCACATCATCCACCTCTTCATTTTCTTCAATGTTTTCCTCTAAGGACTCTTCAACTTACTCCTCCTTTTGTTGCTTCCAACTCCATGATGCTTCTTCGTCAAACACCATATCTCTACTCACTGAGATCTTCTTCGAATTTGGATTATACACCCTGTATCCTTTTGCTTGGCTGCTATATCCCATGAACAGTACATTTTCTGCTTTCTCATCAAGCTTGCTTCTCTTCACTTCAGGAATCCCCATGTAGCAAACACAACCAAACACTCTAATGTGTTTGAGCGATGGTTTTACTCCACTCCAAGCTTCATAAGGTGTTTTGTTCTCTACAGCTTTTGTAGGCAATCTATTTAATAAATAAATTGTGGTATTTGCAGCTTCAGCCCAAAACTCCTTAGGCAATTTTTTTTCAGCCAACAAGCAACGAGCCATCTCCATGACAGTCCTATTTTTCCTTTCGGCTACTCCATTTTGCTGTGGGGAATAGCTCACGGTGTATTGACGTTGAACTCCATTATCTGCACAAAAAGAGTCAAATTCGGCAGAAGAAAATTCTTTGACATTGTCAGTCCTCAAACATTTTAAAGAGGTTCCACTTTGGGTTTCGAACATTGCTTTGAAACTCCTAAACACACCAAATACGTCCGATTTTAACTTCAAAAAGTATATCCACGTCATCCTTGTTGCATAATCAATGAACAAAAGAAAATATCTACCTTCATTTAGGGATGACGTTTTCATTGGTCCATATAAATCCGAGTGAACCAATTCTAACCTCTCTTTGGCTCTCCAAGTTGCTGAACTTGGAAAAGGTACTCTATGTTGCTTCCCTAGTTGACAACTTTCACACACCTCATTACAAACCCCGATAGTAGGAACATCTTTCACCATATTTTTATCTGCAGCGATTTTGATTGAATTGAGGTTGAAGTGCCCCAATCGTTTGTGCCATAACAATGACTCATTCTCCTCCCTACTACTAAAAGCTTTGACATCCATAGAGCTCCAATTTACTACAAAACTCCTGTTTTTCATAGGCACACACATAAACTCTATCCCACTAGGATCTTTTATCTCACATTTATTATCAGCAAATTCAAGCCTAAAACCCTTTTGCATTAATTGACCCACACTCAATAAATTTTGATCTAAGTTAGGTACTAAAAGAACATCAGTGATAGATTTAATATCTTTTGTTGTTGGTATAGCTATGGTGCCCTTTCCCTTGATTGAAACTCTATCTCCATTGCCAAGTTTGACCATCCCTTTCATGTCTTCCAAATGCGTGAATATTTCTCTCTTGCCAGTCATATGCTGAGTGCATCCACTATCGATAAACCAAGAGCTTTCTTGTTGTTGAACATCTGCCATCAAAGTGGTAAACAACAACTCTTCTTCATCTTCATCTTCCGCAAGATTTACTTGTTGCTATTGTGATTGACTGGATTGTGCTTGATATTGGTTCTTCTTTTGATCACAATCTTTCTCCAAGTGACAAGGTTTACTACAAGACCAGCATGTCTTTGAGGAATCTCTCTTCTTTTTATAACAATCAGCTTCCCCATGACCATTCCGCTTGCAATAATTACAAAGGATTTGACCTTTCTTCTTACCATCTCCCTTGCCCTTACCAGAGTTTTTCCCGTTTCTCTGAAATTTGGTTTTGATCACAGCCTTTGTTTGAAAAGCAACTTCTAACCTGCTCTCATTCCTCATCTTCCTCCTTTGTTCTTGTGCTTCAAGAGCACTTATCAAGTCAGCCATTGACATTGATTTAATATCCTTGGAATCTTCAAGAGACGAAATCTTGGACTCGAACTTTTCTGGCACACTCACCAGAACTTTTTCGACTAACCTCTCCTCTGGAAGAATTTCACCCAAGATTCTGATTTCATTCACAATCTTCATTAGCCTATCAGAATATTGTGATACACTCTCCGTCTCTAACATCCTTATACTGTCGAGTTGTCGCTTCAACGTGACTATCTTCATGTTCCTTGTCTTCTCAGAACCTTGATACTCTATCTGCAACTTATCCCAAATCTCCTTTGCGGTAGTGCAGGCAATGATCTTCATAAAGATGTCTTCACTCACAGCCGATTGCAGGTATGACAGAGCCCTTGCTCTCTTCCTATCTGCTGCCTTTTGTAACTCCATTTGAGCGATCGTTGGATCCTCTGACAGTTTTTGAAAGTCTTCTCCTGTCTTGGTGACTTCCCACAAATCAGGAGCCTGTAGAAACCCCTGCATCTTCACCTTCCAAATATGGTAGAGATTACCTGTAAATATAGGAATTGGTGGCTTTGAGTCGATGGAGCCATCTTCTTTTCAGATTCTCTTCTCTCTCAAGTGTATTTGCTCTCCCTCTTAAGAACCCTTCCACAAATCCCTTAAGAAAACTCCGCTCTGATACCAATTGTTGGAATTGGAAGCAAAAACTTTAACACTTTTACTGAAGGAAACAATAAACTCTCATACTTTTTTTCATTAATGTTTAACTACTTTTATACAACAAAGGAAATACTACTTCTACTTCAAAACAGATTCTACTTTCCTAGTTAGATACAAGCAAAACTCTTATGAACTAATATTCCTAATCAAGTTCTACTTCCCTAATTTGACTCAACCAAATCTCTTATGAATAAGAGTTATCCTAAAACTAGAATACTAGAAAACAGGAAAAAGAATAAAGCTGGAACTTTTTGTGGTCTAGGACGCTCGTCGCGGCCACCATCTCCACCGCCATGGCGGTCGTTCTTCTTCACGTTCAGCGCTGCTTTTCAGCGCTCGCTGCAGCGACAAGTTCTGTCATTGCAGCGATCGGTCATCTCTTTTTCCTTCGTCACTTTGCTGTAGCTTCCCACTTCTGCCAATGACAACTTCAAGCTCTCCAAAATAGGTTCACACTTTAACATCGCCATTGAAGGTATTCATCCAATTTCTAGCAATCTATTCCTCTCAAAAATTCTTTGTTCATTGTCCTTGATTCCTATTTTTGATCAACTGTTTTAGTGATGATCGCATTAGCATTCGCTAACTCAGGGGAGTTGCCTTTGGGAGCAGGGAACCTTTTCCTCTTTCTGGTGAATAGCCTTGTTATCAGTTTTGTTCATAGTCCTCATTGTCCATGAGACCAAAGGTTTGAGCTTGGAAGAAATTGAATCTAGAATTTTGAAGTGAACCCTGACAAGGCACCAGTATACCAAAGATTATGTTTGTATTTTTACATGTAACTTAGAGATTGTTTTCTTTCATTTTATGTTATTTAATTAACCCAGTTGAGAAATTCCAAGTGTCTTCATACTATGGTATTGATCCATCATGAGTATGCATAAATTATGCTAACTGGGTCTATATGAATTATGTATAAAAATGAAATTTTGTTTTGATATTGGTACTTACTGAAATCATTGCGCATTGTTGTTTTACTTGGCATCTAATATTTGGTTTGTCTGTATGCAATTCATTGAAAAACAGAAAACCATATTGCTCTGGACTAATGTATTCTTTTTGGTGGATTTGTTATTGTGTCTGTTTGAAAGTTTAAAATGCCAACAGAAGGATATCTGCAATGTTTTAAACATCTATGATGCAGTAGACATTATTGTGTGAACGGATTGGCGGTGGAGGATCAGTCCTAGCTAGGCTCAACCTCTTCGGGCAGTTGTTTGAAGAAATTTAGTACATGTTTGAGATTGTCATAGCTTATACATTAATCACTTCATAATCTACAATAAGACTATGAGTAAGAGTGGAATGTGATTAAGTTTTAATCTACAACAATCTCAAATTGGCTGTATTATAGCTTATTGTACAGCCAATTTGTAAGACTATGAGTAAGAGTGGAATGTAGCTTATTATACCTACAATATTGAAACAAGACTATGAGTAGAGGCAAAATAGTCAAAATTACTAAATTGTTCTCATATCTTTTAAGGCAAACCATGACACTTCATTATGACCTCAGGGGTTACTATTTAACTTTTCTTGGTTATATTATAGTGTTAGAGTCATGAAAGTGACTCTATTTTGGTGATTAAAATACCCCATGTGTGATTAAATTGAAGTATATTGAGATAACTAAAGAATTTATTCACGAAAATCGCTTCCTAATATTTTTCTTATGAATTTAACGTGTTTGGAATGATTTTGGAAAGTATATGAGTTGATATTAGGTTGTGGTTTATGGATTAAGGGTGATTTTGTCTCATTTATGCTGTTTAGGGGGTAAAATGTCATGTTTTAAGGGGTTGGTTTTGTTATTTTCAATTATGTAGGGACCAAACTAATATTTTACAATTTGTTCTATAAAAGAAAAATGCAGATCGTGTTTTCTTTGGGGGCCCTGTTCATCATCATTTTTCGGCGACCCTTCACCTTCTTCGATCAAGCTCCAGCGACCCTTCATCTCATTTGCCGGTGACGATTTGGCTTCCCCTTGCTCTGGTCACCATCATCCCTTCATCACCACTGTGAACCAAGCTTCCCACCGCGGCGTTTCATTTTCCCACCGCGTCGTTTCGTCTTCTGGCCAGTTTTGACTGTTTTTCGACGATGTTCCAGCTCCCTAAAGGTCGATCTCCCTTCCCGCAGCCGGATCTACACTTCCCTAGCTTCAGCTGCCGCAAAAACCGCCGAAATCCGTGATTTTGCCCCCGCGCCTCTTCATCTTCCAGGCCAGATCCTGCTCATTTTTGACGACTTCGTACCTCCCCAGGACCTGATCTAAACTCCCCATCACCAGAGCTTTCCATCGGTACCTTCGGATCCCATTTCCACCACCGTTTTCTGGAGACCCGTTGGAAAATTAACGTTTTTCGGCGAAGTGCGGCTGTTCGTATTTCGGGCTATCCGTTGGTCGTTTTCGCCCCTTCTTCGCATTATATCGCTGTCGGTTACCTCCTCCTCCGCCATGGTCAGCTCTGTTTCCACCGTTTCGGCCTCCATCATCACCACCATGAGCGGCTAAGCTCCTGGTTGTCTGTTACGGCATAGGCGAGATCGGGATTGACTCCACGACTCTCCTCATCAGCTCTCGACTAGTTGGATGAGCCCGATTATAGGACATTTGATAGTATTGTGCTTCGGATTATATTTGTTTTCGTTTCATGATTGATTTCGATACTTTAATATGATTTGAGCATAACTTGTGATGAATATTGTTGTCCATTATGATTTAATGTTTTCATAGAACTTGCTGAATGATAAACGTTGGTTTGGAATAATTAAATGATGAATATTGCTTTTCATTACTTCGCATCGATTGTAATTGAGTTGTGTTCGGATTTAATATAATTTCTACTATTGTTGCGTTTATTGTGAAATTGGTTGATTGGATATTACGTGTTGACAAATTGTATTTGTTAATCGCGTACCAACTAGTGGTATTGCCTTGTAGCGTTTATCGACGTTCAATGATAGTCTTTAACCAATCGAACTTGAGTGATCGGGTGAGACAAGATAGATTATACCTAGAGTGTCGGGAAACCATTTCATTGATTTACCTTACCTTGTAGGTTTAGGGGATCGTAGAGGGTGGAGGAGAATTGTGTGAGTCGGTCTCGTATCGAACCAAAACCGTAACGGCAACATTTTTATTATAAAGTCTTTATTTGTTTTAATTTCACTATTTCATCATTTGCATTTAGTCTATTTAGTTTCATTAATCCATTGCCAATTTCATTTCCGCTACTTAAAATACATTAGGTTGTTAGTCTTGCTCCCTGTGGATTCGATCCTGCTTACCGCTACTACGGTATTTAGGTTTAATTTTTAGACTGTGACGATCGGTCTAACAAAATTTTGGCGCCATTGCCGGGGATCGAACGTGCTTTTGACTTTGTGTGTTTGGGTAGTTATTAGTTTTTATTCTAGGTTTATTTTAGTCTTTGTTGTTTTGTTTGTATTATTTTCTGCTTTTGACTTTGTGTGTTTGGGTAGTTATTAGTTTTTATTCTAGGTTTATTTTAGTCTTTGTTGTTTTGTTTGTATTATTTTCTTTCTTGTGATTATTTGTTTGGGTGAATTGTTTAATTTTTGTGTTTCATTTAGTTTGTCTCTTTGCATTCTTAGTTAATTATTTTCTTTTTAGGTTGTTTGCGTAATTTCATTTTTACTTTATTTTATTTTATTTTCATTTTATTTTCATTGGAATAGTTTCATTTGTGTTTGTTTTTGTTTTGCAGGAAAATTGCAATTGGGAAAACGCTTGCATGTCGTGAGCATTGAAGATCCTGCACGTCCCGATTGTGAAATTCTCTTAACCTTTGATTTTTCTTTTTATTCCTAGGATTTAATTTTTGTCCTTAGTATTAAATTCTTTTAGGTTGCATTGATAAATTTAGTTTTGATTAAACATTTTGTTGTGTGAAATTTCATTGAGTATAGTTTCGTTAGATTTTAGATTTGTTTTAGTTTTGTTTCGTGTGCTTAGTAAAATTTGTTTCTTAGGTTTTGCATTTAGTTAATTTTCTTTGACATTGTTGCTGCGTTGCTTGTTGAGCCTTTTGTGTGTTTGGTTGGTGAATGCAAACTAGAAGGTCCTTTAACGAAGAGTTATTACCTTTGAATCTTGAAATTGAACGCACTTGTAAGAAGAATAGAAAACAAGCACGTAGGATGGCTGACCAGGATGAACCCGCACATGTGCCCCTTAGCCAACATTTCGCACCCACCACCTACACTTCAGCCTCATGTATCCATATCCCCAATGTCCAGACACAGCATTATGAGATCAAAACTAGTGTCATCCAATTGTTGCCAAATTATTATGGGAATTTAAATGAGGAGCCATACAAACACTTAGATGAATTTTTTAGAGGTTTGCTCCACGCTTAGACTTCAACATGTGAATGAAGATGTCGTGCGCTTAATTTTGTTCCCATTTTCACTTAAGGATCGAGCCAAACAAAGGCTCAATTCTTTGGCAAGAGGTCCATTATCTCTTGGACCCAAATGCAAGAAGGATTCCTAAAAAAGTATTATCCCATTGGTAAAACCAACAACATACGACGAGCCATTACTAGTTTCGCTCAACTTGATGGCGAGGAATTTTATGAGAGTTGGGAATGTTTGAAGGAAATGCTTAGGAAGTGTCCCCATCATGCAGTCCCTAGGTGGCAATTAGTTCATAGTTTCTATGACGGACTGACCGAGAGGCATAGGAATATGGTAGACGCCTCTTGTGGAGGAACATTTATGCACAAGGACGAGAATGAGTTATGGCAACTCTTCGAGACCTTAAGTGAAAATTCAATGCACCACATTTCTGCGTCTAGAATGCCTATCTCAGGGCAGCCATCCAAGAAGGGTGGCGTGTATGAGGTGTCACGGTTAGATGACATTAGTTCCAAGTTAGAGGTGTTGGCCCACCTATTTGACCAGTTTGTATCTATACAAGGGCAACCCTCTACACAATCATCTCAGAAGGCGAACCAGGATATTTTTGCCATGCACTCCACTCTTGACCATCCGGTTGAGGAACCTGCCCCTGACCCTTTTGAGGAGCAAGTGCAAGTTGCACAAGGCTTCCAGAGACGGAGCGATCCGTACTCGAACACATACAATCCTGGGTGGCATAACCACCCTAATTTTTCATGAAAGCCACAACCACCTCAGAATGTCCCTAATAGTATGCCATACAGGAACAATCCTTCCAATCAGCAAGGCAATTATAGGGAGCAACCTTCAATCCAACCACCCATCCAACCTAGGTTCCCACCTCCCGCTGCAGCACTAGGGTTGTCTAGTTCACTAGAATCAATGATGGCTCAAATGCTCTAAACCATGCAGGAACAAAAAGCTGACATGAATGCTAGGTTCCAGGATTTAGAGCAGAATACCCAACTTCTACATTCCCATTCCCAATCTATTAGTAAGCTAGAGACCCAGATTGGTCAAATAGCCGAAGCAGTCAATAGGAGGGAACAAGGCCAATTGCCTAGTCAAGTCATTGGTAACCCTAGTGGTTCTTCTCAGCAGAGAGGGTTTTCCGAACAAGCTAAGGCCGTGATGACTCTTCGGGAGCGAGAGCTAATTAGGCCTGAGAGGGAAGTAAAAGTCTAGGGTAGAGAAGAGGAAAGTCTAGGTAGAGACCAAGCCAAAGAGAGTGAGAGTGAGCCTCTTGTTGAGTTAAGTGTTCAGAGATCGGGTAAGGAAAAAGTTGGGGAGAATGAACCATCCCCTGCATCGTACATACCGAGAGCACCCTTTCCTCAGTGCTTAGAGCCCCCAAATGTTCCCACTACTAGGAAAAGCGCTAGGATGGATGAAATGATTAAGTTGTTTAAGCAGGTGCAGATTAACATTCCACTCTTAGATGCCATTAAGCAAGTACCTACTTATGCCAAATTCCTCAAAGACTTGTGCACGCAAAAGAGGAAAATGAAATCTCACACACCTAAGACTGTACATTTACCGAAAAATGTAAGTGCGGTTGTCTCAAACCGCATTCCCCTAAAGTTAAAGGATCCTGGAGCTCTTATTATTTCTTGTGTGATAGGTAATGTCACGATTGATAGAGCACTCTTAGACTTAGGGGCGAGCGTGAACTTATTACCCACTTCCGTGTATGAACAGTTTAACTTAGGTGAGCTCAAGTCGACTGTAGTCATACTACAGTTAGCTGACCGATCGGTCAAAATGCCTAGGGGCCTAATTGAAGACGTGTTAGTTAAGGTTGAGGAACTATATTTTTCGGTGGATTTTCTTGTCTTAGACATGGAGTATACATGCCACCAATTATTTTAGGGAGACCTTTTCTAGCAACGGCAAATGCTTGCATTAACTGTAGATCTGGAGAAATGGAAGTGTCTTTTGGGAATAGGAAATTGAGACTTAATGTGTTTAATACTGGGTTAGGACCAATGCGTGAGGACGATAACGAGTGTTTCATGGTTGATGCTATTGACAGTCTAGTGGAGGCTCACGCCCCATAGATGTTATGTGATGATGCAATTTACACTCTTATAAATCCATTTGTTGAGGAGATATCTAGCTTGAGTGTCGTGTCTGAGATTCAGGAGGTTAGTGCGTATATAGCTAGGTCGCCCACTCTAGAGCGTCGACCTTGGAACATCAAGTATGAAACCTTACCACCTTTGTCTAAGACGACACAACCGAGCTCAATTGAGTCTCCACCAGTCTTAGAGTTGAAAGCCTTGCCTGATACTCTAAAGTATGTTTTCCTAGGACCCAACAAGACCTTACCCGTGATCATTGCCATCAACTTAGATAGTAAGCAAGAGGAGAGATTAGTGGCGGTCTTGATAGCACATAAGGAAGCAATCGGTTGGTTCGGTAGCCGATTTGCGAGGGATTAGCCCTTCTTTGTGCATGCATCGCATATTTTGTGAGGAGAATGCTAAACCGGTGCATGAAGCTCAAAGAAGGTTAAACCCGAACATGAAGGAGGTGGTGAAGAAAGAGGTGATCAAATGGCTTGATGCGGGTCTCATTTACCCTATATCCGACAACCAATGGGTGAGTCCAACCCATGTTGTATCTAAGAAGAGTGGCCTCACGTTGTTGAAAATGAAAAAGGTGAGCGAATTCCTACCCGTACTCCCACAGGATGGAGAGTTTGCATTGACTATAGTAAGCTCAACCTAGCCACTAGGAAAGATCATTTCCCGCTCCCATTTATTGACCAAATCCTAGAAAAACTTGCAGGGCAAGCTTTCTATTATTTTCTGGATGGCTATTCCGGATATAACCAAGTACCAGTTACCCCCAAAGACCAGGAAAATACCACGTTCACATGTTCTTTTGGCACATTTGCCTTTCGTCGCACGCCCTTCAAGTTGTGCAATGCATCGGCAACATTTCAAAGGTGTATGTTATCGATATTTTCTGACATGGTGGGTCAGTTCCTTGAAGTCTTCATGGATGATTTTTCTGTGTTTGGTGCATCTTTTGATGATTGTCTCGAAAAACTTGAGTTGGTGTTAAAACGTTGCAAAGAGACAAATCTTGTTCTTAGTTGGGAAAAGAGCCATTTCATGGTTCAAGAGGGAATTTTCTTAGGTCATGTAGTTTCCAAGGAGGGGATATCAATGGATAAGGCAAAGGTAGAGTTGATTTCTCAACTACCCAGCCTTCGTCGGTCAAACAAATTAGATCTTTCCTAAGCCATACAGGATTTTATAGGCGTTTTATCCAGAATTTTAGCAAGATCTCCAAGCCTTTGTGTGATTTGCTTGCTAAAGATGTGCCATTTGTTTTTTATGACTCTTGTATGATTGCCTTTACCATTTTGAAGGAAGTGTTGACCATAACACCCATTATGCAACCTCTTAATTGGAACCTACCTTTTGAAGTGATGTGTGACGCGTTGGACTATGCCAATGGTGCAGTCCTTGGCCAACGGGGGAATAAAAAACCTGTTGTGATCTACTATGCAAGCAAGACCCTCTTCAATGCTCAATGTAATTACACCACCACGGAGAAAGAGTTGCTTGCAGTAGTGTTTTCCCTTGATAAGTTCCGGTCTTATCTTCTTGGGTCTAGGATAGTTGTCTTTACAGACCACGTTGCAGTTAGGTATTTGTTAGCCAAGAAAGACACTAAGCCTAGACTAATTCGATGGATTTTGTTGTTGTAAGAGTTTGATCTAGAAATCAAAGATAAAAAGGGTAGTGATAATGTGGTTGCCGACCACTTGTCTAGACTCTTTACAGAGTTTGTCCCTGGTCAATGTTTGAATGAATCTTTCCCGGATGAGCAATTGTTTGCGATATCCCAATCCAAAGCACCTTGGTATGCCCATATAGTCAATTACTTGGCCGTAGGGCAATTACCATTAGGGTGGACCAAAACTCAGAAAGATCATTTCTTTGCAACCATCAAGCATTATTTTTGGGTAGACCCAGACCTTTTCAGGGTGTGTGCAGACCAGATAGTTAGGAGATGTGTTCCCGACCACGAGTTTAGTAGTGTACTTGCATTTTGTCATTCTTATGCTTGTGGTGGTCATTATAGTGGCAAGAGGACCACTTTAAAGGTCCTCCAGTGTGGTTTCTATTGGCCCTCTCTTTTTCGTGATGCATTCTTTTATTGTCGTGCTTGTACTTCATATCAAAAAGTAGGGAATATTGGTAGACGAGATATGATGCCTCTAAATCCTATTTTGATTGTGGAAGTGTTTGATGTGTGGGGTATAGATTTCATGGGTCCATTTCCCTCATCTTTTGGCTTTGAATATATCTTGCTTGCAGTTGATTATGTGTCTAAATGGGTAGAAGCCATTGCCACTAGGACCAATGATCATAAGGTGGTTGTCAACTTTGTTCAATCGCACATCTTTAGCCATTTCGGTCATCCGCGCGCCATCATCAGTGATGGTGGCTCACATTTCACCAATAGGCACTTTGACTCACTATTGAAAAAGTACTCAATCACCCATCGAGTTGCCACACCTTATCACCCTCAAACTAGTGGACAAGTGGAACGTGCTAATAAGAAAATTAAGACTATCTTAGAGAAAATGGTACGGCCCGATCGTAAGGATTGGTCAATGCGTCTGAATGATGCACTTTGGGCCTATCGAACCGCATATCGTATCCCTATTGGCATGTCCCCTTATCGGTTAGTTTTTGGGAAAGCATGTCATTTACTTGTAGAACTTGAACATAGAGCATATTGGGCCACAAGGAAATTCAATTTTGATATGATCACGGCCAGTGACCATATGAAACTCCAACTTTCGGAGTTAGATGAGCTAAGACACGAAGCTTATGAGAACTCTCGCATCTCTAAAGTGAAAACTAAAGCTTTTCACGATAAACACATTGTTAGGAAGTCATTCTCTCCTAATCAAAAAGTGTGGCTCTTTAACTCTAAGCTTCGCCTCTTTACAGGGGAAGCGGACCTCGGTCGATAGGATGACCCTTTTATTGTTCTTAATGTTTTCCCTCACGGAGCTATTGAAATCCGAAACCCAAAAACGGGACAAGTTTTTAAGGTGAATGGCCAAAGACTTAAACCTTATGTCGATGGCATTAATGATGGAGAGGTGATTGAGGAGTGTTCTTTATTAGAACCACATTAGCCATGTCAGTGCACTGAGTCTGGCTGAAGACTTTAAACTTAGCGCTTGTGGGAGGCAACCCACCTTTGTAAATATGTTTTTATTGCTTTTATGTTTTTGTTGTTTTTGTCTTCGCAGGATTGTTATGTTTGGAAACTCATTAACTAGTCCAAGGTTACGCTTATGCATGCTCCACAAACTCTGTTGATGATAGCCCCACCATTGTTCCTCAGGTTGTATCTCTCCACCTTACATTCTATTATTGTTAGATTTCTTGTTTCTCAAATCTATTGGAGGATTTTAATGTTATTGATCATATTGCCATTTGAGATCATTTGATGCTAAGTTGGGGAGGATATTTGTAGTTGTGGGTCATTGAGGACAATGACATTTGAAGTTGGGGAGTGTTGATTTGATTTTATATTTTTATGAAGTGTTGTTGATGATGCTTTTGTGGAGATTATGATATTTTTGTGAAGTTTTGTTGATGATGCTTTTGTGGAGAGTGTGCTTAAATTTTTGTGGCATGATGATGTTTTTGTTGAAAATATGTTGAATCTTATTCTTGTAAGTCCAAAAGTGGTTAAAGTGAACTAAAGTGAGTTATTTTTAAAATTTTCATGAATTCATGCATAATTACCATTTTAGAAGCAATTAAAGTGCTAGTTGAAAGGTTTTGTGAGGTTTTTGAAATTTTTTTTTGCAACATGATTTTAAACATTGAACTATTGGTTCTGTTTTGTGCTAGGTTTGTCCATAATTGTGGTTAGACACTATTTTGTGTAAATGTCATGTGTTTTAGTGTTTATGCAAGTCTCCCACATACTTTACATGCACATGGAGCAAATTTTCATTTATTATCTTGCGTGTGTTAAAAGTGCTTAAATGTTGCTTGATGATTTGGTTTTGATTTTTTAGCCTAGTTGACTCGAGTGAGTGCGCCCGAGGGGTGTTCTACACCTAATCCCCTAAAGCTATCTAGCTTGGGAGCAGTTGGCCTAAAGCTCGTTACATGGGTCCTCTAGAAAGCTTAATAAGTCATTATATAAATCATGAGCTTTATAAGAAATAAAGAAATAAAGTCTTGACTTGTAGCCTAGTTGGTTCGGGTGAGTAAGTTCGAGGAGTATGTAACGCCCCACAGGAGGTACGTAGTTATTGTTTCCTCTTTCGCTCTTATTTGAGTTGGTTTTTGGTAATGTTGTTTGATTGAGTGTTGTGTCGAATGCTTGCCCTGAAATTGGTTGAAAAATAGAAGAAGTTTAGTGTTTCAGTCTTCGCCGAGGCGAAGAAGAATCTTCGCCGCGGCGAAGAGGTGTTGAAGCCACGGGGAAGCTGCTGGACAGTTTCGCCGCGGCGACAGAAGTTTCTTCGCCGCGGCGACAGGCCGATTAAAATGTTTGTTAAGTTTTAGATATTTTCTTCCCTAAGGGCTATTTGACCATTCTACCCCTAATTAGCAGGAAAAGTGGGGAGTTAATTGTAAGGATTTTTCATGGAGATTATGTTGACATGAGGGTGAGTTTGTAATGAATCAAAGGATATAGATGGAATTCCCAAAGAAGAGTAAGGGCAAAATGGGAATGCTTTGGTTTAAATTTCATTAAAAGGAATTAAGAGTTAGCAAACCCCTCATTCTTCTTCTAAAAAACGCAACTCTCCATCCTTGCTCCTCTCAACTTTTCTTTCTTTTGATCAAAGAGTTCTAAGGGGTTTTTGAAGTGATTTGGGGTAGAAAATCAACCTAAGGCTTCCTAAGGTAAGGATTCCTACTTAAGTTGTGTGATTTGTGAGTTTTAGTTTATATTGAAGTTTAAGGGTTTTTGTTCTTTTGGTTAAGAGTAGAGAAAAAGTCAAGCAAACCAAGTGAAAGGAAGAGTTGGTGAAGTCTCTCCATAACAAGGTAAGTAAATCCCAACCCAAGTTAAGATTTAAGAATTTTCTTGATTAGGGTTTTGATAGAAATGATGTATGTATGTGATATACATGTGATATGCCATGTATGAAGGCTTAAATAGAGATTTCTATGCCTTGTGATTGTTTGTTCCTTGCAAATATGAGAAATGAGTTGTTGGGTTGGAAAGGTAGTTTGAGATGGAATTGAAGGGGTGTCATGGATCCCTTTTTGGAAGTGTTTTCTTTGACAGGTTTTATGGTTATGTGAAGGGGTTTTTCCCCATTTTGGATGGTTAGAGAAAGATTTAGAATCATTGCTATAGTAGAGTTTTATGATGCACTTGAGTTGTTTGATAAAATGCCTAGTAGAGGTTTGAGTATGAGTAGTGAACCTTAATTCTTGCAACATTGCCTGTTGGCATTTCATAAGTGCATTAGTAGTGATGAACCATCCATATGCATTATTATATGCATTGAAAAGTGACCTAAGAAAGAGTAGGAAACTTTGTGTATACAATCACCCCATGAGTAGAGAGCTTGGTGGGTACAACTACTCTAAGGGTAGAGAGAATTGAAAAATGTTAGAATAGAGTGAATTAGAAGAGTAGTATAGTTGGGTTGATGCTTTGTGATCATCATCCGACAGTTATGGGAATCGGGTTGATGCTTTGTGATCACCACCCGAATAGCCCTTAGAGATGGGTCGATGCTTTGTGATCGTCACCCGATAAGTAGTAGAAACGGGTGGATGCTTTGTGATCCCCACCCAGTTAGTTAATAGATAAGTAGGTTGATGCTTTGTGATCATCATCCGACATTTAGTAGAAGAGGGTTGATGCTTTGTGACCATCACCCGATAGTGACTAGAGATGGGTTAATGCTTGGTGATCGTTACCCAAAATTCATGAGGAACGGGTAGGTGCTAGGTGATCTCCACCCGATAGTTAGGAAAAACCGAGTTGGTGCTTTGTGATCCTCACTCGGTAGTCACTAAGAACGGGTTGGTACTGTGTGAATTCCACCCGATAGCCATGGAGAGTGAGATGGTCTTTGTTGAATGCCATCCGGCCGTACCTCCGGTAAGATGAGGCCATGATGTTATTAGAAACAGAAATAGAATCAGAAATAGCATAAGGAAAGAATTAAGAGTTGTACATACGGGGATAGACAGATAGAGGGTTTTACTTACTGAGCATTATTTTGTGCTCACCCCGTTATTTTCCTTTGTGGATGCAGGATCTAGGTGATGATGCAGTCGGAGGGGCGTCGGTAAGCGAAGAGAATAGCTACACTGTTTCCCTTGTTTTGTCTTTTAAAAATGAATCTTTTGTAAACAGTACTCTTTGTGTATAAAAGACATATGAATTATAATGAAAAGAAAATTTTGGGGCCCAATTTTATATTGTTATTATGCATGCATTGTACTAGTTTTCAGCAGTTGTTACAGAGTATTTTACACTTAGTGCCCTATAGCCATCTGGTTTGGGAGTCATTGATCTAAAGCCCATTACACGGACCTTCTAGAAAGCTTAAGAAGTTAAGACCCCCAAAAAAAAAAAAAAAAAAAAAAGGAAAAAAGGTGATGAATGAAAAAGAAATTATATGTCAAAATCTTGTGTGGAAAATGAGCATTATGTTGCGTGTACATAAGTTGGGGAGTTTTGCATGACATTTTAACATTGTGATATGAATATGAAATGTGTGTTTGAGAAGCTTGAATGGAGATAGGCAAATCTTGACAGAAACTTTAGTTCTTTATTTAGGATTGTGTTATTTACTTGTTATGTTCAAATTCTTCACTTTACCTTTTGATGAATGTCTTGGTTGTTGATGAATATGGTTGTGTATGGTTTTGTGAGAATGTTGAAAGAGTTCCTTTAACTTTACTTGAGGACGAGCAAAGAGTAAGTTGGGGAGTGTGTTAGAGTCATGAAAGTGACTCTATTTTGTGATAAAAATACCCCATGTGTGATTAAATTGAAGTATATTGAGATAATTAAAGAATTTATGAATTTATTCACGAAATCTCTTCCTAATATTTTTCTTATGAATTTAACGTGTTTGGAATGATTTTGGAAAGTATATGAGTTGATATTAGGTTGTGGTTTATGGATTAAGGGTGATTTTGTCTCATTTATGTTGTTTAGGGGGTAAAATGTCATGTTTTAAGGGGCTAATTTTGTCACTTTTCAATTATGTAGGGACCAAACTGATATTTTACA
This sequence comes from Pistacia integerrima, assembly GCA_026225825.1. Taxonomy (NCBI): domain Eukaryota; kingdom Viridiplantae; phylum Streptophyta; class Magnoliopsida; order Sapindales; family Anacardiaceae; genus Pistacia; species Pistacia integerrima. The sequence goes on from CM047746.1 coordinate 27,695,931, forward strand.
ATTTGTTCTATAAAAGAAAAATGCGGATTGCGTTTTCCCGGGGGTGCTGTTCATCATCATTTTCCGGCGACCCTTCACCTTCTCCGATCAAGCTCCGGTGACCCTTCATCTCCTTTTCCCGCGACGATTCGGCTTCCCCTTGCTCCGGTCACCATCATCCCTTCATCACCACTGTGAACCAAGCTTCCCACCATGGCGTTTCATCTTCCCACTGCGTCGTTTCGTCTTCCTGGCTAGTTTTGGCTGTTTTCCGATGACGTTCCAGCTCCCCAAGGGTCGATCTCCCTTCCCCACAGCCGGATCTACACTTCCCTAGCTTCACCGCCCGCCAAAACCCCAAACCCCTGAAATCCGCGATTTTGCCGCCGCGCCTCTTCATCTTCCAGGCCAGATCCTGCTCATTTCTGGCGACTTCTCACCTCCCCAGGACCTGATCGAACTCCCTATCACCGAGCTTTCCATCGGTACCTTCGGATCCCATTTCCACCACCGTTTTCCGGAGACCCGTCGGAAAATTAACGCCTTCCGCCGTGCGGCTCGTACTCTGGGCTGTCCGTTGGTCGTTTTCGCCCCTTTTTCGTATCATATCGCTGTCGGTTACCTCCTCTCCGCCATGGTCAGCTCCGTTTCCACCTGCCTCCGTCATCACCACCATGAGCGGCTAAGCTCCCCGGTTGTCTGCTACGGCATAGGCGAGATCGATTGACTCCACGACTCTCCTCATCGCTCTCGACTAGTTGGATGAGCCCGATTATAGGACATTTGGTAGTATTGTGCTTCGGATTATATTTGTTTTCGTTTCATGATTGATTTCGATACTTTAATATGATTTGAGCATAACTTGTGATGAATATTGTTGTCCATTATGATTTAATGTTTTCATAGAACTTGCTGAATGATAAACGTTGGTTTGGAATAATTAAATGATGAATATTGCTTTTCATTACTTCGCATCGATTGTAATTAAGTTGTGTTCGGATTTAATTTAATTTCTACTATTGTTGCGTTTATTGTGAAATTGGTTGATTGGATATTACGTGTTGACAAATTGTATTTGTTAATCGCGTACCAACTAGTGGGATTGCCTTGTAGCGTTTATCGACGTTCAATGATAGTCTTTAACCAATCGAACTTGAGTGATCGGGTGAGACATGATAGATTATACCTAGAGTATCGGGAAACCATTTCATTGATTTACCTTACCTTGTAGGTTTAGGGGATCGTAGAGGGTGGAGGAGAATTGTGTGAGTCGGTCTCGTGTCGAACCAAAACCGTAACGGCAACATTTTTATTATAAAGTCTTTATTTGTTTTAATTTCACTATTTCATTATTTGCATTTAGTCTATTTAGTTTCATTAATCCATTGCCAATTTCATTTCCGCTACTTAAAATACATTAGGTTGTTAGTCTTGCTCCCTGTGGATTCGATCCTGCTTACCGCTATTACGGTATTTAGGTTTAATTTTTAGACTGTGACGATCAATCTAACATATAGCTATTCTAACATAGATATGGAGCCAGCCGCCGTGTTCAATTGAAATCAGATTGACTTACAGAATAAAGTAACAAGTAGAATTAATACAAGAAAATACAACTACCAGTTTGAGAAATTCTCAGAAAGCTGTAGATTGGTCCAAAGAAAGCCGTCATTGCATGTAAGATATTTGATTCAACGACCTTCTATGAGGACTGAATCACAACTAGACATGGTCTGAAAAGAACAACTTTCCAACAATGAAGGAAATGACATTACACAAGTATTAGAAGCTTCATTACCTATTATGAACACATCAATTGAACTGCTATCAGGTGATATATCTGGCAATGTAGCATAGCCGTCCAGATACTGCATCACCTGCCTCATGTTAGGCCTAGCTGCGGGGTTCGGGTGTGAACAAAACAGCCCCAGTTTCAGTACCAACTCCATTTGCTCCTCTGCGTAAATACCTTCTAACCTTGGATCACTGGCATCGATGATAGCTCCTCTTTTCCAGCAATTGATTATCCATTCAACCAAATATACCACTCCATAACCTTGTTGCTCAATAGGCCTCCTTCCACAAGCAACCTCAAGCATGAAAGCCCCAAAAGCATATACATCTGTGCTGGTAGTTGCCTTTCCAATTCTAATAAATTCTGGAGCCAAATAACCAACAGTTCCCACAAGGTTAGTTGTTTGAGGATTGCTACCATGATCATATAGTTTAGCTAGGCCAAAATCACCTAACTTCCCATTTAGTTCGGCATCCAATAGAACATTACCCGGTTTTATATCTCTATGTAGGACAACTTGTTCCCATCCATCATGGAGGTAAAGAAGGGCGGCAGCTATTCCTCTAATGATTCCAAATCGCTGAAACCAATTAAGATTTGGCTCTGTATTGCTGTATAATAATTTTTCTAGGCTTCCATTTGGCATATAATCATAGACCAAAATAAATTCTCCCTTTCGCCTGCAATAGCCGCGGAGTTGCACCAAGTTCCTATGCCTTAGCCTTCTCATACTTACTATTTCGGCCACAAATTCCTTCATCCCTTGTTTCGAATCGTGAGAGACTCTCTTGACTGCGATTTGTTCATTAGAAGGAAGGACGCCTCTATAAACCTTTCCAAAACCTCCTTTTCCAATAACCTCTGTGTCCTTGAAACCTTTGGTTGCTTTGTAGAGATTTTTATAGGGGAACCTTTGAGGACCATATTCCCTTTCCCAGTCTTCACATACTTCTTCATATTTCTTCTTCCATACAATGTTGTTGGAGTTGTCGACTACTTCAGCATTAATGGGTAACGGAGACGCACTCGGGGTTTTCCATGTATAAACATACTTTTCTCTTGTTATGGGTGTGAGAACAACATTCATTGTAAACGAGAGAAGTGAGGCATATTGACTCACTGGACGTAGCCTACATAAGCAGCTACAATTAATACTATAAAAAACACAGGCACTGCTACTACGATCAAAACAATCATCAGTAGTCCACGTTTCTTACTTGCTTTCCCGTGTGCAGGAACAGGAGGAAGCTTGGAGAAATCAAGGTTTTGTGCTTGTCCGCTTCTGTTGAAGCTCCATCCTAGAATATAATGGTCACTTGTAATTGTGCCAGTTGCTGCTGAGAAACCGACATACATAGAGTCCAAGAGAACTTCAGAAAGATTGAGAGGCGTTGACAAGAGAGGTCTTTCTGGTTTTGCGTTTCGAATAGGAGAGAGAGTGACATTGAGTAATTTTTCAGCAACATCGTAATCTATCCAAACCTGTATTGGATCTCCACTCATGAGCACCAAGCTTTTGTTCTTCCCTTCTTCATTCGAATAATAAGTTGCTGTAGCAGATTCATTAGAAACCAAGCCGTTCACATCAATTCCCACATGGTTTCCATCTATGTCATAAAATTCAGGGCTTTTTACAGTATCAACCTCGATCGCTAAGATGTGGTTTGTAGGCTGGCCATTGCTTTTAAGATTGAAGAGTCCCAAATAAGCACCTGCAACAGCGCCAGTAAAGTTCATAGACGGTGAGATGACGAAAGCTATGCCATGGCCTCCATTATTAACCGATTCTGGAACTATGGCAAAAACAAAATTCGTGGAAAAGGAAAGAGATTCAGGGGAAGATGTGTTGAATTTGAATGGGAATGGATAAAAAGCATGACCAGTTTGCCTCTCAGAAGTGTTGGTTAGCTGCAATAGACCATTGGGGTGGATTTCTGAGAATTCACCCAGATGTAATTTGGCTTCATGGAAGCCATGATTGTAGATGAACCCGTTTTCATTTTGAGATGAGCACAAGCAAATGAAGGATAAATTTAAAAGCATCCAAACATAAATCGATCGAAGAGCTGCAGCCATAACAAGAAATTAAAAAAAAAAAGGTGAAAAGATTTTGTGAAGAGGAAACAAATTTTGCCGCTAGTTTGATTGTTTCGAATTCCTGAGAGCGGAATATTTGAATATTGAGGGTTGATAGCTGCATGTCAAACAATTTCAGCAAAATTTAGGTAGAGTTGCATGGTAATGGGGGAAGTGATACCGAGTAAAACAGCGCGGCTCAAGTTTGGGCACTTGAAAATGAAAGTTTGGGTCTTCTGTTTGTTTTGAATAATCTTATTTGCAAATCAATACAATGAATTGTAAAAATGACTTTTATTAACGTGTTAATTCAAGTCTATCTCCTTTGAAAATGTTTTCGTAAGCCAGATTAACACTTACTGTCAATCAAACTATGAGACTAACATATAAAAGTTCATTATCAAATTCAATTACAATTATTCTTATTATTTCAATTATATGATATTATTCACATATAAAATTATCAAATCTCCAACTTTTTTTTTTTTTTTTTTTAATCACAAATCAATACTATTGAGTATCAAAATCACCACATGATAATTCCTTCTAAGATTCGGCACAATCAAACCCCATGAACCTGAATCATTCAGGGTGCATCCTGCATGTTGCAAATGATCCGACAAAAAACAAGAGCACCTTATGTAAAACTGATAGAGAAGTAGACTTATACATGAGTACGTTTGCAACATCTCTCTAATTTACAGTTGAAATAATTTTGATCAATTTTCCATATCACTGCATCATCAGTATCAAATTCCTGAGAGCTGAATATTACCCAATGAATTCTTGAAGTAAAATTGATCTTATACCAACAAATACTATGTGATAAAGTAAATTGATCTTCTACCAACAAATACTATGTGATAAAGTGAGTTTGGATATAACTCACTCTAAAAAATTAGCTCAAGGGAGGAGAGAGCCCAACTATAGATGTGAGGCAAATTCAACTTCAATAACTCACGCTCAACGTGGGTCCAAACTTATCATCGCCTCAAAAGCTGGCTCAAGTAACAACCTATCAACTTGACGATGTGGGACAAATTCAACTTCAATACCCTCCCTTGACAATGTGTGACGAATTCAACTTCATTACTATGAACCAATGTACCTCTATGAACTTCCTTCTAGTAACACGATGAAGGAATCAGATAGCTGACCTCATATCTTGACATCAATTTTTTTGAATCTTGAGGGTTGATAGCTGCATGTCAAAAAATTTCAGCAAAATTTAGGTAGAGTTGCATGGTAATGGGGGAAGTGATAGCGGGTAAAACCGGACGGCTCAAGTTGTTCAATCATTCTACATGTGCACTTGAAAATGAAAGTTTGGTCTTCTGTTTGTTTTGAATAATCTTATTTGCAAATCAATACAATGACAAGTAAAAATGATACAAGTGTTAGAATTATCATCTTAAGTTTAGTCTTTTCTCTTATTTTCTTTATAACCTATTTATCTTTATCTTTATCTTTATCTTTTTGTTGTAATTTTTTTTGTGTGTGTGTATGGTTCTCATCAATGAAGTTGTGAAACCCTAATATTCTCTTTTGAGTTTCTTCAACATATTAGGTTTCTTTTTATTTTATTTTTGTCATGGTATCAGAGCATCAATTTGTTAAAGAAAGTGTAATCACGAATCCAACTTGACATATATTTATCTGTATTTTTATATTGTAATTTTTTTTTTGGTGGTTCTCATCAATGAATTTATGAAACACTAACATTCTCTTTTGAGTTTCTTCAACATATTGGGTTTCTTTTGATTTATCATTGTATCAGAGAATAAATTTGTGAAAGAAAGTGTAATCACATCCATGTTTCTTGCGGATCCAGCCTGACAAGATAGCTTCACAGGCTAGGAACTTAAAGACACTTAGGAAAGGCGACAAGTTATGCAATGTGCATTGAATATTGAAGTAGTCTGATGCAAATGGTGAAACTGCTACCCACCATATCAATGCTGAATGTGGAAGGGCTTTGTGGATCTTTAATTAGGATCATACATTAGTCCTCACATTCTAAGGATGTTATTTATAAATCATATTCGTATCTTTTATATATATATATATATATATATATATTATGATCGGGGTTCTCAGCACTAGCTTGTGTGCATCTCATCGAGGCCATGAATTTAAACGACCATGTAAACCTTTCACTAACCATCCCTATTAGCAATCAAGAGGAATTGAATTTAAGACCTCACGAGTAATATACTCAAGAGTTTTTATTGTCCCACTCGGCCACCCAGGAATGATTAACCTATTAAATACATTAGTCCTCACATGCTGATTGTATAAGAAATGTTATTTTGTTCCCATTATAATTTTCGTGCACTCTTAAAGATTGATTACGCATAGTTTGTTTGACCATAAATATGGAAACATATGGAACTTCGAGGAGCACTTGCTTCAGCCTTTTCTAAGTTGCAATGACTTGTATATATTAACGTGTTAATTCAAATCTATCTCCTTTGAAAATGTTGTCATAAGCCAGATTAACACTCACTATCAACCAAACTATGAGACTAAAGTATAAAAGTTCATTATTATGAGCTAAACCGTTATATTCAATTACAATTCTTTTTATTATTTCAATTATATGATATTATTGGCATATAAAATTATCAAAATCTCCAATTTTTTATTTATCACAAATCAATAATATTGAATATCAAACTCACCACATGATAATTACTTCTAAGATTTGGCATGATAAAACCCCATGAACCTCAATCATCTTACATTTGAATTGATATCTTTAGCGTGCACCCTGTTAGAGTTGTCAACTACTTCAACATTAATGAGTTATGCATATGCAATCGGGGTGTTATAATTTGAGGCGGGCACTCCGACACCCAATCCAAGGCCTTATTGAAGAGGGAGGATTACCCCTCTCTTATAACCCTAATAAGCTTGAGCGTGCCTAGTCGATGTAGGACTCCAACACTCCTCCTCACGGTCAAGCCTATATGTTGGGTCATGCCTGTTATTGGAGGTAGTTGCTGGCTCTAACTCCTCACCCGCTGGTCAAGCACTAAGCTCAACTGAACCTGGGCTCTGATACCTTGTTATAATTTGAGGTGGGCCTGACTCCTCACCCAATAAGGCCTTATTGAATGGGAGGATTACCCCCTCTTATAACCCAATAAGCTTGAGCGTGCCTAGTCAATGTAGGACTCCAACACGGGGTCCTGCCGTTGACCTCCGGTGAGGGGGTCGGGCAGGGTGGGTCGGCCCCAGGGGTGCATGTACTAAGTTTCCCACCCGGGCTAAGGTTTGGGCTTTTTCCGTGTATAACCGTTGTATGATTTCTTTAAGTTATTAATTCTTTTTTGGGTTTGGGCTTAGAAATATGAATCATTATAAAACTAGGTTTAGTCTTTTAAATCTAGTATATAAACATATTTTTCTTTTGTTATGAGTGCGATAGCAATCATGGGGTAATTCATTCATTGTAAATGAGAGAGGTGAAGAAATATTGTAATAATATTGACTCAGTTGAACATAGCCTCTATTGGGTGAACCAAGGGTAAGTCGCACGTATTATTTTTGTTAGTGTATATTAGTGTATGCCCTAGAAACCATTCGTGTTGTCGGTTTCAGAGCATTTTGTCTTGTATCTATATATATCATAAATAATAGAAGAAAGAGTTCTTCAATTCATATATGTAAATTGCTTCCTTTATTCAGTCATGCATTTAAAATAAAGTATGTATATGAATTGTCTAGATCATTCATTTAATAGGTAAATGAATTATCGAAAAGGGTTCCCTCTACGGAACAATGATAAATTTAAAGGGCAACTATATTGTACAAGAGGCATACCGGATGCTTCCGAAAGATATCATGAGTTGATATAAGTACGAATGACGATGATAGTCATGTCACCTAGGGGCATTGGATAAGGATGGATTCCTGGTTGGTGAACTCGTTTTTCAATGTGACCGAATAACTACAAATCACTTGGAAAAACATGTAGTCAATGATTTATCGTTTGGTTATATCAGTGCACGATGTAGTCCTTTGACTTGAGACATTGTAGTCGGATCCGATATGGATGCGTATGGTTCATACGGTGTATAAGTACGAGACTAATCATGTTTCGTACAATAAAGCCTATTTGGTCATGCGTTGTTCATATGCAAAAACGAACGATGGTCAAGAGGGGATCCATTGACTCGGAAATATAGGATCGGGAGTATCGCTGACTCCATCCGAATTCGAGTTCCTAGACGAACATCGATAAATGTCGAAAACCGAATCTCGGGTCGAGTCTATTATTAGTCATACAAAAGTAAGTTTGTGATGACAAGTTCGACATATTGATCGACAATTGGTAGAAGATCGAGTTTAGGATTTTGACGTTCCATGAATCCATACTGATTAGGATATCTCAATGGAGGGACTTTACCCGCATGGTACGTATGATCTCGAAATGGGTTTGATGAAGTATTTCTTCATCGTGGTTTAGGGACTATGGCACATTGCTAGATGTTTATCATAGTCGCTAAGGGCCTCCTGGACAGGTTTCTTTCGATTCATCCGTAATTCCAGCTCATGGCTAATCTACGGTGGACCTACATGGTCACGCCAATAGCCTTGGGAAGTTAGAGAAGGATGAGAGAGAGAAATGATTATCCGAAGAGGGCTAGCACCTTCCGAGGGTAATAACGGGATTTCTACAGTAATAGTTACATAGAAATCATTTGTGACATTTTAAGGGTTAAAATGGTCAAGCAATAATTAATTATATTTAATTATTATATCTTAAAGTGTTAAGATTAATGAGATGAACAAAAATAACCTTTTAATAGTTAAAGGGTAAAAAGAGGTAAATTTTTGGGTTGTTAATGTAAACTAGTTTAGTTTACATGGGCCCTTGAATAATATTGATTATTCAAAGGGTAGCATATTAAATTCATGGGGTCCCTTTATAAAATAAGATTTTATGGGGCTTGGAAGTGAAAAATAAATAATTGCAATATTGCCCAAGTATATATAAGTGCAAAAGGTTGCATTTTTGTTCATTCTTGACTAGTTCACAAAAACACAAACCAAAACTCTCTCTCAAACCCAAGGTCACTCTCTATTCTCTCAAGGTGGTGTTAAAGTGTGGAGGTTTCATCCTTTTGAAGCTAATCTTCATCAATTCAAAGCAAAGGAGTAGGTATAATCTCTTTTCTAAGCTTTGTTTGAAAACCGGTTTTAGAATCCATGCTTTCATGCTTTCATTCTCTATCTCCACCACTCTTCATGCATGCTGATTCTTTCAAATGGTATCTCTCTTTACTTTCTGTGATTTGTTTGTATGTTATATTGGTTTCGTATTTGTCTTTATTTCGTTCACACCCTACATGATCTGACAAAAACCAAGAGCACCTTATGTAAAACTGATAGAGAAGTAGACTTATACATGAGTACATTTGCAACATCTATCTAATTTACAGTTGAAATAATTTCGATCAATTTTCCATATGTTGAAATTCATCCACGTCACCGACTCAAGTATTAAACATAAAAAAAATTCTAGCTTACGCGAAAAAAAAAAAAATTTCTGGTTTGCCTCTTATTCTCGTCATGATAAACTTTTAATTATGATCAAGCTTCTTGTTGATGATATGGGTGATTATGGATCAGCTTCAAGATCAGATACTTGCACCATATATGAATGTGTTACGCCTGGGAAATCAAGGGCTGACGTGGGAAATCATGTAATGGGGTGTGACCTGCTCCCGTCAGAACGGTAAGCACACGTCAGGCCTGCCAGACGCTATGGAGCTCCCACGTGTCCATTTCCCTGCTCCAAATCACATGAAATCAGCTTGGAAGGTGTGCAATGTGACATAAAGCCAGATTTTGTCCTGACATTCACATCAACCCATGGATTTAATGATGATTACTTGCACTCATCTCACTATAAAAAGAGGAAGACCCTTTCATTAAGGGAATTCGGCTATTTTACACTCTGAACCAGCCTTTCTCTCTCTCTCTTATACCTTTGTATTTATATTTCCCTAATCATTTGTCAAGTCATTGTCACACCGACCCACAATACTAATACAAATCAGTGGACGTAGGACTTGCTACCTTAGCATCCGAACCACTTTAAAAAGCTCTCATTGCATTTACTCTACATTTCATCCATAATCACGTGTGTCTCTTGACCAATCAACGTTACGCACGTGTCGATTAGTTGGTGTCAAAAATCACGATCAATGCAAGGCAAGGCTGGTACAGAAGGAGGGCCCTGCATTTAGTGTTCGTTCCCTTCATCATGGGGGAGAATCTCCAATCTATCGGGTCCTATAAAGAACAAATGGCCCGTCCAACTCAACTCCGAAAGCAAGCCAACCTAACCTACAACGAGGAGTTCCCCGACACTCAAAGGGGATACCTCTTCCGCATTACTTCCAGGGGGCCCCTTTTACAAATTCAAGTCGCTGCTGGATATCCCAAAGAAATTTCAAACAAGTAACCTTGACCCCCACTATCAAAAGCTACCCTCCTGGAGAGGTTCGACAATACTCTAGACTTTTGGCCAACCTAACCAAAGGTCGGATCGTCGATCCAAGCCGGAGTGCCATCTAGTAATTGGGGGTCCAGCAGGGGCAATGCAACCGCCAAAAACGCATGCAAAGTCGCTACGGGAAACGTAAAGCAAAGCAAAGGGAAATACCGCCCGGTCCGCGCAGACCGCAACGCCGAGACGTAAGGGCGGGTAAGCAAGTGGCAAAAGCAAGCCTACGCCCAGCGGCTAACGAGCACAAATCGTGCCTCGAGTGGGGTGGTGCCTAAGCAAAGCCGAGACTGCGAAAAATAAACCCCGAGAAACGAAAGTCCCCATGCCATGTCACAGCAGAACCCTTACAAAAGTAAGCTAAGGGTGGGCGCATTCTTATCACCTGCCAAAGCAAAACGATCCCGATCGCTATCACGAGGGTGGACCTTACACCTGCGAGGAGGAGGTGGTTCATACCACAAAGCGAGGGTCGTGAAAATACCCCTGCACCATCGATCGCCTTCACACGCCTTTAGCCTGGACACAGGAGAGCTTTACCGAAAATGTCAGGGCCGAGGCGCCATGGAGTCCCGACCTCGGACTCTCCCCGAACCCTGCAATCACGGAGGCCTGCACTCGCAGGGCGGGTGAAAGCAATCCCCTTAACTGCCCTCAGCCACACAAACCGAGGAGCTAGTCAAGCCAGCGGGACAGCCGAGAGAGAGCAAAGAAACGAGCCGGAGCCTAGGTTGCCTCGCAACCCCCAACCCCCTTCTCTCCCGAAGTGTTAGTCAAAGCTCCCACTCCCTATCAGTTTCGTAACGCCTGCACACGGCCGTACTGAATTTCGATGGGAATTCCATGCACCCTGCAGGATCATTTCTTTGTACGATGAGTTCAACGACCGAGCAGAGTCTCCACCTTTGTGTTTCGGATCTTGCAAAAATGCCATTGTAACTGCGACTCTAACTTCTCATGCCAAGTGGTTAAGGCTGCCCGCTGCATGGACTCGATCACTGGCGTGGCCTCAAATGAGCATCGATGCTTCCTACAGGCATTTCGAGACAATCGGAAGTTCTCGATGCCTGAGCTATCTCAAAGCCTAACATAAGGCAAGCAAAAAGTGGATGAATCCCTACAAGCCTATATCAATCCGCTTTCACAGGAACTCAACTTGGCAACCAGGCTCATGCCCCTCCCCAAGAGTCTTATCCGAACACTCATTATAGCAGTAGCTTCGCCTGCGAGAATCCGAATTCAAGTGGAAAGCCAACCTTACAGGCGTGGGACGATGTTTCCCTCACTGTCCATTCTATAACCTCGCTGAGAAGTATCTCTCGTATAGAAAATTCTTAACTTGGAGAGCATTCAGTTGTCGCGATCACCCTACGCTCCGGGCACTGCATGTCTGGCCTCGGGAGGGGAAAGTAGGAGACTTGATCGCAAGCCCGGAGACATTCGACGATGCAAAAGGGGCCCGCCCAAAAGGGTTGTTAAACCCCTTTTGCTACGAGCACAAAAAGTCTTACGCTCCCGTGCCTCGCCGTGACCGCTGACAGCCCCTTTCCCCAATATACCTCCATTGAACGTGTCTCAGTATCCTGCCATTCTTGATAAACCAAGAAGCCTCCCAAACGTTTCGACAACCCGAATCAGAAAACTCCCGCTGACGCCGTAAAGAATAAATAATAAAAAGTAACTCGCGCGTATCATCGTGACAACGGGCACCATATTCAAGACGAGTGTCCGAGCTCAAACAAGCAATCGAAGAGCTTATCAAGAAGCGGGCACTTCAAGGAATACATCGATGACTCTTGCTTCCTCGAAAGAGAAAGATCGGGAGCCAAGTAAGAAGCGCCACGATCGTAAAGCCCGGGGTGCTCGTCCTCAACTTGATTTTCGGGGACCGTGACTCACTTAGATATTCACGAGGTGCCCTAAGAAAGGTATGCTCGTGAAGCACATCACGACCCCTTATTAAGGGGAAGCAGTGTTTAGTACTGGATCGCTGACCTCCACAAAGGTTCTGTCAGGGAGGAGATTTCCTTCGGATCCGAAAGCAGGACGCGGTTACAGGTTACACCATCCCCCACAACGACGCCCTTCAAGTAATCACTCCCTTCGACAGGGGTGGGCGCTATAACACTTAGAGAATGTTAGTGGATAATCGGGAAGGCCCTGCCGTGAACGATACCTCCCCGCTCGCATCCACCTTCGAAAGGATGAATCTGGACGAGGCCGACGAAGCCTCCGCCTCGCCCTCCCCGCCTATTCTGATTCACAGTGAGACCATCTACTCCCCCAAGGGAACAATCTCACTCCTAGTCACGCTCGGGCGATCTTCACGAAGCGACCAAGATAATTGAATTCTTAGCTGGCAGACGCCCGTGCACCTTCAACTGGATCCTCAACGACCTCTACCGAGACATGCCTCAAGCTTATACTTCAATTTACCATCTCCCCGAAGACGAAGTTCCCCACCCCTCGACGGGGGTTGTGGGGGATCTTTGGGGAAGTTAAGCAGTGGGTCTTAGCACAGCATCGCACGGGATCATGTAAAAGCAATCCAGATGGTAACGTACAAAGGAAAGTATGGCGTTCGTGAAGTGCACCCCCTGACTGGAGCCATGGTGATCAGGCAGGATCGATCCACGACGGCCACAACCGAGGACAACCGAGACCTTAGCATTCAAGACCCGGCCCTCCAAAGGCTGGGCTAAACTTGAGGACTGACTGTCGCCGTTGGTTTCCGACCCAAAGGGCAACCGAAGCAGGTGTTAAGTCCGCCCCCTTTCAGGTTTTAAAACCCCTTCAATCCCCTTCATCATAGAGCGAACTCGACAGTTTCCTGGGAAAACCCCGTGGAAAACGATGCTGTTTGCCTCTTTGCGCATGCGTATATGGTTCGGGATCAGCTGGGATGTTATTTGCCATGCGTTAAACATCGACGATGAGGCCAAGCCTTACCAACCTCCAAAAAAGTTAAAAAGAGCAATGGATCCGAGAGCGGTGATGATCAGCAGCATTAAAATCAAGAGCGGGAAAACCTCCTCCAAAACGGGTCCATCCGAGAGGCACTTCCTACTCAACGTGGGCCACCCAACCCGATCTCCCCGGGCAAAGAAGCCAAACGGTTGGCAAGGCTGGACTTACACATGATTTTAGTGACCTCAACAAGGCCTCGTGCCGAAAGACAGCCCTTCTCCGCAGAAGAATCAATTCCAAGGCTCGTGGATGCCACCTCTTGGGTAAACACGGGGACGCTAAGTTTCATGGATGCATACTCGAGATATCAATCGTATCCCTATGTATGGCCCGAGACGAGGAGCATACATCCTTTGTTACATACATGCAGGGGGCTATATTGTTACAAAGTTATGCCTTTCGGCCTACAAGAATGTTGCAAGCAATCCTACCTTATTCTACCTGGGTCAACCAAATGTTCTCTCCAACCTCAGACGGAAGAACAACGGAAGTCTACGTGGACGACATGCCCGGTCAAATCCCTGTGGTCGCCTCAACACATCGTCACATCTCGCCGAGATGTTTGACATCCTCCGGATATACAAAATAAAGTCCGAATCCTCTCAAGTGTTCATTCGGAGTATCATCAGAAAGTTCCCCGGGTACATGGTTAATCGGGGCGAGGGATAGAAGTAAACCCTAAGAAGATTCAAGCTCGCTGAGCATGGAGAGCCCGACTAGCAAAAAAAACAGTCAGCGAGCCTAAATGGGAGAATAATGGTGGCCCAAAGACTTAGTCGCCTTCATATCGAGGCTAACGAGACGTCGAAAGCCATTTTTCAATGTTCAATTGGCCAATAAGAAATTCGAATGGACTCCCCAAATGCAAATGTGGGCAGGCCAGAGTATAAAAGAACACCTCAGGGGGAAGCCACCTCTCCTCTCTAAGCCTCTTCCATAAGTAGATTTGATTTGCCCCTTGCACTGTCTGTCTCACCCATTGCCTCCCGAGGTCAGGGCAGCCCTCCCTAGTTCGAAGAAGAGGAAAAGTTCAATGACCTCCCCGTCTACCTATGCGTAGCAAGTCATCAGTGGATGTCGACGACGAGATATCCTAAAATGGAACGAGATTAGCCTACGCTTAACACGCTCCAGAGTTCCATGACCTTACTTCCACGCCCATACGATCCATGTAATGACTAATTACCCCTCAGCAGTCCTCCGTAGCCCGGAAGTCCCTGCACTAACCGCTCAAACGGGCCATGGAATTAGCCGCCGACGACCGGTACAAGCCCACGCTCGACCATCAAAGGGCAAGCTATCGCCGCGACTTCATTTCAGGAACTCCTATCTCCCGAACGAGCTCGCAGCAATGCCCAACAAAGAAGTCATCCAAGAGATCCATTCGTAACCTATTGACTCGAACCTCTATGCTCGATAGATCATCGACCCGTAGCAAAAGCGGCGGAGAGGGCAGTCTCTCTTCTGGGTCCCCGGCGGGCTCGCATTCACAGGCATCCCGCTGCTTCTTGGATTCAAGGCGACCAACAACGGGAAGGCCCGAGCATGAAGCTCTGTCGCAAGATTACGGTTCAGGCCGGCAGAAACGGGCGCAACCGTGATCACCCACTCACGGGCCGGGTCGTCAAGCCTTTAACCAAATCATAGAGAATACCAAGCCAAGGGCGAGGTTAAAAACATGACTCCATTATCGAAAAAGTTAAGTTAATTGGTCCACACTGAGCCGTTTCTCAAGCATTTCACGATCACCTAGATCCCCTCCCCAGAGATAATAACTCGTGGCGTACGCCTTCCGGTAAAGAAAGATATAATCATCCAGTTGGGACTCTGTAGGTACTTGACAGCATTCCTCGTTTCCTCTTTGGCACATTCCGAGACCCCTTCCCTTTTAAGCATCACCAACCTTGAAAGCAGACGAAGAACGTAACGCAACCTGCACTCCCGGATTGACGCCCATTTACAGTAGCATCAAGGATGGAATTCTGCCGATGACAAGGTTCCGGGAGGCACGGGGTCCTACGAACAAGATCTCTGCCTGCTACACACTCATCTGGGACCACAGCACAGTGAGGGGGATTTAGTGCCCCTCTCTCCCGACGTGTAATTTCCAGAAGATGCGTATTGGAGATCACGAGAGAAATCCACGAAGATGGGATATGCAGCAATCCACACCGCCAGCACGATCTCTCGAGAACAAGATTGTTCGCCAAGGGTATTATTCCAAAAGGGTTCCCTAAATCCTTAATAAGGCACCCACAATTTTGTCAAGAGGTGTGATAAGTGTCAAGGGCCCGCCTTCACCGAACATTCCTTCCACGAGCCCTCTTCCCTCTCACGAGCGGTAACGCACGACGAGCCCATGGCCATTTTTCATGTGGGGAGATCGATCTTATCGGTTCCCCATGCCCGCTGCCAAAAGAAAAGCCCCCGGGGGCCAAGTATGCCGTCGGTCGCTTTTAGTATCTATTTCACAAAAACGGGTGGGTGGAAGTCACCTACTGCCGCGATCACTACCTCGTAAAGTCGAAAGACTTCTGGGGCAAGAACATAACATGTCACACGGAACCTTCCTCACACCTTCATTTCTGAGGATAACCTGGAAAGCAATTCTTGACAACAGAGGAGTTCAAGCACTTCGCATGACGAGTCCGGGACATTCATAAAAAATTTGCCTCGCCTCCGCAAACCGCAAGCAAATGGCCAAGTTCAAGTCATCAACAAGCACCTATCAAGCACACTCTAAAGGCCAAACAAGGGGCGGGGCTTTTTCCCAAGGAAATGGGAAAGACGATCTCCCCTCCCCCGAAGTCTTCCCGAGGGCATACAGACAACTCTAAGAACCTCCACCTCGTTTGAACGCCTTTTCGCTAGCCTATACTGCGAGCAATGATTCCTGTGAGGTGGGTAGGGAACTGGCTTCTTTCCAGAGACTTGTACGATGAGATTGAAAACGAAGCACTTATGGAGGCAAGTCTCCGGATCTTGTTCAAGAAAGCCACCTCCGCAGCAAAGAAGGCTTCGATTAATGGGGATAGCAAATTTAATACAAAGCAATGTGCGAAGAGACTTCCGAGCGGAAGACCTTGCGCTGAAAAGTTAAGTTCTCCCTACGTAAGGCCTTCCAGCGAAGTGCATGGGGGTACTAGGACCTAACGGGAAGGTCCGCATCCCGGGTCGAGTAAGGTGATCACACTGGGACTTACCATCTCAAAAGGCCGGGTCAACGATTCCTTCCAAAGTACCCTGAAGCTTGGAATGCCGAGCACCTCCTACCCGCCATACTATCGTTCAATCCCTAACTCACCTTTCTCGTTATAAATTAGTTTTTGATTTTGTTATTTCCCCTTTTTATTCTAAAGCATTATTCGCGTTTGCTGCAACAGCTGCATTTATTCTGCGTTCGCTTGCAACAACCGGCGGTGTAATATTCGCCTCCTATGTAAACAAAATCGAATTGTAAATCGCACTCATGTACGATAAAGCGTTAACAAAGTTAATTGAAAGCAAAATGTATTTTCATTTATTTACAACAAAAATTGTTAAGCACTTCTTATTAATTCCCAACGGAGCGGGCCACCCCATTGCACCATGCCCTGGTCGGTGGGAGGAGATCTTTCGCAAGACCCGAACCTCGCCCTCGGGTTTGATCCCTCGGGCGATCTTGCTATCTTACCGCTTGATCATCTTCCTCGCCAAGATCTCGTAAGCAAGGCCCCTTCCCCGCCAATCCCCTCCCTCCCCTTTAGAGGCCTGGACATATCTAGACCCGGGCTTCTTTGGTCAGGCAGGGTGGGCACATGGATCTTTGATCCCCCCAAACCGGCCAATGGCCTTATCCTCCTTGACCTCCTCCCCTTTGACCTGGATCCGCATTTCTTCAAACCCCGGGAGAAGCAACTTTTCCTTCCTTCCCTTCGAGCCTTCGGCCTCAAGGACATCTGAGCCTTCCCCTTTCCCTTCGAGGCCTCCCTTTCTTGTTCTGTTTCAAGCGAGCCCACGTTAAGGTCGCTTTCAAGCCCCCTCCTCCCGCCTCCTTCTCTCCAACTTCCTTGGAAAGTCTAGTGGCTTGTTCCCTTCCCTTGAAGCTCTTCACTTCCTCCACACGTCCGCCTCTTAAGCTTCTGCCTTTTAGAAGTCAATCAGCGCACACCGCCGCCTTTGGTTCTTGCATCTGTCGTCACCGCCTAAACCAACAGCCGTCTTTTCCGCCTTCAACGCCCTCAGGGCCTCTACTTTGAGCTTCGCGATCTCATCTTTCGGATCGTTTTCCCTTTCAATGCGCCCCCTTTTTAACCGAGCTTTCTGTGGACATTCTCATGGCGAGCAGTAGTCTCGATAGCAAAAAAGAGTTAAAAAAGAATGAAAAAAGGCAGTATATTTTTCAAGGATAACCACTGCTTTACTTTACTTAAATGCCTGAAAACAACGTAACAAATCATCGTGTCAACATCGCCCGTAGACGGTGAACAGAATCATATGACTCCGATAGCCCACACTCAAGCAGAGTAGACTATCTGCGCAGTATTCTGGCAGGGTTCTCAAGCGCATCAAGACGTCCACAGTCTCCTTCGCCTTGCTGCCAGCTCCACCGCCTCTCACTCAGGCCGCCCTTGCCCGACCCTCTTCTCGACGTCTGCCGTCCATGGGGACCTCCTCAGGGTTGGCCCTTCGTCTCGGATTCGGTCTCCCTGTGCTCGTGTCTTCTTCGACCTCCACCGAGAAATTGCCTTATGCCTCGGGGCGGAGGGCAAGCGATGGCGAGCGACCTATTCGTCCCTAGTCGCTCTCTTAGACGAGGCCGGGAGGCGGGACAGCCTTGCACCCACCGAGCCTCGATGGGGGAGGGGCAGCCCTTCGACTCCCCCGGCCCCTCCTCGACCGTCGAGGAAGTTGAATGGCTCACGTTCAGCTCGGATTCTTCTGTGAGGCATGGTCAGCCGCACGCAAGCACATTAGTAACTAAACAAAAATTATTCTACACTGGCCAATGGAAGCAGTAACTTACATTCTAGGGTGGGACTCCAAAGACGCGTTGTTACTAAAAAAACCGTACTCGCAAGTTCGCAGCTTGTCACGAGCTTCGCCTCCCCAACTTTCCTGGGAGGACTCCAAAGACACGAGCTTGTCTGCGCTGAGCGGTGTCTTGGTTGGTCGCCTTGTTAACCGCAAAAGAATACAATGTCGTTAGAATAAAGGAAGCTGTGACCAATGAACCCTAGCGCCGGAGGAAGAACCTACTTGGTTTCTCAAGCTGCAGGGTAATCGCGAGCAGGGAAAAAAACGAACTTCGCCTCGTAGGCCCCCTCCCCCATGTTACCGGGATAGCTATGTATCCCTTCGCGATGGTAGGTCATCGGGACAAGTAATAAGAGTCCTTGTCCTTACTCTTTTTAGAAAATATGCAGCTGGAGCCACCTCGTTAGGCTCGCCTAAGCCACTCGGGCTGCATGCGATGTACATTGCAACGTGATGACATACGCCGCTTGGCAATCAACACTTGGGTGCGATCCCCAAAGTGATCTAGGACCGACCCTAATAAAAGGGTGGATAGGAATCATCCGGGCCGCACCCTTGAAGATCGCCCGAGATCGCAATAGGCCATCGAAAGGATGCCGCGGACGGATCGGTATAAGCCGAGGAACACCTGCACGGACGCCGAATCGTCTTTTTTATCTTTCGAACTCTTTCTCCCGGTGAGAACCGAGAAGACATCGGGAAAGGGATGCGTCCCGCTGGAACATCCAAATAAGACGAACCGACTCTTCCTCGTGTCGGACGTTGGAAGGTTCCATTCCACGGTCAACAACCGACGATATAAGGTCATTTTAGCCATCGCACGTTGCCCTGCACGGTGGCATGGAACAAATTCCCTAAACCCTAACAGTAACTCGAGCCGCCATCCATGGCTCGAACCCGACGCCAGTGTCGCGTCTCTGATGAAACACCAGGAGACCCAACACCATTGTACCCCCAAAATAAAGAAAGAAAAAGAGAGACCTTACCTTTTGGGGCGCGTGACCGAGGACGGTTCTTGTTTCAGATATCGGAGAGATGCCAATCGGAAAAGAACAACTTCCGGTTTGCAAATATTTTTCGCTTGAGGCAAAAGGGATTCTGGTGGCATCATCTGAAAAATTTGGGTTTTTATATGGACTATGAACTGATGGTTACCAACCCTCGGAATTGAAACGACACCCTTCTCTCTCTCCGTATTAAATGCGCCCCACGTCGCATTCAATGTTGTGATGAGGGTTGTCGTTTCGAGTGTGTCATGCAATTAATACTATGTCAAAACAACGCCGGGTTAGCACACAACACATTTAATGTGCTCCCGCCGACGCTTTACACGGGTGCGAGCGCGACACAGCAGTAAACTGTGCTCATTGAATCTCCAAACCTAAGGCACAGTAAGAAACGCCCGATGAAGCCAGGTCGCTTGGATGATGATTGTCATGTTGTTTGAGCAAGGTTTGTGCAAGGTCATGTTCGCAAAAGGCCCTGTCCCAAGCTTCTTCCATTCAGGTCGAAATTATCAGAACCTCCAATCACGGCATGACTTAGTTTCCAAGGTTCGATCCTCAAACCTCAAAAACTAGGGGACTTCTGTTACGCCTGGGAAATCAAGGGCCGACATGGGAAATCACGTGATCGGGTGTGACCTGCTCCCGTCAGAATGGTAAGCACACGTCGGGGCCTCGCGACGCCATGGAGCTCCCCACGTGTCCATTTCCCCGCCTTCCAAATTGCATGAAATCGGGCTTGGAAGGTGGGCAATGTGGGACGTAAAGCAGGATTTTGTCCTGACATTCACACTAACCCATGGATTTAATGATGATTACTTGCACTCATCTCACTATAAAAAAGAGGAAGACCCTTCATTAAGGGATTCGGTTATTTTACACTCAACCACTTTCTCTCTTGTACCTTTGTATTTATATTTCCCTAATCATTTGTAAGTTAAGTCACAGCCGCGACCCACCCACAATACTAATAACAAATCAGTGGACGTAGGACTGCCTACCTTAGCATCCGAACCACTTTAAAAAGCTCATTGCATTTACTCTACATTTCATCCATAATCACGTGTGTCTCTTGACCAATCAATGTTACGCACGTGTCGATTAGTTGGTGTAAAAAATCACGCATCAACAGAATGTATGTATAGAGTGATAAAACTGATAACAAGTGTACTACGATAATTGTTGAATGTTTACGGAATAAGACACTTGGGTTCCTTGCATGCAAGAACAAAGGTAGAGGAATAAATTTGAAAAATCAACTTAATAAGTACGTATTAATATAAATAAGTGAGAACAATTTGCATTCATAATCTTATATATGAAGTTAAAAACTTAAATTATAAACCACAATAATTCGACGATTGTGCAATCGCCGAACTCTCACGACTATTCAAAAGCCTCTCACAAATTAAACCAAATAAATTTGAGCTTAAAAACGAGGACTTGACTCATTGTACGCTTTATAATTAACTTTGATAAGAACTTCCTTGCCCCGTGTTATATGGTGAGGAAAAATTGGTGTTTTAGTCTACAATTATGAATCTAGTTTTGAGTTTTTCACCGTGAATGATACTTGGGTCCAACGCAAGAGGCCAAGCTTGATGTTACATCACGGGGAAGAGCAAAGGTTGAAGAAAAAATCTCATTAAATTATAGCGTTGATTATTCAATGGCTCTAATCAATGCTTAAGACAAAGACTTGACTCATTGTATTGTTGTGTCTACTTGGATGACATTTGGTTTATTGGTGTAAGTTCATTCAAAGTCGGGCAACCAATTAAACGATCCAATTGACTCATAAATTCAAATTCAAAGTTCTATGGCGTGGGTGTGATACTTGAATCCAACAACAATTTAGCAATGGGTGATTATTTTAGCAAAACTTTAATGTTGTTGAGGCTAAAGCAAAGGCCAAGAAAAATTGTTATAGAAAAAGAATATCTTTATTATTGCACTTCATAAATAAATAATTTTTTTCTTTTAGATCTTGTTATGTTTCAATTACAGAACTTTGAAAATCCTAACGTGCTCCCCGATTATGCTCAAAGATTAATAAACCCAATTCCTTAATATAAATTTGAACAGCTTTCCTTCATAGCATATTGAGAATTGAACATGGTCTTAATATACCTTACTCGTAAGGTTTGGGCGGAACATTAAATTTTAAAACAAAGGAAAATTACTCATGCAATTGCGGTAGCCTCTCACCATGTCTTAGGAGTTTGAAAGTTTGTTGTTGATAAAATGCAATTGGTTGTAAAATCATCCATGTTCGTCCTTTCGGCTTGGAAACTCAAGAACAAGTGACTCGATTCCAAATATCAAAATCAAGTACTCGCGAATATTGTTACTTCTCATGCTTGTCCTGTCCTTTTCTTTTCTTCCCGAAAAGAACCTGGATCCACTATTTCAAGGTTAGATGCCTTTAGTTGGTGGAGAAAATAATGGTAAGTTTTTTCCGAATTATTTGTTTGACTACCACTACTGTGCGCTTTCCCTTAGTTTTGCTATCTGCATATTACAAAGTACTTGGAGGTTTCCCTGTTGAACATTGACACTTGGCTGGAAATGCAGCAGCTTTAGTTAAAGTTTTTGAATATGTGTTACGGCAAAACTCCGAACGAAGTTTGCCAGGGGTCTATTTGATATGTTGGCGCTTTTTAACTCATTTTGTAAAAGTGTGATATGCATTCCAGATTGTAGGGATGTTCTGATGTAGAGTTGTTAGTTGATATTAAGTGTGTGGCTTTAGATTAATTTAAGATTATTATATGTCTGCAAAGTAGGTATATGACAATGTAAAACTTTGCTTTATTTGCTGTAATGGAAAATTATTTTGGCAATGCAGAAAACACATCCTTCTTCATTTAGTTCAGCTTCTTTTTTCTTTCCTTAGTTAAACTCTAGTGCATAAACATCAACATGGTATCAGAGCCTCGTTGATTCCAACCAAAAAAACTGAACATTTCTTCTCCAAAACAACTCATCCAACTCTCCGAGGAATCTGCCTTGCATCAGACCTGGTTTCTTTTTGAACAAATGACTAATCCAACAGCCTTCCCTTCTACCTCCTGTGGTTCCAACGGGCAACATTACCATATTTGTTTGGTCACCAAAATAAAGGCTTACCTAAGGGGCCAAGGACTCTAGCAGTATGTAGAGGAAGAGAGACAACCCCCTTAGCTGGGACCAAATCCCACTCTTAACCAAATTTGAATGCATGAAGAGGAAGCATTAAAGGCTCCAAGAGCCTTGTCCCACATCCACTCAGCTGTCACAGACCTTGTTTTCACAAGGATTATGGCATGCAAAACAGCCAAGGAATCATGGGACAAGTTTAAAGAGTTCATGGGAAGTGACACTACAAGAAATATGCAGGTTTTGAATTTGAGAAGGGAGTTCGAAACCATAAGGATGCAAGAGGCTGAGAAAGTAAAAGAATATGTTGATAAGTTGATGAACATTGTCAACAAGATCAGATTACTTGGGGTGGAAATGTTGGACAACAGAATAGTGGATAAGGTAGTGGTAAGCTTGCCGGAAAGTTTGAAGCCAAGATCTCATCCTTGGAGGACTCAAAGGACTTGACTCAGATCACATTGACTGAGCTGGTCCATGCTCTGCAGGCGCAAGAGCAAAGAATGCTCCTAAGACTAGAGGATGCAAATGAAGGGGCAATGTTAGCAACCTATAAGGGCAAGACTGTATAAGGGAACTGCAGGAAGTTTGCTGGAGAAAAAAGAGGAAAAGAAATGGCTAATAACTAGTGGAACAAAACTGGTGGGATAAAGAGTTTTCTGGCCTGTTCTTATTGCAAAAGGAAGGGACATGCAGAGCACAAATACTGGTTCAAACCTGGTATACAGAGTAGGGCTTGTAAGCAATTTGGCCATGTTGAAAGAGTGTGCAAAAAAAGGGGAGAGCAGCCCCAACAGCAAGCTCAAACAGATGATGAACAACAGACAGTGCAGGAGACAAAACAACTGTTTGTGGTCCAAACCTGTGATGATACATCGCTAATTGACAGAGGGTGCACACATCATATGACACCAGACTTGAGCTGCTTTGTGAATATAGATCACTCTCATCGGTCAAAGATTAAAGTTGGGAATGGAGAATGTGTGGAAGCAACAGGCAAGGGAGATGTTGCAATTCAAACCCAAAGAGGTACAAAACTAATCTCAAATGTACTTTATGCCCTTAACATAAGTCAAAGCCTTTTGAGTGTGGGACAAATGTTGGAAAAGGATTATGCATTGCATTTTCAAAACCAATCCTACATTATTCAAGATAGTGAGGGAAATGAAATTATGAGGGTGAAAATGATAGGGAAAATCTTTCCTATTATGTGGAGAGTCACACCACACAAAGCTTGCAATACTAGAGAGGATGAAAGTGAAATGTAGCATAAGAGATTATGCCATGTACACTATAGAAATTTTAGTGAAATGCAGTCTAAAAATCTAGTCTAGAATCTGCTTATTGTTGAGCAGCCGAGAGGTGTGTGCAAAGTTTGTCAACTAGGTAAGACCATTCCCAGTGAATCAAGCTTGGAGAGCCTCTGAAAAACTCCAGCTTGTTCACTTGGATGTATATGGCCCCATGCAAACCTTATCACTCAATGAGAGCAAGTACTTTGTATTGTTCATAGATGATTGGTCTAGGATGGGATGGATTTACTTCCTAAAACAGAAAAATGAGGTGGCTGGAACATTCAGAAAATTCAAACTAGAAGTAGGAAATTTGACAGAAAAATCCATCAAAACCTTGAGAAGTGATAATGGCATTGAATACACTTCTTAAGAGTTTGAAAAAATATGCAATCGAAGCCGGAATAAGACATGAATTCAAGAATTTCCATACACTCCACAACAGAATAGAGTTTGTGAGAGGAGAAACAGGATAGTCATGGAAATGGCAGATGCTTAATGGCTGAAAAAGAACTTCCCAAACCATTTTCAAGGGCGGTATGAAAGAAACACAAGTGTCTACCTACTCAATGTAATTCCCACCAAAGCCTTGAAAAATCAAACACCTTTTTGAAGCTTAGCTGGAGTCACACTAAGAAGGGATGAACGAAGATTTTTTGAAGCCTTTGCTACGCCCTAGTGCCATCTCGCAAAGAGGACTAAGCTGGAGGATAAGGCTATGACTAGAATATTTATTGGCTACAGCAGCCAATCCAAGGCCTACAAGATTTATATTCCTGACTCTAGGAAAGTAGTGGTGTCCCGGGATATCAAGGTTGATGAGAGAGGAGTCTGGAACTTGGAAAAGGGTAGAGCTGATGTAGATACACAACCTCAACTGAGTGAGGTTCAACCTGATCAAATTGAAGAAGATTCAGGGGAGGAATCACAAGAAGTTGTCAAAGTTAGGGAACTAGAACACTAGCCGATGTGTATGACAAAAAAAGCAACTTAGCACAAATGGAACCTAAAAGTTATTTAGAGGCTGCACAATCAGAATCCTGGAGGAGTGCCATGAAGGCGGTGCTTGCCATGATTGAGAAAAACCAAACCTGGAAGGCTGGTGGACGGTACCAGAAAACAGGAAGGTTATTCAGGTGAAATGGATTTTCATGAAAAAGCTGAATTCGGATGGGTCAATTCTGAAGCATAAGGCCAGGCTGGTAGTCAAGGGATTTGGTTAGCAGTTTGGAGTGGATTTCTTGGAAACTTTTGCTCCTGTTGCCCGGCATGACACCATCAGGTTACTACTTGCAGTGGCTGCTCAATTCTCCTGGAAGGTGTACCAAATTGATGTAAAATCTGGCTTCTTGAATGGCTGGTTAAATGAAGAAATATACATTGAACAACCTGAAGGGTATGTGATCCAAGGAGAATAGGGAAAGGTTTATTTGTTGAGGAAGGCTCTGTATGGCCTAAAACAGGTTCCAAGGGCTTGGAGGTACAGCAGGATTAATGACCACCTGCTGAACTTGGATTTTGTTAGGAGTCCAAATGAATACACTCTATAAATTAGAGAAGCTGAAGATGACTTGATGATCATTTCACTATATGTGGATGATCTTCTAGTAATTGGAAGCAATCAAACTCAAGTGGATGAATTCAAGAAATCCATGCAAAGTGAGTTTGAAATGACTGACTTGGGTGGAATGTCTTACTTTCTTGGAATGGAGATTGATCAACATGTGGATGGGATTTTTGTGAATAAAAAAAGGTATGCAAGTGAAGTTTTGAAAAAATTATGCATGGAAAACTGCAAACCAGTAAATCTGCCTTTGGTTCCAAACTTAAAGTTGTCAAAGGACGAGGATGGTGCCCGATTGATGAAGGATTGTCTGAGGGGAGTTTAATAGGGTTTGGTTGTTGTATTTGACAACTAGGCCCAGTTGATTTGATGTACGCAACCTAGTTTCTTTGTCGAGGGTTTATGAGTGAACCGATTGAAACACACTTCAAAAACAACAAAAAAGGGTCTTTGAGGTATCTAAAAGGAAGCACCGACCATGGGGTGTGGTTCAAGAGATCGAGGACTTTAGTTTAGTTGGTTATTCGGATAAGCGATTAGGTGTTCGCGATATCGAGGAGCACTTCAGGATTTGCATTTTTCCCCTGAATCATGGTGTTATCTACCGGCTTTCCCGAAAGGAAAGGAAGCCCAAGTGGCTCAATCCACGGTTGAAGCGAGTATATATCGCTCTGCTGTGTGAATCAAGCTCTACCATCATGTGTGACAATCAATCCACTTGATAGCTATGGCCAAGAATCCATGGCAACATGGACGTACAAAGCACATAAAAATAAAGTTCCATGCGGTGAGAGAGGTGAGCAAATTGGGTGAAGTGAAACTGGTGCATTGTAGGAGTGAATTGCAAAGTGGTGACATTATGACCAAAGTGTCTCCAAAGCCAAGTTTGAAGAATTCGGATTCAGGACTTGGTGTTTCCAACCAACCATCAAGGAGGTGTTGAACATTGACACTTGGCTGGAAATGCGTAGTTTAGTTAAAGTTTTTTGAATGTGTGTTGGCGGCAAAACCCCGAATTCAAGTCTGCCAGGGTCTATTTGATATCCTAGAGTTTTTAACTCATTTTGTAAAAGTGTGATATGCATTCCAAATTGTAAGGGATGTTCTGATGTAGTAGTTGTTAGTTGATATTAAGTGTGTGGCTTTAGATTAATTTAAGATTATTATATGTCCTGCAAAGTAGGTATATGACAATGTAAAACTTTGCTTTATTAGTCCCGTAATGGAAACGATATTTTGGCAATGCAGAAAACATATCCTTCTTCATTCAACTCGCCTCCTTTTTTCTTTTCTTAGTTAAACTCCAAAGCATAAACATCAACACTTCCCCCTTGCCCGTTCTTTCCGCTCTTCTCTATGTTGGTTGCTACCAGGGCAAGAATTATGTCTTCGTTGTTTCGGTGTTAATTACTCAATTTTCTCCATAAATAGCTACATCCCTATGCTATAAACGTATTTTGACTTAGATAATATTTTTCGAAGGAAAAGGAATTGGAAAATGTAGAAGAAGAAATAATTGGCGAGTTTTTGTTTTTCGGTTAGTAAGCTCAAGGTGAAGTTGGAATTTGATAGAGTGTGTGTTATTAAAAAATCATTTCAGATATTATTTGGGCCTATCAGTTGGCTAATGGTGTCAGAGATTTTCCCACTTGCACAAGAGGAAAAGGCATCGATCTTGCAGTGCTTACTAACTTTGGTTCAAATGCTATTGTTACCTTTGCATTCTCGCCATTGAAGGTATTCATCCAATTTCTAGCAATCTATTCCTCTCAAAAGTTCTTCGTGTATTGTCCTTGATTCCTATTTTTTGGTCAACTGGTTTAGTGATGATCTGCATTAACATTCGCTAATTCTGCAAGAGTTGCTGGGAGCGGGGAACCTTTTTGTTAGAACCAGGATATTGACTACCAACTTCAAGGCGTGTATTAATGCCACTTTCCTAAAGGAAATTTCGTCCCTTTATAATGTAAATAGGATCAACGAATTTCTTTAGGATACAATAAAGAACTTGCTGTGTTATGCACAAAATATAAGCAGACTTGAGAGAGTTTTGGTTATACTAGAATTGTAGCCTTATTTGTTGTGTCCTTTTACAGAAAATCTTACTTCTTATATAGGATTGTTGGTACATTTGAAAGAGAAGGTACCTCTTGGAAAACCCTTTAAGATATGGATACGACCTTTAGAAGGTACATGATCTTTTGAAGATACACAACCTTATGAAAATAGACATACCCCATTAGGAAAAATGTCTCACACTTTTCCTCGTTTTTGGTGCTGTTGCCTTGTTATCCGTTTTGTTCATAGTCCTCACTTTCCCAGAGACCAAAGTTTTAAGATTGGAAGAAACTGAATCTAAAGTTTTGAAGTGAAACCTCACGAGGCACCAGTATACCAAATATTATATTTTTATTTTTACGTGTAAGTTAGAGATTGTTTTCTTTCATTTTATGTTATTTCATTAACTCAGTTGTAGAAATTCCAAGTGTCTTCATGTTATGGTATTGATGCATGATGAGTATGAATAAATTATGCTAACTGGGTCTATATGAATTATGTGTAAAAATGAATTTTTTACTTGGTATCTAATATTTGGTTTGTCTGTATGCAATTCATGAAAAAACAGAAAACCATTGATGGTTCTAGGTCGGAGAATGCTAAGGAAAGAAAAAGAGTAATAAAAACTTGTATGCAAAAAGGTCTAATTCTTTCATTCAAACTAAACAATATATATAGCAACATAACAACTATCCACTCTTACAACAACTACAGCAAACATATACAAATTTGAATTTAAATTTTAACAACCAATAATCCATACTCAAAATACATCATATTACTGACTTAATTACACTTAAGCCATTCAACTACAATACACCAAAAAGTTGCAACCATACACGTTAGACCTACTGTAGCAAACTAACATCAATAGGTTCCAAAAAATTCCAACTGAAACCTGTAATGTTGATGCATTTCTAGCAAGGTATCACTGCATCAACACTCCTCCTTGATACCTTTGTTGGAAACACCAAGTTTGAGTCTAAGTTCCTCAAACTTGGCTTTAGGCAATGCTTTGGTCATAATGTCTGCAGTTTGGTCCTCACCCCGGTAGTGAATTAAAGTAACTTCTCCATTGTATTCAACTTCCCTTACAGCATGGAACTTTATCTTAATGTGCTTGGTCCTTGTGAAGAATTGGATTTTTGGCCATGGCAACAGTAGACTGGTTGTCACACAAAATTGGAGTTGGACTTCCCTGATTCTGCTTCCAATCTGCCAAGACTTTCCTAAGCCAAACAACTTGGTTTACAGCTACTGCAGGAGAAATATATTATGCCTTTGCTGTGGAGTGTGCCACATATCCTGCTTCTTTGACAGCCAGCTAATTGCACCAGAGTTGATGTAAAATACAAAACCTGGGGTGCTTTTTATGTCATCAAGTGATCCTCCCCAATCACTGTCAATATAGCCCAGCAACACAAGATTTTCAGACCTTTTGAACCAAATGCCAAGCCTGGAGGTCCTTTTCACATATCTTAACACCCTCTTGGCTGCCCTATAATGCAATTCACTTGGACAACTCATGAACCTGGAGAGATAACTGGCAGCAAACATGAGGTCTGGTCATGTGGCTATTAGGTACAGTAGGCATCCAACCAGGCTTCTAAACAGTCCCTCATCCACTCTTTTTTCACCATCATTCTTACTCAGCTTCAAATTGGGAACTACTGGAGTGTCTGCAGGTTTGGAATTTTCCATGCCAAAATTTATAAGTACCTCATTTGCATACCTTTCCTGGCACACAAAAAATTCCATTGCTGGACTGAACAATCTCCATACCAAGAAAGTATGTCATCTCTCCCAAATCTGTCATCTCAAATTTAGATTGCATGGACTTCTTAAACTGACTCAACTGACCTGCATTGCTCCCTGTAATCAGCAGATCATCCACATACAAAGATATCACAATCAAGTCACTTTTAGCTTCCTTAACATAAAGTGTATGCTCATTAGGACTTCTAACATATCCTAGGCTATTTAGTTGATCATTTATGCAGCTGTACCAGACTTTAAGTGCCTGCTTTAGGCCATACAAGGCCTTCTTCAGCAAATACACTCTGTCTTCTTCACCCTTCACTTGATAACCTTCAGGTTGCTCTACAAAGATTTCCTCACTCAACTGAAGTGCTCATTGTACGACCATTCGTAAATGCTGACTTAACATCAAGTTGGAAGATTTTCCAACCAAATTGGGCTGCCATAGCAAGGAGTAACCTGATAGTGTCATGTCTAGCCATCGGAGCAAATGAGTCAGAGTAGTCCACCCTTTGTTGCTGTGCAAAGCCTTTAGCCACAAGTCTTGCCTTGTGTTTATGAACCGAACCATCAGGATTAACCTTCAGCTTGTAAATCCACTTAACTTAAATTATTTTTGTGTTTTCAGGTCTGTCAACAAGCCTCCAGGTATTGTTTTTCTCTATCATAGATATCTCCTCTTGCATTGCATTCCTCCAAGCTTCTGACTCAGGAGCTTCAGCATAATTTTTGGTTCAAGCATTGCCACATTACACCTTGCATATACATCAGCCAAGGTTATGGTCCCTTTAACTAGAGGCTCTTCATCCTCTTCAGTTTCAGATTCTTCAATTAAATTTTTAGTTGGCTGCCTTAGGTTGCAGTCAACATCAATCTTCTTATTCTTCCAATTCCACTTTGCATTTTCATCCACCTTTACATCCCTTGTTATCACAATTCTCTTTGACTCAGGGATGTATACTCTGTACCCTTTAGATTGATTGCTGTAGCCTATGAATATACCAATCTCAGCTTTATCATCAAGCTTTGTTCTCTTCCTTACTGGAATCATAACATAGCATACACTCCCAAATACCTTCAAGTAGCTCACTGCTGGTTTAATTCCACTCCAAGCCTTAACTGGAGTTTGGCCTTGACTGCCTAGTTGGCAGTCTGTTCAGAGATAGACTCTTGTATTGATAGCCTCAACCCAGAACCTTTTAAAGAGTTGTTTCTTTGCCATCATACACCTTGCCATCTCCATGATGGTTCTATTTCTTCTTTCATTGACCCCATTCTGTTGTGGGGTGTAAGGTGTAGTAAACTGGTGCCTAATTCCAGCCTCTTGATAGATTGAACAGAATTCTTTTGATGTATATTCTGTTCCATTATCAGTTCTTATGGATTTAATCATTGTTCCAGCTTGATTCTCCACCAGCAGTTTGAACTTTCTGAATATAGCAGGTACTTCATTTTTCTGCTTCAAAAAGTATATCCATGTCATCCATGTGAAATCATCTATGAAGAGCACAAAGTACCTGCTCCCACTCATTGATTCAGTTTGCATAGGGCCACAAACATCAGTATGGATCAGCTGGAGTTTTGTTGTTGCTCTCCAGGCCTGATCCGAGGGAAAGGGTGGCCTGCTTAACTTATCAAGTTGGCAAGCACTGCGGAGGTTTATCTTTTCTTCAATCTCAGGTAAGTTGTGGACCATATTTTTGTTCTTTAACTCTTTGAGGCCATTGTAGTGAAAGTGGCCAAGTCTCTTGTGCCAGATTTGGACTTCTTCCTAGATGATAAGACTAAGTTGCTGGAATTTTTCCACTCAACTGGGAAGCTTTTTCCCAACATTTTTACACACATTAATTCATTTCCTTTAGGGTCTGCTATGATGCATGCTTGGTTTTGAAAATGTAGAGAGTAACCTTTCTCTAATATTTGCCCAACACTTAATAAATTTTGACTAATCTTAGGCACATACAATACATGAGGAATAATTTTGGTACCTAACAAAGTTTGGACAACCACATCTCCTATGCCTTTGACCTCTACAAAATCACCATTTCCTATTTTAACTCTGGAACAATATGAGTTGTCCAGGTTGATGAAACTTTGCAGGTTTGCAGCCATATGGTTGGTGTAGCCACTATCAATTAGCCAAGCTTCATTGCTGGTTTGTGCTATGTAACAGGAGGCCACAAAGAGCTATTCAGTCTCCTGACATTACTGTTGATCTTCTCCAACCTGAACTTGTTGTGTTGGCTGGCTTCCCTTGTTCTTAAACCTTCTCTATGTGCCCAAATTGTTTGCAGCCTCTACATTGTATCCTTGGTTTGTACCAACACCTCCTCTCTGAAGTCCCTTCTTTTTGCAGTGAGTGTAGGTAGGATACTCCTTCACTCCACCTGACTTCTCCTACTGATTGTTACTCCTTTCTTTCCCCTTTTTATCCCCAGCATACCTCCTATTCTGTCCTTATGCAGGCTTGCCTTTTTAGTTTGCAACCATTGCTCCCTCACTTGTGTCTTCTTGCCTCAAGAGTCTTCTTTGCTCTTGAGCTTGGAGAGCATGAACAAGCTCAGTCAAGGTTGATCTGAGTCATGTCGTTAGAGTCCTCAAGGGAAGAGATTTTGGACTCAAATCTCTCCGACAAGCTCACCAAGACCTTTTCCACCATTCTTTTGTCTGTCAACTCCACTCCCAACAACTGTATTTTATTAACAACACTCATCAATTTGTCAACATAATCCTTGACTTTCTCTGATTCCTGCATCCTCTGCATCTCAAATTCTCTCCTTAGATTAAGCACCTACATGTTCCTTGTTGTGGTGCTGCCCATGTACTATTCTCTCAGCTTGTCCCATGCTTCCTTTGGAGTCTCATATGCCATGATCCTTGTGAAAACAAGGTCAGTCACTGTTGCATGAATGTGAGAGAGAGCTCTTGGTGCCTTGGCTATTTCTTCCTCATGTAGTCTCATTTGATTCAGTGTGGGATTCTGTCCTAATGGAGGTGGCTGCCTGTTTTCTTCCACATACTGCCACAGCCCCTGACCTAGGAGGAAGGCCTTCATCTTAACAGCCCATATGTGGTAATGTTCCCCATTAAACATCGGTGGTGCCATCAAAGCAGATTGAGTTGCCATGTCTCAGTTTTTGTGTCTGTCGCAGAAAGAAAATGAGCAGATGCAGGCTGATTTTAGCTGAAAATGGAAGGTGTTCTTGAGTTGTATTTGATGGTTGGATGCAATAAGTTTTAGATTTTTGTGGGTGGCTCTGATACCATTTGATGGTTCTAGGCCGGAGAATGCAAAGGAAAGAAAAAGAGTAATCAAAACTTGCATGCAAAAAGGTCTAATTCTTTCATTCAAACTGAACAATATATACAGCAGCATAACAACTATCAACTGTTACAACAACTACAGCAGATACAAATTTGAATTTAAATTTTAACAACCAATAATCCATACTCAAAATACATCATATTACTGACTTAATTACACTTAAGCCATTGCAGCCATGGACGTTAGACCTACTGCAGCAAACTAACTTGTTCCAAAAAATTCCAACTGAAACCTGTAATGTTGATGCATTGCCAGCAAGGTATCACTGCATCAACAACCATATTGTAATAGAGTAATGTATTCTTTTTGGTGGATTTATTATTGTCATGTTTGAAAGTTTAAAATGCTAACGGAAGGATATCTGCAATGTTTTAAGCATCTATGATGCAGCAGACAGTAATGCGTGAACGGATTGGCAATAGAGGTTCAGTCCTAGGCTCAACCTTTTTGGGTAGTCTGAAGAAATTTAGTGCATGTTTCAGATGGTTGTAGCTTATTAATCAACTATGAGTGAGAGTGGTATGTGACTAAGTTTAAAGCTACAACAATCTTAAATTGGCCCTTAGTTCAAGATTCACCTACAACATTGAAAAAGGATTGTGAGTAGGAAGAAAAATAGTTAAATTACTAAATTGTTCTCATATCTTTTTAAGGCAAACCATGCAACTTGATTGTGACCTCTGGGATTACTTTTAATTTTTCTTGGGTTATATTATAGCTATTCTAACATAGATATGGAGTCAGCCATTGTGTTCAATTGAAATCAGATTGACTTACAGAAGTACAGTGACAAGCAGAATTAATACAAGAACTATCAGTTTGAGAAATTCTCAGAAAGCTGTAGATTGGTCCAAAGAAAGCTGTCATTACATGTAAGATATTTGATTCAACGACCTTCTGTGAGAATTGAATCACTGTTACTTTCGAATAACGAGGGAAGTGACATTACACTATTAGAAGTTTCATTTCTAGTTATGAACACATCAATTGAACTGCTATCAGGTGATATATCTGGCAATGTGGCATCGCCGTCAAGATACTGCATCACTTGCCTCATGTTAGGCCTGACTGGGGGGTTAGGGTGTGAACAAAACAGCCCTAGTTTCAGTATCAACTCCATTTGCTCCTCTGCATAAATACCTTCTAATCTTGGATCACTGACTTCGAGGATAGCTCCTCTTTTCCAGCAATTGATTATCCATTCAACCAAATATACCACTCCATAACCTTGTTGCTCTATAGGCCGCCTTCCACAAGCCACCTCAAGCATGAAAGCCCCAAAAGCAAATACATCTGTGCTGGTAGTTGCCTTTCCAGTTCTAATAAATTCAGGAGCCAAATAACCGACAGTTCCCACAAGGTTCGTGGTTTGTGAATTGCTACCATGATCATGTAGTTTAGCTAGGCCAAAATCACCTAACCTCCCATTTAGTTCGGCATCCAATAGAACATTACCCGGTTTTATATCTCTATGTAGAACAACTTGTTCCCATTCTTCATGGAGGTAAAGAAGGCCAGAAGCTATTCCTCTAATGACTCGAAATCGCTGAAACCAATTAAGATTTTGATCTGTATTGCTGTATAATAATTGGTCCAGGCTTCCGTTTGGCATATAATCATAGACCAAAATAAATTCTCCCTTTCGCCTGCAATAGCCACGAAGTTGCACCAAGTTCCTATGCCTTAGCTTTCCCATGCTTATTATTTCGGCCACAAATTCCTTCATTCCTTGATTCGAACCATGAGAGACTCTCTTGACTGCAATTTGTTCATTAGAAGGAAGGACGCCTCTATAAACCTTTCCAAAACCTCCTTTTCCTATAAGCTCTATGTCCTTGAAACCTTTGGTTGCTTTGTAGAGATTCTTATAGGGGAACCTTTGAGGACCATATTCCCTTTCCCAGTCTTCATATACTTCTTCATATTTCTTCCTCCATACAATGTAAGCAGCTACAATTAATACTATCAACAACACAGCCACAGCCACTGCTACTACAACCAAAACAATCATCAGTGGTCCTGGTTTCTTACTTGCTTTCCCGTGTGCAGGAACAGGAGGAAGCTTGGAGACATCAAGGTTTTGTGCTTGTCCGCTTCTGTTGAAGCTCCATCCCAGAACATAATGGTCACTTGTAATTTTGCCAGTTGCTGCTGAGAAACCAACATACATAGAGTCCAAGAGTACTTCAGAAAGATTGAGGGGTGTTGACAAGAGAGGTGTTTTTGGTTTTGCGATTCCATTAGGAGAGAGTGTCACATCGAGTAATTTTTCAGCACCATCGTAGTCTATCCAAACCTGTATTGGATCTCCACTCATGAGCTCCAAGCTTTTGTTCTTCCCTTCTTCATCCGAACAATAAGTTGCTGTAGCAGAATCATTCGAAACCAAGCCGTTCACATCAATTCCCACATGGTTATTATCTATGTCATAAGCTGTACGGCTTTGTACAGTATCAAACTCGATCGCTAAGATGTGGTTTGTAGGCTGGCCATTGTTTGTAAGATTGAAGAGTCCCAAATAACGACCCGCATCACCGCCAGTAAAGTTCGTAGACGGTGAGATGACAAAAGCCATGCCATGGCCACCAATATTAACAGATTGTGGAACTATGGCAAAAACAAATTTCGTGGAAAAGGAAAGAGTTTCAGGTGAAGATGTGTTGAATTTGAATGGGGATGGATAAAAAGCATGACCAGTTTGCCTCCCAGAAGTGTTGGTTAGCTGCAATAGACCATTGGGATGGATTTCTGAGAATTCACCCAGAAGTAATTTGGCTCCCTGGAAGCCATTATTGTAGATGAACTCGTTTTCATTTTGAGAAAAGCACAAGAAAATGAAGAATAAATTGAAAAGCATCCAAACGTAAACCGATCTTAGAGCTGCAGCCATCACAAGAAAAAAATAAAAAAAAGGTGAAAAGATTTTGTGGAGAGGAAACAAATTTTGCCGCTAGTTTGATTGTTGAACGTTTACAGATAAGACATTTGGGTTCCTTGCATGCAAGAACAATGCAGAAAGAATAAATTTGAAAAAACAACTTAAGAAATACTCTATTAATATAAATAAGTAGAACAATTTGTATTCATAACTGTTATATATGAAGTTAAAAACTTAAATTATAAGCCACAATAACTTGATGAATGTGCACTGGTAGAACTCTCACGACTATTCAAAAGCATGTCAATTAAACCAAATAAATTTGAGCTTAAAACGAGGACTGGACTAATTGTACATTTATAACTTTGATAAGAACTTCCATTGCTGTGTTGTATGGTGAGGAAAATTGGTGTTTTAGTCAACAATTATGAATCTAGTTTTGAGTTTTCTGCCGTGAATGATACTTTGGTCCAACGCAAGAGCCAATCTTGATGTTACAACCTACAGGGAAGAGCAAAGGTTGAAGAAAAAATCTCATAAAATATATCGCTGTTTGATTGTTCAATGGCTCTATCAATGCTTAAGACAAAGACTTGACTCATTGTATTGTTGTGTCTGCGGAGAAATTTGGTTTATTGGTGTAAGTTCATTCAAAGTCGGCAACCAATTAAACGATCCCAATTGACTCATAAATTCAAATTCAAAGTTCTATGGCGTGTGTGATACTTGAATCCAACAATAATTTAGCAGCGAAGCTGATTATTTTAGCCAAACTTTAACGTTATAGGCTAAAGCAAGGGCCAAGAAAATTGTTATAGAAAAAGAATATCTTTATTATTGCACTTCATAACTAAATAATTTTTTCTTTTATATCTTGTTATGTTTCAATTACAGTAACTTGAAAATCCTAACTGTGCTCCTGATTATGCTCAAAGATTAATAAACCCAACTCCTTAATATAAATTTGAACAGTTTCCTTCATAGCATATTGAGAATTGAACATGGTCTTAATATACCTTACTCTGTAAGTGGCTGGAACATTAAATTTTAAAACAAAGGAAAATTACTCATGCAGTTGCAGTAGCCTCTCACCATGTCTTAGAGTTTGAAGAAGTTTGTTGTTGATAAAATGCAGCTGGGCTGTAAAATCATCCATGTTCGTCCTTTCAGTTGGAAACTCTGAAGAACAAGTGACTCGATTCCAAATATCAAAATCAAGTACTCGCGAATATTGTTACTTCTCATGCTTGTCTGTCCTTTTTCTTTTCTTTCTTTCCCCGAAAAGAACTCGGATCCACTATTTGAGTTAGATGCCTTTAGTTGGTGGAGAAAATAATGGTAAGTTTTTCTGAATTATTTGTTTGACTACACAACAGGCGCTTTCCTTAGTTCTGCTATCTGCATATTACAAAGTACTTGGAGGTCTCCCCCTTGCCGTTGTCGCTCGCTTCTCTACGTTGGTTGCTACCAGCAAGAATTATGTTTTCTCGGTTCTGGTGTTAGTTACTCGATTTTCTCCATAATTAGCTACATCCCAATGATATAAACGTATATTGACTTAGATAATATTATTCTAAGAAAAAAGGAATTGGAAAAATGTAGAAGAAGAAAGAATTGATTGAGTTTTTGTTTTCGCTTAGTAAGCCCAAGGTGAAGGTTGAATCGATAAGAGTGTTTGTTATATTAAAAATCATTTCGATATCATTTGGGCCTATCGCTTGGCTAATGGTGTCGATTTTCCCCTTCGTACAAGAGGAAAAGGCATCGCCTTGGCAAAGCGGTTACTAACTTTGGTTCTGTTGAAAGGTGATATCATCTTGGAAATGCGGAAAGGTGGCAAATTTTTTTGAACTGCAATGAAGTCCGTTGATCTCCCGTAATTCATGCGTAGCTTTTTAGTCAACCGTGTTTGATTTGTTCGGTGTCTTGTTTAGGTGTATTAAGTTTGGTTAAGTGTAATGTCTCACTTGCTTGTAAGTGTATTAGTTGGTGGTGTTAGTTTAAAATTTGAAATTTGAAATGTTTTGTTGGAACAGTTGACGTTGCCGTGTATATATTTTACCCCTCGTTTTTTGAATAAAAAAACAGAGCATTATTTGCAAAGCTGGGTTTGCTCTTTCGTTTTCTGTTTTTTTTCTTTTTTTCTTTCGCTTGCATGCAAAACTAACAATTGGTATCGAGCTTCAATTGATCTTAGAGAGCCCGATAATTAATCTTCTTTCTTCTTACTTTCAACCCCGCCGTCCACTCTTCGTAAAAAAAAACTCTCAAAAAAAATTTTCGGGCCAATGGCACAACCTCCGCCTCTCACACCTCCAGTCCTTTAATGGCGATCAATACCACATGTGGGCGGGGTCAAGATGAAGGCATTCCTTCGTGGGACGGGTGTCGTGGCAAGACGTGGAAGAAGAAGGCCGATCCAACCGCCTCCCTTGGGACCAAATCCCACCCCTGAATCAAATCGGGATGCATGAAGAAGAGGCTGCCAAAGCACCGAGAGCTCTCTCTCACATTCATGCAACGATAACTGACCTTGTATTCACAAGGATCATGGCGTATGAAACACCAAAAGAAGCATGGGATAAGTTGAGAGAAGAGTATACGGGTAGTGATACAACAAGGGGCATGCAGGTGTTGAATTTGAGAAGAGAATTTGAGTTGCTGAAAATGCAAGAAACCGAGAAGGTAAGGAGTACGTTGATAGATTAATGAGTGTAGTTAATAAAATTAGATTGCTTGGGGGTGGAATTGACGGATAGAAGAATTGTGGAGAAAGTGTTAGTAAGCCTACCTGAAAGGTTTGAGGCTAAAATCTCCTCTCTTGAGGATTCTAAAGACCTGACTCAAATAACTCTAACTGAGCTGGTCCATTCTTTACAAGCTCAAGAACAAATGAGGCTTTTAAGGTTGGAAGACGCAGGTGAAGGTGCTATGGTTGCAACACATAAGGGAAAGTTTGTGCGTCTTGGAAATAAAAGAAATGCAGGAGATAAGAAAGGGAAAGAGAAAGTTAATGCTCGTGGAATAAACATGGTGGGGTAAAAGAGTATCCACCGTGTTCCCACCGCAGAAGAAGGGACACTCGAAAAAGCGGTGTTGGTTCGGACGGGGGATCAGAATTGTAGAGCCACGCAAACAATTCGCCATATAGAGAGAGTTTGCAAAAATAAAGGGAATCCTCTCAAAGCGAAGCTCAGGATGGTTGAAGATTTGCAAGAAGGGCGGAAGGCCGGCTGACGTTATTTGTGGCATCCTGCTGGGTCTACCTCATCATGCAATGAAGCCCTGGTTGATTGATAGTGGATGCACAAGTCATATGACTCCAAACTTGCAAAGTTTCACCAGTCTGGACATGGCTTTTCAATCCAAAGTCAAGATAGGGAATGGAGAATTTGTGGATGTTAAAGGGAGAGGTGATGTGGCTGTGCAAACTCAATCAGGTACTAAGCTGATTTCTGATGCGCTTTATGTTCCTGAATTAAATCAAAGTTTACTTAGTGTAGGACAAATGTTAGAGAGAAAATATGTCCTACTTTTTCAGGATCAATCTTGTAAGATATTAGATAGTGAGGGTAGTGAACTCATGAGAGTTAGAATGATGGGAAAAAGCTTTCCCATTGACTGGAAAAATTCAGAATTCAGAGCTCATAGTGCTAAGCTAGATGAATCCGAAATATGGCACAAGCATTTTGGCCATTATCACTATCATGGTCTCAAGCAAGCTCAGACCAAAAAGATGGTTCTAAACCTGCCCGAAATTGATGAAGTAAACACCATGTGTCACGCATGTCATCTTGGCAAGCTAAGTAGACCATCCTTTCCCGTGAACCAATCTTGGAGAGCTCCATAAAAACTCCAACTCATTCACACAGACGTATGTGGCCCTATGCAAACACCTTCCTTAAATGGGAGTTGTTATTTTGTATTGTTCATTGATGATAAAACTAGAATGTGTTGGGTGTATTTCTTGAAGCAAAAAAACGAAGTAGCTGGAGTTTTTGGAAGGTTTAAACAGTTGGTTGAAAACCAAACTGGTTTGAGTATCAAAATGGTGAGGAGTGACAATGGGAGTGAGTACACATCAAAAGAGTTTGAAACAATCTGCATAGAGGCAGGAATCAAGCATCAATTCAGCAATCCTTATACTCCACAACAGAATGGAGTAAGTGAGAGAAGAAATAGAACCGTTGTGGAGATGGGAAGATGCATGTTGGCTGAGAAGAAACTGCCGAAAAGTTTTTTGGGCGAAGCTGTAAACACTGCGGTGTATTTACTGAATAGGCTTCCCACAAAATCCTTGATCAACCAAACTCCCTATGAAGCTTGGTATGGAATCAAACCTGTTGTGGATCATTTAAGGGTCTTTGGAAGCACCTGTTATGTATTGGTTCCAACAGCCAAGAGGAAGAAGCTGGATGACAAAGCAACTATAGGCATTTTCATTGGATATAGTAATAATTCCAAGGCTTGTAGAGTGTATAATCCAGAAACCAAAAAGATACATGTCACTAGAGATATAAGGGTTGATGAGAAAGGTGTTTGGAATTGGGAAGAGAACAAAGTTGATAAAGAAGAAAGTCCACGGCAGATTGATGTGGTTGGTGATGAAGCAACTGAAGAAGATGCAAGTGAAACTGAAGAAGAAGAGCTCCCGGTTAGAGGCACTCGTTCATTGGCTGAGGTTTATGAGAGGTGTAATTTGGCCACACTTGAACCAACTAACTTCTCTGCAGCAAAGAAAGTCGAAGCTTGGAGAGCGCTATGCGAGGAGTTAGCAATGATAGAAAAAAATCGACACGGAAGCTTATGGGAGACCAAGGGATAGAAATGTGATTCAAGTCAAGTGGATTTTCAAGAAGAAATATAATCCTGATGGTTCAGTACATAAGCACAAAGCAAGGTTGGTAGTCAAGGGATTTGCTCAAAGATATGGAATTGATTTTTATGATACATTTGCACCGGTAGCAAGGCTTGACACAATCAGGCCGTTATTTGCTCTTGCGGCTCAATTCGGTTGGAAAATATTCCAAGGCACGCCAAGTCTGCGTTTTTAAATGGATGGCTCAAAGAAGAGATTTATGTTGAGCAACCGGAGGGGTACCAGCTTCAAGGTCAGGAGAATAAAGTGTATCTTTTGAGGAAGGCCTTGTATGGCCTAAAACAGGCTCCTAGAGCCTGGTACAGCAGGATCAATGAATATTTGAGTAACTTGGGTTACTTAAGAAGTCCCAATGAACATACTCTATATGTAAGAAACGTGGAGGGTGAATTGATCATTGTTTCACGTATGTTGATGACCTTCTCATCATCGGCGGGGCATCCCAAGTAAGGTGGATGAATTTAAGGAAGCAATGAATTGTGAGTTTGAAATGACAGATCTCGGGATAATGTATTACTTTCTGGGTATGGAAATTAATCAAACTTCAAGTGGGATATTTGTCAATCAGAGGAGGTATGCTGTGGATGTTCTTAAACGGTTTGGCATGGATAAATGCAAGCCACTAATACACCTCGGTTGCTACAGAAATTGGCTTGTAAAGAATACGGCTGTGTGGGGTGGATGAGAGTTTGTCTGAAGCTTAATAGGAGCGCTTCTGTATCTAACAAAGAACAGCCCGACTTAATGTATGCTACAAGTCTCCTTTCCGTGTTTATGACTAATCCAAGTGAAAATCACTTGAGGCGGCTAAGAGGGTGCTCGGGATATATTAAAGGTGATCCTGGACTTGGTGTGTGGTTCAGAAATCAAAGTTTTCAACTTGTGGGATATTCGAGATAAAGGGCTAAGGCCGGATCAATAGATGACATGAAGAGTACATCCGGGTATGTATTTTTCTTAAATTCTGTGTGTGTTGGTTGTCCAAAAAGGCAAGCAACGGTAGCTCAATCAAGAGCGAATGAATACATTTCTGTTGCCTGCCGCCGTGAACCAAGCCATTTGGCTTAGGAAGATTTTTGAATGATCTTAACCAAACCCGAGAGACAGCCTCAAGCAATTTTACAGTGACAATCGTCTCTGTTTCTATGGCCAAAAATCCAGTTAATCATGGCCGTACAAAGCATATCAAGATAAAGTACCATGCGGTAAGGGAAGGCCGTGCAAGATCATGAAGTTGAGTTGATACACGCGGGAGAAGAACAGTCAACGATATTCGACTAAGCCGTTGTCCAAAGCCAAGTTTGAATATCATCGATTCAGACTTGGTGTTTCCAAAGCAATGATATCAAGGAGGAGTGTTGAAAGGTGATATCATGCCCGGAAATGCAGAAAGGTGGCAAATTTTTTTGAAGGCTGCAAGTGAAGCATTGATCTCCCGTAATTCATGCGAGCGTTTTTAGTCACTGTGTTTGATTTGTTCAGTGTCTTGTTTAGGTGTATTAAGTTTGGTTAAGTGTAATGTCTCACTTGCTTGTAAGTGTATTAGTTGGTGGTGTTAGTTTAAAATTTGAAATTTGAAATGTTTTGTTGGAACAGTGACGTTGCCGTGTATATATTTTACCCCTGTTTTTTGAATCAAAAACAGAGCATTATTTGCAGGCTGGTTTGCTCTTTCGTTTTCTGTTTTTTTCTCTTTCGTTTGCATGCAAAACTAACAGGTTCAAATGCTATTGTCACCTTTTGCATTCTCGCCATTGAAGGTATTCATCCAATTTCTAGCAATCTATTCCTCTCAAAAATTCTTCGTTCATTGTCCTTGATTCCTATTTTTGATCAACTGTTTTAGTGATGATCTGCATTAACATTCGCTAATTCTGCAGGAGTTGCTGGGAGCAGGGAACCTTTTCCTCCTTCTGGTGAATAGCCTTGTTATCAGTTTTGTTCATAGTCCTCATTGTCCATGAGACCGAAGGTTTGAGCTTGGAAGAAATTGAATCTAAAATTTTGAAGTGAACCCTGACAAGGCACCAGCATACCAAAGATTATATTTGTATTTTTACATGTAACTTAGAGATTGGTTTCTTTCATTTCATTTTATTTAATTAACCCAGTTGAAGAAATTCCAAGTGTCTTCATATTATGGTATTGATCCATCATGAGTATGAATAAATTATGCTAACAGGGTCTATATGAATTATGTATAAAAATGAAATTTTGTTTTGATATTGGTACTTACTGAAATCATTGTGCATTGTTGTTTTACTTGGCATCTAATATTTGGTTTGTCTGTATGCAATTCATTGAAAAACAGAAAACCATATTTCTCTGGAGTAATATATTCTTTTTGGTGGATTTGTTATTGTGTCTGTTTGAAAGTTTAAAATGCCAACAGAAGGATATCTGCAATGTTTTAAACATCTATGATGCAGTAGACATTATTGCGTGAACGGATTGGCAGTGGAGGATCAGTCCTAGCTAGGCTCAACCTCTTCGGGCAGTTGTTTGAAGAAATTTAGTACATGTTTGAGATTGTCGTAGCTTATACATTA
This sequence comes from Pistacia integerrima, assembly GCA_026225825.1. NCBI lineage: Eukaryota > Viridiplantae > Streptophyta > Magnoliopsida > Sapindales > Anacardiaceae > Pistacia > Pistacia integerrima. The sequence continues at coordinate 27,738,726 of CM047746.1, forward strand.
GTCACTTCATAATCTACAATAAGACTACGAGTAAGAGTGGTATGTGATTAAGTTTTAAGCTACAACAATCTCAAATGGGCCCTTAGTTCAAGAATCACCTACAATATTGAAACAAGACTCTGAGTACGAAGCAAAATAGTTAAAATTACAAAATTGTTCTCATATCTTTTAAGGCAAACCATGACATTTGATTATGACCTCTGGGATTGCTTTTTAACTTTTCTTGGTTATATTATAGCTATTCTAACATAGATATGGAGCCAGCCACGTGTTCAATTGAAATCAGGTTGACTTACAGAAGAGAGTAACAAGTAGAATTAATACAAGAAAATACAGGAACTACCAGTTTGAGAAATTCTCAGAAAGCTATAGATTGGTCCAAAGAAAGCCGTCATTGCATGTAAGATATTTGATTCAACAACCTTCTGTGAGGACAGAATGACAAGTAGACATGGTCTGAACAGATCTACTTTCGAACAATGAAGGAAACGACATTATACTAGTACTAGAAGCTTCATTACCTGTTATGAACACATCAATTGAACTGCTATCAGGTGATATATCTGATAATGTAGCATCGCCGTCCAGATACTGCATCACCTGCCTCATGTTAGGCCTAGCTGCGGGGTTAGGGTGTGAACAAAACAGCCCCAGTTTCAGTACCAACTCCATTTGCTCCTCCGCATAAATACCTTCTAATCTTGGATCACTGGCATCGATGATAGCTCCTCTTTTCCACCAATTGATTATCCATTCAACCAAATATACCACTCCATAACCTTGTTGCTCTATAGGCCTCTTTCCACAAGCCACCTCAAGCATGAAAGCCCCAAAAGCAAATACATCTGTGCTGGTAGTTGCCTTTCCAGTTCTAATAAATTCAGGAGCCAAATAACCGATAGTTCCCACCAATTTTGTGGTTTGTGGATTGCTACCATGGTCATATAATTTAGCTAGGCCAAAATCACCTAACCTCCCATTTAGTTCGGCATCCAATAGAACATTACCCGGTTTTATATCTCTATGTAGGACAACTTGTTCCCATCCATCATGGAGGTAAAGAAGGCCAGCAGCTATTCCTCTAATGATTCCAAATCGCTGAAACCAATTTAGATTTGGCTCTGTATTGCTGTATAATAATTTGTCCAGGCTTCCGTTTGGCATATAATCATAGACCAAAATAAATTCTCCCTTTCGCCTGCAATAGCCACGGAGTTGCACCAAGTTCCTATGCCTTAGCCTTCCCATGCTAACAATCTCAGCCACAAATTCCTTCATCCCTTGTTTCCGAATCGTGAGAGACCCTCTTGACTGCGATTTGCTTCATTAGAAGGAAGGACGCCTCTGTAAACCTTTCCAAAACCTCCTTTTCCAATAACCTCTGTGTCCTTGAAACCTTTGGTTGCTTTGTAGAGATTTTTATAGGGGAACCTTTGAGGACCATATTCCCTTTCCCAGTCTTCACATACTTCTTCATATTTCTTCTTCCACACAATGTAAGCAGCTACAATGACTACTACAAAAAACACAGCCACCGCTACTACAATCAAAACAATCATCAGTAGTTTCTTACTTGCTTTCCCGTGTGCAGGGAACAGGAGGAAGCTTGGAGAAATCAAGGTTTTGTGCTTGTCCGCTTCTGTTGAAGCTCCATCCTAGAATATAATGGTCACTTGTAATTGTGCCAGTTGCTGCTGAGAAACCGACATACATAGAGGTCCAAGAGAACTTCAGAAAGATTGAGGGGTGTTGACAGGAGAGGTCTTTCTGGTTTTGCGATTCCAATAGGAGAGAGAGTCACATTGAGTAATTTTTCAGCACCATCGTAGTCTATCCAAATCTGTATTGGATCTCCACTCATGAGCAACAGGCTTTTGTTGTTCCCTTCTTCATTCGAATAATAAGTTGCTGTAGCAGATTCATTAGAAACCAAGCCGTTTACATCAATTCCCACATGGTTTCCATCTATGTCATAAAATTCAGGGCTTTGTACAGTATCAACCTCGACCGCTAAGATGTGGTTTGTAGGCTTGCCAATGTTTGCAAGATTGAAGAGTCCCAAATAATGACCCGCAATAGCGCCAGTAAAGTTCATAGACGGTGAGATGACAAAAGCTATGCCATGGCCTCCATTATTAACCGATTCTGGAACCATGGCAAAAACAAAATTCGTGGAAAAGGAAAGAGATTCAGGGGAAGATGTGTTGAATTTTAATGGGAATGGATAAAAAGCATGACCCTTAGTTAGCTCAGAATTATTGGTTAGCTGCAATAGACCACTGGGGTGGATTTTTGTGATTTCATCCAGTGTTAGATTGGCTTCATTGAAGCCATTATTGTAGATGAACTCGTTTTCATTTTGAGATGAGCACAAGTAAATAAAGGATAAACTGAAAATCATCCAAACGTAAACTGATCTAAGAGCTGCAGCCATCACAAGAATTAAAAAAAAAAAAAAAAAAGGTGAAAAGATTTTGTGTAGAGGAAACAAATTTTGCTGCTAGTTTGATTGTTTCAAATTCCTGAGAGCTGAATATTTGTTATTTACAGTACATTAAAAGATCAAGTACGTCTCTTATACTGTAGTCTTGGATGTTGATAGGTGCATGTCAAACAATTTTGGCAAATTTTAGGTAGAGATGCATGGTATTGGTGGAAGTGTTACCGGGTAAAACCAAGCGGCTCCACATATGTAAAATTCAATGCATGTGCCTTGAGCTGTTCAATTCTTCTACAGGTGAACTTGAAAATGAAAATTTGAATCTTCTGTTTGTTTTGAATAATCTTATTTGCAAATCAATATTTGGAAAGTCAAACCAGATTGTATCATAGAATACAATGCAAGTAAAAATGATACAAGAACTATCAATCTTCTGTTTGTTAGAGTCATGAAAGTCACTCTTTTAGTGATAAAAAGACCTTAGGTGTAATTAAAATGAAATCATATTAAGATAATTAAAGAATTTATGAATTTATTCACGAAAATCGCTTTCCTAATATTTTTCTTATAAATTTAACATGTTTGGAATGATTTTGGAAAGGATATGAGTTGATATTAGGTTATGGTTTATGGGTTAGGGGTGATTTTGTCTCATTTATGCTGTTTAGGGGGTAAACTGTCATATTTATAAGGGTCGATTTTGTCACTTTTCAATTTTGCAGGACTAAAATGATAGTTTCCATCCTCACTATAAAAAGAAAGCGAAGGGTTGCAAAACGGGGAGGCTGTTCACCCAGTTTTCTGGTGACTCTTCATCTCCTTTTCCTGCGACCTTTCGGCTTCCCCTTGCACCGATCACCATCATCTCGCACGACACCACCGTGATCACGTGTTTACCACCATGCCTCTTCGCATTCCTAGCTATCATTAGGCCATTTTTCGGAAACCTCCGGCGACGTTTCACCTCCCTGGTCGCCGATCTTCCTTCCCCACGATCGGATCTATCCATTCCAAGCTTCAGCTACCACCAAAAACGTCGAATCCACCATCACCGTTGCCGCGTCTCTTCACCTTCCAGTTGTAATCTCTCCCATTTCCAAAGACCTTTCATCTCCCCATGACCTGATCTGAACTCCCCATCAACTAAGCTTTCCATCGGTACCTTCGGATCCCATTTCCACCACCATTTGCCGGAATACCCGTCGAAAAACGTTATTCGTATTCCAGGTTGTCCGTTGGTCGTTTTTGCCCCTTCTTCGCATCATATCGCTACGGTTACTTCCTCTCCGCCATGATCAGCTTCGTTTCCACCATTTCAACCTCCGTCGACACCACCATGTGCGGTTGAGTTCCCAGTTGTCTATAACGGTGTAGGCGAGATCGAGATTGACTCCACTACTCTCCTCATCAGCTCTCGACTAGTTGGATGAGCTTGAATGTTGGACATTTGGTTAAGTTTCTTGTATTCAGATTATCTTTGTTTTCGTTTCAGTTTGTTTGCGATGCTTTAATATTATTCTGATGCTCGACGTGCTGAATTGATAATGTCCATTGAGAATGTTTGTTGATATATAACTTTTCGCATAATTAAATGTCAGTTTGAGATTATTGAATGTTGATTATGACTTTAAACTGCTCCGATACTGATTGCAATCAAGTTGTATTAGCATTTAATATCATTTCTACTAAAAATGCATTTGTTGTGTAATTAGTTGATTGGATCATACAAGTTGATAGGTTGTACTTATTAACGTTGTACCAACTAGTGGTGTTTAAGGGTTTAGCATTTTTCGGTTAGTCAATGATAATCTTTAACCAATTGATCTGTAACTAAGGACGATGGGAGACAAGATAAATTATACCTAGATTGCCGGGAGATATTTTTATTGATTTGCCTAACCTTGTAGGTTTAGGGGATTGAAGAGCGAGGATAGGAATTGTGAGAGTTGGTCTTGAGTCAAACCGAACCCATAGCGGCAACGTTTTTAATATTTATTTGATGCTTTTAATTTCCTACAATTAATTAGTTTCCTTAGTTTTAATCAATCATTTTGCCAATTTCTCTTTCGTTAACTCAAATAAACATTAGGTCTGTAGTCTTGCTCTCTGTGGATTCGACCTTACTTACCGCTAACTACGGTATTTTGGTTTAATTTTGTGGCCGTGATGACCGGTTCGACAAACAATATATTTCTTCTTACATGTACCATGATTGGTCCAAAGAAAGCCGTCATTTCATGAAAGATATTTGATTGAACGGTTTTTTGTGAGGACTGAATCACAAATAGACATGGTTGGAGCAGAACTACTTTCAAACAATCAAAGTTTATGTTGTGGCCACCATTATTAACCGAGTCTGGAACCATGGAAAAAACAAAATTTGTGGAAAAGGAAAGATATTCAGAGGAAGTTGTGTTGAATTTGGATGGGAATGTATAAAAAGAATGACTAGTTTGTTGGATATGGTTCATACTTTGCATGGTCTTGACCTTAAGTAGACGCATTCGAGGTCCCGCTCCCTTCACAGTAAGTTCAATTAGTAATTGGACTTGTTATTGTTTTACTAATATTTGGGTCTGGGTCAAGTTAGATTCGGGTAGACCCAAATGGGGTAAGGTTTTCTTTCTATTATATAATATAATAGGAAAAAACCTAGGGTTACAAGAAAATAGAGAGAGTAAGTTGCCATCAATTATTGATTTATAATTGCTGCATAGTTCTGAAACTCAATAAAAGTCTCTATTTAAATGTTGGATGTAGTTCCTTAATCGGAACAAACCAAGGTAAATCAAGTGTCCTTTATTTACCTTTTCTGTTTATTTTATTGTGTGTGTTTGATTGGTGTTTCAAGATAGTTTGCCTTTCAGAAGTGTTGGTTAGCTGCAATAGACCGTTGAGGTGGATTTCTAAGAATCCACCCGGATGTAATTTGGTTTCATGGAAGCCATTATTGTAGATGAACTCATTGTCATTTTGAGATGAGCATAAGAAAATGAAGGATAAGTTGAAAAGCGTCCAAAGGCAAACTGATCTAAGACTTGCTGCCATCACCCAAAAAAAAAAAAAAAAAAAAAAAAGGGTGAAAAGTTGGTCTTTTGTGGAGAGAAAATAGGTTTTTCTGCTAGTTCGATTGTTTCAGATTCCTAAGAGATGTATCTTTGTTATTTAAAGTACATTGAAAAGATCATACACCTCTCTGATATTGTAGTCTTTGGACACAGGAAAGGTGGAGAAATTGCTAACCTACTAGCTCAGGAAACTGATAGGAGCTTGAAAATACATTATTATTTAGTGATTTATTAAGATTTTTTGTGAAAAAAATTAGTTTAAATTATGGAATTTGAGTTAATTATTTCATAGATATCTTTTATAAATCATGTGGCTTTTTTGAGTGTTTTCAGGTTGAAAATGGTTAAAAAGATATTCGAATGAAGAAGAATGATGTTGATAGAATTTGTGACGAGTAGAAACAAACAAATCAAGAATCGGAGTTGAAACGAGAAAGTTATGGTGCTTTGAAAATGAGATTCGAATCTTGGAATTTTTTCATTGATAAACATGCTTCAATATTTTGATCATAACTTAAGCTGTAGAAATTGGAATTGGATGATTCTTATGGCGTTGGAAAGATTATTCAGAGACCTACAATTTTTGTGTTTACTTAATTTGTCAAATTCTGAATATTTCAGATGCCCTGGATGGGAAGAACGATCTGCAACAATGGAGAGTGGGTCTCTATGGGTTTTGTAAAGCCCGGTTCGAATTTCACTTGTTTTAGTTGCATTAAACTTTTTCTTATTCGACCCACAAACCCTAGCACTATAAATAAAGGTCTTTAGTTAGTTTTAGAAGAGATTGGAAGGAGAGAAAAAATAGAGAAAGAAGAGGAGCGGCAATTGGGAAGATCAAAACATCCATTCTTGGAGTTTTGGATCATCAATTAGAGTTTTCTTTTACTCTTTTCTTTATCTCACGTTTATTATTTTTACAATGGTTGTTTATTTTCATTCAATTATGAACTAAATAAAGTTTTTAGGGCTAAGATGTAGCCCAATTTATGAATATGTATTGATGGGTTTTTGTTAATATTTGTTAAGCATATCTTTTATAAGTTTTATAATAGTTTTTAATGCTTTAATTATTTTAGGCCTGAGAGTTGATTGATTTAATGGACTAAGTTGAGATCGAGATATGAAATCTAGTTTGTCTAATATAATAAAACCATATATTGAGTAAACGCTAGAGATAGGTTATTGCAATCTGTGAGGCTTTGTAAATTATGTGAAGAAGGAGCGAAAACGATCAACGGACAACCCGGAATACGAACAGTCCAGAATACGAACAGTCGCATTTGCTAGAAATATATTAGTTTTTCGACGGGTCTTCCGACAAATGGTGGCGGAAATGGGATCTGAAGGTACCAATGGAAAGTTTAAGTGATGGGGAGTTTGAATCAGTTCCAGGGGAGATGAAAGGTCATCCGAAAGTGAGCGAAATCATGGCTGGAAGGTGAAGAGGCACGGCGGCAACGATAGCAGATTGCGGTGTTTTAATTTGGCGGTAGCTGAAGCTTGGAATGGATAGATCTGAGTGTGGCGAAGGTAAATCGATCACCAGGGAAGTGAAGAGTTGCTAGAGGTTCACCGGAAAAATGGCCCAACAACGGTTGGAATTTCAAACGACGACGACAAAACGCATGAATCGCGATGGTGAGTGCAGGATGATGATGATCGGTGCAAGGGAAGCTAGAACGTCACCGGCGATCACCAAAAAAGGGAGAGGAAGAGTCACCGGTGGTGGGTACTTTAGATGGGTGAACGACGCTTCCTGTTTCCGACCCTTCGCTTGTTTTTTATACAAAAAGTAGAAAATATCCCTTTGGTCCCTGAATGATTGAAAAGTGACAAAATCAACCCCTACAAATATGACAGTTTACCCCCTAAACAGCATAAATGAGACAAAATCACCTCCTAATACCATGAACCACAACCTAATATCAACTCATACCCTTTCCAAAATCATTCAAAACATGTTAAATTCATAAGAAAAATATTAGGATGCGATTTTTGCGAAATAAATTCATAAATTCTTTAATTAGCTCAATATGATTTCATTTTAATCAGGGTCTTTTTATCACCAAAATAGAATCAATCTAACAATTCATTCATTTTGCATAATTATCTAGGTTAATATCTGTCATATCATACATCGAATCTATAGAAGCGAACTCAGACTAATTTGTAGATCACACTGTTTCTCAACTACTTGGTTGGAAAAAAACCATTCTTTATTATATGCTTTTTTGGGGATGTTATTATAATATTATTTTATTTTAAGGCTTCAAGTCTCAATATACTCCCTTCTAATAACATAATGAGGGAATTAGATTAGCTGACCTCATATCTGGACATCAACAATTTTGAATCTTGTGTGTAATTGATAGGGGCGTATTAAACAATTTTAGCTTGAAATTTAGGTAGAATATTGCATGGTATAGGCGGAAGTGGTACCAAGTAAAACCGGGCGGCACAAAATATGTAAAAGTCAATTCATATGCTTCAAGAGTTCAATTCCCCTTCCTCAGGTGCACTTGAAAATGAAAATTTGGATCTCCTTGTATGTTTTTTAATAGTCTTATTTACAAATCAATATTTGGAAAGTCAAACCAGATTGCCTTACATAATATAATAACAAGTGAAAAAGATATAAGAACTATCAGTTTGAGAAACTTGCAGAAAGTTTTAGAAACAATATTTCTTTTTACATGTACCATGATTAGTCCAAAGAAAGGCTTCATTACAAGTAAGATATTTGATTCAACGACCTTCTATGAGGACTGAATCACAAGTAGACATGGTTTCTGCAGAAAACTATTTTCGAACAATGAAGGAAATGACATCCCACTATTAGAAGCTTCATTACTATTTATGAACACATCAATTAAACTGCTATTAGGTGATATATCTGGCAATTTAGCATCGCCGTCCAGATATTGCATCAACTGTCTCATGTTAGGCCTTGCTGCGGGGTTAGGGTGTGAACAAAAAAGCCCTAGTTTCAGTACCAACTCCATTTGCTCCTCTGCATAAATACCTTCTAATCTTGGATCACTGGCATTGATGATAGCTCCTCTTTTCCAGCAATTGATTACCCATTCAACCAAATATACCACTCCATAACCTTGTTGCTCTATAGGCCTCCTTCCACAAGCCACCTCAAGCATGAAAGCTCCAAAAGCAAATACATCTGTGCTGGTAGTTGCCTTTCCAGTTCTAATGAGCTCTGGAGCCAAATAACCTACAGTTCCCACAAGGTTAGTGGTTTGCGGATTGCTATCATGGTCATATAGTTTAGCTAGGCCAAAATCACCTAACCTCCCATTTAGTTCAGCGTCTAAAAGAACATTACCCGGTTTTATATCTCTATGTAGAACAACTTGTTCCCATTCTTCATGGAGGTAGAGAAGGCCAGAAGCTATTCCTCTAATGATTCGAAATCGGTGAAACCAATTAAGATTTGGCTCTGTATTGCTGTATAATAATTTGTCCAGGCTTCCGTTTGGCATATAATCATAGACCAAAATAAATTCTCCCTTTCGCCTGCAATAGCCACGGAGTTGCACCAAGTTCCTATGCCTTAGCCTTCCCATGCTAACAATCTCAGCCACAAATTCCTTCATCCCTTGTTTCGAATCGTGAGAGACTCTCTTGACTGCTATTTGTTCATTAGAAGGGAGGACGCCTCTATAAACCTTTCCAAAATCTCCTTTTCCAATAAGTTGTTTGTCCTTGAAACCTTTGGTTGATTTATAGAGATTCTTGTAGGGGAACCTTTGAGGACCATATTCCCTTTCCCAGTCTTCACATACTTCTTCATATTTCTTTTTCCATACAATGTAAGCAGCTACAATTAATACTATAAAAAACACAGGCACTGCTACTACAATCAAAACAATCATCAGTAGTTTCTTACTTGCTTTCCCGTGTGCAGGAACAGGAGGAAGCTTGGAGACATCAAGGTTTTGTGCTTGTCCGCTTCTGTTGAAGCTCCATCCTAGAATATAATGGTCACTTGTAATTGTGCCAGTTGCTGCTGAGAAACCGACAAACATAGAGTCCAAGAGAACTTCAGAAAGATTGAGGGGTGTTGACAAGATGATAGTTTTGCATGCAAACGAAAGAGAAAAACTGAAAACGAAAGAGCAAACCAAGTCTGCAAATAATGCTCTGTTTTTGATTCAAAAAACAGGGGTAAAAATATACACGCCAACGTCACTGTTTCAACTAATTACATTTCAAAATTCAAATTTAAATTAACTCCACCTGCCAAAACACGTACAAGCAAGTGAGAAACAACACTAAACCAAACCTAAAACAACCAATCATGTCAATGAATCAACCAACACAGTGACCAAAATAAAACTGCTTCTGCATGAATTTACGGGAGATCAACAGGACTTATTGCAGTTCAAAAAAATTTGCCACCTTTACGCATTTCCGGCATGATATCACCTTTCAACACTCCTCCTTGATACCATTCTTTGGAAACACCAAGTCTGAACTGAAGATATTCAAACTTGGCTTTGGACAACGGCTTAGTCGAATATCGGCGACTGTTCTTCTCCCCGTGTGTATCAACTCAACTTCATGATCTTGCTCAACCTTCCCTTCTTGCATGGTACTTTATCTTGATATGCTTTATACGGCCATGATTAAGCGGATTTTTGGCCATAGAAATTGTAGGCAGATTGTCACGAGAAAATTACAGAGGGTCTGCGGGTTTGGTTAAGATCATTCAAAATCTTCCTAAGCCAAATGGCTTGGTTCCGCAGCGGCGGCGAAATGTATTAAACCTGCTTTGTTGATTGAAGCTACCGTTGCTTGCCTTTTGGGCCATGAACCAACACAGACACGAGAATTTAAGAAAAATACATACCCGGATGTACTCTTCATGTCATCTATTGATCCAATTCCACACCGTCCGAATATCCCACAAGGTGAAAACTTTCGATTTCGAACCACACACCAAGTCCAGGGATCACCTTTAATATATCGAGCACCCTCTTAGTTGCTGAAGTGATTTTCACTTGGATTAGTCATAAACCCGGAGAGGAGACTTGTAGCATACATTAAGTCGGGCCTGGTTCTTTGTTAGATACGACAAGCACCTATTAAGCTTCGTACAAACTCTCATCCACCCCCACAGCGGCCCGTCCTCTTTGCTCAATTTCAGCGAGTAGCAGAGGTGTATTGAGAGCTTGCATTTATCCATGCCAAACCGTTTAAGAACATCCACAACATACCTCCTCGATTGACAAATATCCCACTTGAAGTTTGATTAATTTCCATACCGAAAGTAATACATTATCCGAGATCTGTCATTTCAAACTCACAATTCATTGCTTCCTTAAATTCATCCACCTTACTTGGACTGCTGCCGATGATGAGAAGGTCATCAACATACAGTGAAACAATGATCAATTCACCCTCCACGTTTCTTACATATAGAGTATGTTCATTGGGACTTCTCAAGTAACCCAAGTTACTCAAATATTCATTGATCTGTCTGACTGAGGGCTCTAGGAGCCTGTTTTAGGCCATACAAGGCCTTCCTCAAAAGATACACTTTGTTCTCCTGACCTTGAAGCTGGTACCCCTCCGGTTGCTCAACATAAATCTCTTCCTTGAGCCATCCATTTAAAAAACGCAGACTTGACGTCCGGTTGGAATATTTTCCAACCGAATTGAGCCGCAGAGCAAATAACGGCTTTGATTGTGTCAAGCCTTGCTACGGTGCAAATGTATCATGAAAATCAATTCCATATCTTTGAGCAAATCCCTTGACTACCAACCTTGCTTTGTGCTTATGTCTTGAACCATCAGGATTATATTTGTTCTTGAAAATCCACTTAACTTGAATCACATTTCTATCCCTTCAGTACGTCCATGAAGCTTCCGAGTCTGATTTTTTTCTATCATTGTTAACTCCTCCTGCATAGCAGCTCTCCAAGCTTCAGACTTTGCTGCTTCAGAGAAGTTAGTTGGTTCAAGTGTGGCCAAGTTACACCTCTCATAAACCTCGGCCAATGAGCGATTGCCTCTGGCAGGAGCTCTTCTTCTTCAGTTTCACTTCCATCTTCTTCAGTTGCTTCATCACCAACCACATCAATCTGCCGTGGACTATCTTCTTTATCAACTTTGTTCTCTTCCCAATTCCAAACTCCTTTCTCATCAACTCTTATATCTCTAGTGACATGAATCTTTTTGGTTTCTGGATTATACACTCTATAAGCCTTGGAATTATTGCTATACCCAATGAAAATGCCTATAGTTGCTTTGTCATCCGCTTCTTCCTCTTGGTTATTGGAACCAATACATAACAGTCTTGCCAAAGACCCTTAAATGATCCACAAGAGGGTTTGATCCCATACCAAGCTTCATAGGGAGTTTGGTTGATCAAGGATTTTGTGGGAAGCCTATTCACAAATAAACCGCAGTGTTTACGACACGCCCCAAAAACTTTTCGAGTTTCTTCTCACCAACATGCATCTTCCCATCTCCCACAACGGTTCTATTCCTTCTCTCACTTACTCCATTTTCTTTGTGGAGTATAAGGGATTCTTGAATTGATGCTTGATTCCTGCCTCTATGCAGATTGTTTCAAACTCTTTTGATGTGTACTCACTCCCATTGTCACTCCTCACCATTTTGATGCTCAAACCAGGTTTGGTTTTCAACCAAGCTATTTAAACCTTCCAAAAACTCCAGCTACTTCGTTTTTTGCTTCAAGAAATACACCCAACACATTCTAGTTTTATCATCAATGAACAATACAAAATAACAACTCCCATTCAAGGAAGGTGTTTGCATAGGGCCACATACGTCCGTGTGAATGAGTTGAAGTTTTTTGGAGCTCTCCAAGCTTGGTTCACGGGAAAGGATGGTCTACTTAGCTTGCCAAGATGACATGCATGACACATGGTATTTACTTCATCAATTTCGGGCGAGGTTTAGAACCATCTTTTTGGTTTGAGCTTGCTTGAGACCATGATAGTGATAATGGCCAAAACGCTTGTGCCATATTTGGACTCATCTAGCTTAGCACTATGAGCTCTGAATTTTTCCGATCCAATGGGAAAGCTTTTTCCCATCATTCTAACTCTCATGAGTTCACTACCCTCACTATCTAATATCTTACAAGATTGATCCTGAAAAAAGTAGGACATATTTTCTCTCTAACATTTGTCCTACACTAAGTAAACTTTGATTTAATTCGGGAACATAAAGCACATGAAATCAGCTTAGTACTGATTGTGTTTGCCTGACCACATCACCTCTTCCTTTAACATCCACAAATTCTCCATTCCCTATCTTGACTTTGGATTGAAAAGCCATGTCTAGGTAGGTGAAACTTTGCAAGTTTGGAGTCATATGACTTGTGCATCCACTATCAATCAACCAAGCTTCATTGCATGATGAGGTAGACCCGCGAGGATGCCACAAATAACTCGCTTCACTTCCGCCCTTGCCCGCAAATCTTCAACCATCGAGCTTGCTGAGAGGATTCCCCTTTATTTTTGCAAACTCTCTATATGGCGGGAATTGTTTTGCGAGGGCTCTGCTAGAATTCTGTGCAGAACCAACCAGTTTTTACGAGTGTCCCTTCTTCTTGCGGTGGGAACACGGTGGATACTCTTTTATCCCACCATGTTTATTCCATTGAGCATTAACTTTCTCTTTCCCTTTCTTATCTCCTGCATTTCTTTTATTTCCAGCATGCACAAACTTTCCCTTATGTGTTGCAACCATAGCACCTTCACCTGCGTCTTCCAACCTTAAAAGCCTCCTTTGTTCTTGAGCTTGTAAAGAATGGACCAGCTCAGTTAGAGTTATTTGAGTCGGGCCTTTAGAATCCTCAAGAGAGGAGATTTTAGCTTCAAACCTTTCAGGTAGGCTTACTAACACTTTCTCCACAATTCTTCTATCCGTCAATTCCACCCCAAGTAATCTAATTTTATTAACTACACTCATTAATCTATCAACGTACTCCCTTACCTTCTCAGTTTCTTGCATTTTCAACAACTCAAATTCTCTTCTCAGATTCAACACCTGCATGCCCCTTGTTGTATCACTACCCGTATACTCTTCTCTCAACTTATCCCATGCTTCTTTTGGTGTTTCATACGCCATGATCCTTGTGAATACAAGGTCGTTACATTGCATGAATGTGAGAGAGCTCTCGGTGCTTTGGCGGCCTCTTCTTCATGCATCCCTGATTTGATTCGGGGGTGGGATTTAGGTCCCAAGGGAGGGAGGCGGTTGACGGTTCTCTTCCACGTCTTGCCCACAGACCTCGTCCCACGAAGGAATGCCTTCATCTTGGTTTGCCCACATGTGGTATTGATCGCCATTAAAGGCGGAGGTGTGAGAGGAGGTGGAGGTTGTGCCATTGAAACTAAAAAAAATTTTGAGTTTTTTTTACGAAGAGTGGCCCAGGGGTTGAAAGTAAGAAGAAGGAAGATTAATTATCAGGCTCTCTAAGATCAATTAAGGCTCTGATACCATTTGATAGTTTTGCATGCAAACGAAAGAGAAAAACTGAAAACGAAAGAGCAAACCAAGTCTGCAAATAATGCTCTGTTTTTGATTCAAAAAACAGGGGTAAAAATATACACGCCAACGTCACTGTTTCAACTAATTACATTTCAAAATTCAAATTTAAATTAACTCCACCTGCCAAAACACGTACAAGCAAGTGAGAAACAACACTAAACCAAACCTAAAACAACCAATCATGTCAATGAATCAACCAACACAGTGACCAAAATAAAAGCGCTCGCATGAATTTACGGGAGATCAACTGAGATTCATTGAGGTTAAAAAATTTGCCAAAAAACCCTTTCCACCTTTCTGCATTTCCAGCATGATATCACCTTTCAACACAAGAGAGGTCTTTCTGGTTTTGCGATTCGAATAGGAGAGAGAGTGACATTGAGTAATTTTTCATCACCATCGTAGTCTATCCAAACCTGTATTGGATCTCCACTCATAAGCACCAAGCTTTTGTTGTTCCCTTCTTCATTCGAATAATAAGTTGCTGTAGCAGTTTCATTAGAAACCAAGCCGTTCACATCAATTCCCACATGGTTTCCATCTATGTCATAAAATTCAGGGCTTTCTACAGTATCAACCTCGACCGCTAAGATGTGGTTTGAAAACCGGCCATCGTTAGTAGGGTTGAAGAGCCCCAAATATGAAGTTTCAGTAGCTTGGCTGAAGTCCATCGAAGGTGAGATGACAAAAGCTATGCCATGGCCACCAATATTAACCGATTCTGGAACTATGGCAAAAACAAAATTCGTGGAAAAGGAAAGAGATTCAGGGGAAGATGTGTTGAATTTGATTGGGAATGGATAAAAAGCGTGACCTGCTTGCCTCTCAGAAGTGTTGGTTAGCTGTAATAGACCATTGGGGTGGATTATTGATATTTCATCCAGTTGTAGATTGGCTTCATGGAAGCCATTGTTATAGATGAACTCGTTTTCATTTTGAGATGAGCACAAGAAAATAAAGGATAAACTGAAAATCATCCAAACGTAAACTGATCTAAGAGCTGCAGCCATCACTGAAAAAGGAAAAAAAAAAAAAAAAAAGGTGAAAAATATGTCTTTCGTGGAGAGGAAAAGGTGTTGCTGCTAGTTTGGTTGTTTCAAATTTCTGAGAGATAAATATTTGTTTAAAGTAAACTGAAATGTTGATGTATGTATGTCTATGATAGTATAGTCTTGGACTGCAAGAACACAGGAGAAAATATTAAGCTGCCAACTCAGGATTTCAATTCAAGGGTCTAAACTGGATTCACATCACTTAATGAATTCCAGAAGAAGTAAAAATTGATCTTCTAACCACTGCTGTTTGGTGGCCCAATAGTTAGATAGAGTTCTTGGTGTATTACTCAAGAGACTATAAGTTTAATTCGTCTGAATTATTAATAGGAATGATTATTGAAGGAGATTTACCCGATTGTCGACTTTAAGATTTCAAAGAATTAATTGATATGCATGGAAGCTGACCCTAGTCACCCTGCTGAAAAAACAAAAAAAACTGATCTTCTGCCAACAAATACGAACAACCAATATAAGTCAATTTTGTCATTTTTCATGACTATCCAAATCTATAAAGAAACGAATTCAGACCGATTTATGGATATCATGTTCTTCAACCACTTGGTTGAAAACAAACCATGTCTTTGTTATATGCTAATATCTTGGTTTTTTGAATATTATTCTAGTATTATTAATTTTATGGAGTCGAGGATGTCAATTGTTATACTTACAAAATTAGAGCTGACATAAGCTTATATCAGCGAGTACCAATCAAAATTTAGAAAAGTTTTGTGTCATCTAAAATTTGTCACATCACCTCAAGTTAGAGAGAATACGGCTATCACCAACTCAGCAAGCTCAAGTTTAGTCTATAAATGAGTAAGGTCCGCACAACTGTCCAAGCCCTATATAATTTAAGGATAGTTTCTAAGTTATCAGCCAATATGATGTAAGGAAGGACTTGCATGATATCTACCCATTTGTAAATTTGTAATCATTACCTTGAATTTAACGGCTATAAATAGAAGACTCCCTTTCATAAAATCGGGATCTCAGATTTTCATAAAAGCAAATAACAAAGATAACTTATGAAAAAAAGACTAGCTTAATATTCTCTCTTAATTCCAAACTCTTGTACTTATGTTCGTAGTTCGCAACCTATTATAACTTAACTTATAATCAAGAACACTCATATAAAAAGAAAATAGTGAATTTAAGAATCGCTTTAAGCATTTGAACTACTATAAAATTCTTTCTGTCTCATTTATTATTTAATTTTTACATATTACTATGACTTTAATCCAAATCTTAAATCAATCATGTATAATTTATGAGACTTATTTAACATTTGCACGTGCGAATTTATTGATGTAAAATCGCACCTCAACATTAATTATTTAAAATTTATCTCTATTCAAACCCATGTGTAATCCATGATGACGGGTATTAGACAGCTCACCACATTTCTTGTCAATCTTGACAGCAACAATTTTGAATCTAGGGTCTTGATGGCTGCGTATTTACACTTTTAGCATGAAGTTTAGGTGGAGTATTGCAAGGCAGAAATGGTTACTGAAAGTAAAACCTGGCGGCTCGATGTACCGCAGAGCTGTTCAATCCCTCTGCAGGTGCACTGAAAATGAAAGGTTTTGATGTGGTGTATCCTTTATTTGCAAATCATTATTAAAAGTCAGCCAGCCTTACTCCTTATAGGTTGGAACTTTCAAAGATGGTGGCTTTTGTATAAATTGGATTCAACGCAAATACTTTTCCTATTTTTGTTCCGATGAGACTGAAATTGTTAGGTGATATTACAATCAAACATAAGGAAATTATGGATTACTTTGTGGTTCAAATCTCACTTGCATTAGCAGAATATCCCCAACAGTTTATTTATTTCGAATATGCAGAATATAATGAGCAGAGATGTCAGACAAAATTTAATCTTTTTGCATTAAATTATTAATTTAATCAAACTCCTTTTAGGATAAAACTACTATAAGACAGATATTTCTTGATTGTCAGTTATGAGGTCATAGTATTTTCATGGTTAAATAAGAGCTACCTATTCTGACATTGATATGAAGCCATTCGCTAATCAATTAAAACAAAATTCTATTAACACATTTGAATGCATGAATGCTTTACAGAGATAAGGATACATTTACATCCTATTATTAGAAGTTTCATCTAAAATTTCTCTCTTTTCTAATTACACTTGCTAAATCCATAAATCAATTGCATACATGCCAAAGAGAAACTAACTAGAGGACTCGCCCCTGTTCCTTGCATTAGTTAAGGTATCAAAATGCTGATGGATAAATGTCATGTCTTAGCAAGAGTCCTTTTGCATAAAACTACTACAACATACATATTTCTTGATTATGGGGTCATAGCATTTTCATGGTTATATAAGAGCTACCTATTCTAACATTGATACGGAGCCATTTGCATTCCAGTAACAGCAAACTCGAACACAAAAATGATGTCTATGAAACAGAAAACCAGATTATTTTACAGAATACTTCGTTGAGTTTAATTAGAACTGTTGGTCCAGATGGTTCAACTGGAGAGTGATAAAGGAGAGAGTTTTTTCAATGAAAAGGGACGGCTGCAATTGTAAATGAGTGCTCTGTTTTCATTCATAGAATATGGATAACATATATACAAATCAGTCCACTGTTCTTACCTAAACAACCTAATGCAGTGGATTAGATTTTACACATTTGAATTTAAAATAATCTTACAACAAAACATGTCTTAATCTCAACTAAACTTAACTAAACATGTCACAAAGACATCACAATAATATATCAAATTCAGCAGCTTCAACGACTGCACCCGAACAGAAACTTGAGCACTTGACGCCAAAAAAACTGTTTAAAACCTTAACTGAATAATTCTGCATTTCCAGCAAATTATCACCATCTTCAACAAGAACACAAGTAATGTTACCAGTTATCAAAATGCACAGAAGTTACATGAGCAGAAAATATCTCACTTAGTCATTGCATTTTTTTCTCCACTCCCCAGCCATGAATGGACCAAAGATCAAGCCATCGCATAAGAAATTCTTGATTCAGCGGCCTACTGTGAGGATTGAATCATTTGTAGTCGTTGTGTAAGAAGAACTACTTCCCACCAGTGAATGAAATGACACAACATTGTCAGGAGGTTCGTTGACAATGCTACCAGGTGGTGTATTTGGTAACATCGCACCACCATCCAGATACTGTATCACCTGCTTCATGCTAGGCCTACTTTCTGGGTTAGAGTCTGAACAATAGAGGCCTAGTTTCAAAACCAATTCCATTTCCTCCTTAACGTACATACCTTCCAATCTAGGGTCACTAGCATCAATAATAGCTCCTCTTTTCAAGAAATCTGTGACCCAATCAACCAAATCTTTCCCTCCAGGCTCCATAGCCATAGGTCTCCTTCCACAAGCAACCTCGAGCATAAAAGCTCCAAAAGCAAATACATCTGTGCTGGTGGTTGCTTTTCCAGTTTTAAGAAGCTCTGGAGCCAGATAACCTATGGTTCCTACCAGGTTGGTGGTTTGTAGGTCGCTGCCTTGATCATATAATCTAGCGAGGCCAAAATCTCCCAACTTCCCATTTAGATCGACATCTAAAAGAACATTAGCAGGCTTTATGTCTCTATGCAGAACAATTTGTTCCCACTCTTCATGAAGGTAAAAAAGGCCAGAAGCTACTCCTCTGATAATCCGGAACCTCTGAAACCAATTAAGGTTTGGCTTCAAATTTCCATATAAGATTTTGTCAAGGCTTCCATTAGGCATATAATCATAGACTAATAGAAGTTCTCCCTTTCGCCTGCAATAGCCAAGGAGTCGTACCAAATTCCTGTGCCTTAGTCTTCGCATGCTTACAATCTCAGCCACAAATTGCCTCATCCCTCCAACTGAATCATGAGTGACTCTCTTGACCGCAATTTGCAAATTAGAAGGAGGAAGTGCACCTCTGTAAACCTTTCCAAAACCTCCTTGTCCGATGAGCTCTTTGTCTTTGAAACCTTTGGTTGCTTTGAAGAGAATCTTATAGGAGATCCTATGAGGACCATATTCTTTTTCCCAGTCTTCATTTACTTCTTCATATTTCTTCTTCCTCACAATGTAAACGGCTGCACCAATTGTTATTAGCACAACTACAGTAGCTATAAGGGAAACAACAGTTGTACGATCTAGTACTTTATTGCTTGCATTTTTGGGTGGCGGAGGAGATGGAGGAAGCTTGGAAATATCAAGGTTTTGAGCTTGCCCACTCCTGTTAAAGCTCCATCCCAGAATA
Organism: Pistacia integerrima; assembly: GCA_026225825.1. NCBI lineage: Eukaryota > Viridiplantae > Streptophyta > Magnoliopsida > Sapindales > Anacardiaceae > Pistacia > Pistacia integerrima. Next base: position 27,758,080 of record CM047746.1, read on the forward strand.
TACTGGTCACTTACTCGTGTACCAGTTGATGCAGAGAGACCAACATACATGGAGTCCAAGAGAACTTGAGAAAGATCAACGGGTGTTGACAAGAGAGGCCTGTTTGGTTTTGGGATTCCCAAGGGAGCTAGTGTTACATTGAGGAACTTTTCATCTCCATTGTAGTCTATCCAAATCTGAATTGGGTCTCCACCTGCTAGCTGTAAGCTTATGTTCTTCCCTTCTTTGTTGGAAAAATAAGTTGCTGCAGCAGATTCCTTAGACTGCAAGCTGTTCACATCGACTCCCACATGATTTCCATTTATATCCTTAAATTCGGGGCTTTGTACGGTGTCAAGCTCAACTGCCAGGATATGATTTGTAGGCCAGCCATTGCTTGATGCATTGAACAGCCCCAAATATGAACCAGCAACAGCTTCCCTCATGTTATTAGATGGTGAGATGAAGAAAGACATGCCATTGCCACCAAAATTAAGCGTTTTTGAAACTATGCCAAATACAAAAGTTGTGGAAAATGAAAGAGATTGAGGGGATGATATGTTGAATTTGAATGGAAAAGGGTAGAAAGCATGGCCTATCTGTAACTCAGAAGTATTGGTTAGCTGCAATAGACCATTGGAGTGGATCTTTGCGATGCCATCCAAATCCAGTTTTGTTTCACTGAAACCATGATAGATGAATTGGTTTTCATCTTGAGCCAGGGACCAAGGAAAACAAGGATAAAAAGAAAATTACCAAAAAATTAATTGATCTATGAGCTGCAGCCATTGGAATAACAAATCTGAAAATCCTGATAAATTAGTTTTCCTACCCTGAAGATACTTTTTCAGAGTTAAGGTTAATTATCATCTAGAAAGAGAGTAAGATTAATCACGTCGATCCTGGAAGTTATGGTCAACTGATGACCCAAGAAAATGACCCCTCCTTAACCAATTTAATGTTCTTAATGTTGTTTACTTTATTTGTCTCTAATTGCAAGAAAAAGTTGGAACTGATATATTCTAGACTTCAATCAAGTCAAGGTTATAATTAATGCAGATTCACTGCTTCCTAGCTTTTTAAAAGGCATAGTAAAAGACCATCTTATGGGAACTCTGAACTGCAGTAAGCTGTTAAAATGATCCTGTAGGCCAGAATCATGTCATGTTCAAAGAAGGAAATTCACAAATTACTTTTTCTAGTTTTCCCCTTCAAAATTAATAGATAAAAAAAATGATGTGAATTATGCTGAATTCAATGACAGGAACTAACATAAGCATAATAATATCTTCTAGTAGAAATTCTTCTTTGTGATTGATAAAAAAGAAGTTGTGTTGTCCGTCTTATGTAGGGGTGTGCAAAAAAATCCGATATCCGGTATCCGATCTAGATCTATTCCGCTTCAAAAAAACCGGATATCCTAAAATCCTGATCGGATTTGGATCAAGTATATGGGAAGATCCGGATTTTCGGATCGGATCAAGACTCTTGTGCTTCCAAGATTTAAGGATTCTGATTCTGATTTGTTTTGTTGTTTGAACTTTGAATAATGCAACTATACCTCTTTTGTTCACAATGGGTTGAAGTTTCAATACAAACAAATTCAAGGAATCTTAAATCACCATTGACTTTGAGTTGGCATGCAGCCTGCATCAAACTTTGATTCAACTCTTAAAACACGTGTATGAACCAGAGCCATATTTTAGCATAGAAATTAGGTACAACCGTAGAAGTGAAATGTGGGATGTCTACTTCAATTCCTCTCCATGGGCTCCAAAGCTTTAAAGAGATGATATTTACATTTCTATAGCCCATTCACCTGTATTATTGAATGGTGTTTTAAAGAGATGATAGTTACACAATAAGTAGGCATGCATGACAAGTTCGTTTATTACTAAGAATATCTAAAGCCCCAAAGTGCAGTGCATCTCTCCCCGGTTCCAAATTCAATGATCAAACAGATGCCCACATTTGCATTCAGTGAAACGAATTCATTGCTTCCTGATGATAGCCACGTCAAGCGTAGGCCCGGACCCAATAAGCTTTATCTAAGGAATTTTAACAAACAGTTTTTGAGCATAAAATATATTATAGTGTGACATGCCGTATAGAAGGATAGGAGCTTCGAGTTGGAAGAACATATGGTGACATATGGTATAGAAGGATGCGAGCTCCGACTTGGAAGGAAGTAGGCCATTGATGCTTTACATCGAGTATCTTTCTTTGGGGCAAAGATATGAACGACAAATAATCCTTACTAAGGCACAAGAAGTCGTCCTAGAAATGAATGAGTTATCATTCGCAGCGGTTAAACAAAGGCAGCATGTCGTCTTTAAGTAGAACCATGTGTGTTGGCCACTTGCTTTGCATTCTATATTAGCCATTAAACCGGGGTTTTTTTTTTTTTCCCTCAGAAATGCAGGGTACTGAACTGGCGTAGCTGAGAGGATAGAAATTATGTGTTGTGTCATCCTGAGATGCTGAGATCTAAACTCCAAGATGATATCATGAGGTTAGTATACGATCTTAGTTAGAAAAAGTCATCTTAATTGATATTCCAAATTTTGTATTCTAAGTGATGCTTTATCTTATATTGCTAATTCATATTATAGGCAAGTCACTTCAAATGAGATGTTTAAACCACTGCTTGAGATGTGTAATTTCATTCATATTATTTTCCATGAGTACACATTTAAAGTGAAAAAACAAAAAGAGAGACGAAGAAAGAAACCATGAGACCCTAACCAAGGCAAAAGAGATTTTTATGAACAAAAAAGGATCATACATATGAGATTAAACTTACAAATCTTTTATTTGTTTTGTCTTCTGCAGCTTTATGACCCTTGATCAGGCACAAGCACTTTTCTACTGTTAATGTCAGTTTTTCTGGGCTTGCATGAATCATGGACTAAGTAGTCACCTTTTAGATGAAAGACGTGTACATGAAACTCCAAAACGATAGTTGATTCAACGACCTTCTATGAGAATTGATTCAACAGTTGACATGGTGTGAGAAGAACCCATTTCCAACAATTCAGAAAAATTCACCAGAACATTAGAAGCTTCATTACTTGCGGTGAATGCAGCAATCAAAGGGCCATCGGGTGTTATATGAGGTAACATGACATTACTATCTGTTGAAGGGTGATATCCTGCTGGAAATTCAGAAAGGTGGCAGAATTTTGAACTGCAAATTTACGCTGTTGATCTCCCGTAATTCATGCAGAAGCAGTTTTTAGTCACTGTGTTTGATTTGTTCAGTGTCTTGTTTAGGTGTATTAAGTTTAGTTAAGTGTAATGTCTCACTTGCTTGTAAGTGTATTAGTTGGTGGTGTTAGTTTAAAATTTGAAATTTGAAATGTTTTGTTGGAGCAGTGACGTTGCCGTGTATATATTTTACCCCTGTTTTTTGAATCAAAAACAGAGCATTATTTGCAGACTTGGTTTGCTCTTTCGTTTTCAGTTTTTCTCTTTCGTTTGCATGCAAAACTATCAAATGGTATCAGAGCCTTAATTGATCTTAGAGAGCCTGATAATTAATCTTCCTTCTTCTTACTTTCAACCCCTGGGCCACTCTTCGTAAAAAAAAACTCAAAATTTTTTTTAGTTTCAATGGCACAACCTCCGCCTCTCTCACACCTCCGTCTTTAATGGCGATCAATACCACATGTGGGCGGTCAAGATGAAGGCATTCCTTCGTGGGACAGTGCAGCTGGCGTGCGAGAAGAACCGTCAAGCTGCCTCCCTTGGGACCAAATCCCTCCCACCCCGAATCAAATCGGGATGCATGAAGAAGAGGCGCCAAAGCAGAGCTCTCTCTCACATTCATGCGGTGTAAGGCGACCTTGTATTCACAAGGATCATGGCGTATGAAACACCAAAAGAAGCATGGGATAAGTTGAGAGAAGAGTATACGGGTAGTGATACAACAAGGGGCATGCAGGTGTTGAATCTGAGAAGAGAATTTGAGTTGTTGAAAATGCAAGAAACGAGAAGGTAAGGGAGTACGTTGATAGATTAATGAGTGTAGTTAATAAAATTAGGATTACTTGGGGTGGAATTGACGGATAGAAGAATTGTGGAGAAAGTGTTAGTAAGCCTACGAAAGGTTTGAAGCTAAAATCTCCTCTCTTGAGGATTCTAAAGACGACTCAAATAACTCTAAGCGATGGTCCATTCTTTACAAGCTCAAGAACAAAGGAGGCTTTTAAGGTTGGAAGACGAGGTGAAGGTGCTATGGTTGCAACACATAAGGGAAAGTTTGTGCATCTTTGGAAATAAAAGAAATGCAAGAGATAAGAAAGGGAAAGAGAAAGTTAATGCTCGTGGAATAAACATGGTGGGATAAAAGAGTATCCACCGTGTTCCCACTGCAAGAAGAAGGGACACTCAAAAAAACGGTGTTGGTTTAGACCAGGAATTCAGTGTAGAGCCTGCAAACAATTCGGCCATATAGAGAGTTTGCAAAAATAAAGGGGAATCCTCTCAGCAGCAAGCTCAGATGGTTGAAGATTTGCAGCAAGGGTGGCAGGAAGCTGAGCAGTTATTTGTGCCATCCTGCGGGTCTACCTCATCATGCAATGAAGCCTGGTTGATTGATAGTGGATGCACAAGTCATATGACTCCAAACTTGCAAAGTTTCACCAGCCTAGACATGGCTTTTCAATCCAAAGTCAAGATAGGGAATGGAGAATTTGTGGATGTTAAAGGAAGAGGTGATGTGGCTGTGCAAACACAATCAGGTACTAAGCTGATTTCTGATGTGTTTTATGTTCCTGAATTAAATCAAAGTTTACTTAGTGTAGGACAAATGTTAGAGAGAAAATATGTCCTACTTTTTCAGGATCAATCTTGTAAGATATTAGATAGTGAGGGTAGTGAACTCATGAGAGTTAGAATGATGGGAAAAAGCTTTCCCATTGGTGGAAAAATTCAGAATTCAGAGCTCATAGTGCTAAGCTAGATGAGTCTGAAATATGGCACAAGCGTTTTGGCCATTATCACTATCATGGTCTCAAGCAAGCTCAAACCAAAAAGATGGTTCTAAACCTGCCCGAAATTGATGAAGTAAATACCATGTGTCATGCATGTCATCTTGGCAAGCTAAGTAGACCATCCTTTCCCGTGAACCAAGCTTGGAGAGCTCCAGAAAAACTTCAACTCATTCACACAGACGTATGTGGCCCTATGCAAACACCTTCCTTGAATGGGAGTTGTTATTTTGTATTGTTCATTGATGATAAAACTAGAATGTGTTGGGTGTATTTCTTGAAGCAAAAAAACGAAGTAGTGGAGTTTTTGGAAGGTTTAAACAGTTGGTTGAAAACCAAACTGGTTTGAGCATCAAAATGGTGAGGAGTGACAATGGGAGTGAGTACACATCAAAAGAGTTTGAAACAATCTGCATAGAGGCAGGAATCAAGCATCAATTCAGCAGTCCTTATACTCCACAGCAGAATGGAGTAAGTGAGAGAAGGAATAGAACCGTTGTGGAGATGGGAAGATGCATGTTGGCTGAGAAGAAATCAGAAAAGTTTTTGGGCGAAGGTCGTAAACACTGCGTTTATTTCTTTGAATAGGCTTCCCACAAAATCCTTGATCAACCAAACTCCCTATGAAGCTTGGTATGGGATCAAACCTGCTGTGGATCATTTAAGGGTCTTTGGCAGCACTTGTTATGTATTGGTTCCAACAGCCAAGAGGAAGAAGCTGGATGACAAAGCAATTATAGGCATTTTCATTGGGTATAGCAATAATTCCAAGGCTTATAGAGTGTATAATCCAGAAACCAAAAAGATTCATGTCACTAGAGATATAAGAGTTGATGAGAAAGGAGTTTGGAATTGGGAAGAGAACAAAGTTGATAAAGAAGAAAGTCCACGGCAGATTGATGTGGTTGGTGATGAAGCAACTGAAGAAGATGCAAGTGAGACTGAAGAAGAAGAGCTCCCGGTTAGAGACACTCGTTCATTGGCTGAGGTTTATGAGAGGTCTAACTTGGCCACACTTGAACCAACTAACTTCTCAGACGCAAAGTCTGAAGCTTGGAGAGCTGCTATGTAGGAGGAGTTAACAATGATAGAAAAAAATCAGACCTGGAAGCTTGTGGACAGACCAAGGGATAGAAATGTGATTCAAGTTAAGTGGATTTTCAAGAAGAAATATAATCTTGATGGTTCAGTACATAAGCACAAAGCAAGGTTGGTAGTCAAGGGATTTGCTCAAAGATATGGAATTGATTTTCATGATACATTTGCACCGGTAGCAAGGCTTGACACAATCAGGCTGTTATTTGCTCTTGCGGCTCAATTCGGTTGGAAAATATTCCAACTGGACGTCAAGTCTGCGTTTTTAAATGGATGGCTCAAGGAAGAGATTTATGTTGAGCAACCGGAGGGGTACCAGCTTCAAGGTCAGGAGAACAAAGTGTATCTTTTGAGGAAGGCCTTGTATGGCCTAAAAGCAGCTCCAGAGGCACGGCATGCAGATCAATGAATATTTGAGTAACTTGGGTTACTTGAGAAGTCCCAATGAACATACTCTATATGTAAGAAACGTGGAGGGTGAATTGATCATTGTTTCACTGTATGTTGATGACCTTCTCATCATCGGCAGCAGTCCAAGTAAGGTGGATGAATTTAAGGAAGCAATGAATTATGAGTTTGAAATGACAGATCTCGGGATAATGTATTACTTTTTGGGTATGGAAATTAATCAAACTTCAAGTGGGATATTTGTCAATCAGAGGAGGTATGATGTGGATGTTCTTAAACGGTTTGGCATGGATAAATGCAAGCCTGTCAATACACCTCTGGTTGCTACTCAGAAATTGAGCAAAGAGGACGGGGCTGTCAGGGTGGATGAGAGTTTGTATAGAAGCTTAATAGGCTGCTTGCTGTATCTAACAGCAACCAGGCCTGACTTAATGTATGCTACAAGTCTCCTCTCCAGGTTTATGACTAATCCAAGTGAAAATCACTTCAGGGCAGCTAAGAGGGTGCTCAGATATATTAAAGGTGATTCCTGGACTTGGTGTGTGGTTCAGGAAATCTGAAAGTTTTCAACTTGTGGGATATTCGGACAGTGACTGGGCTGGATCAATAGATGACATGAAGAGTACATCCGGGTATGTATTTTTCTTAAATTTTGGTGCTGTGTGTTGGCTGTCCAAAAGGCAAGCAACGGTAGCTCAATCAACAGCAGAAGCTGAATACATTTGTGCCGCTGCTGCCGTGAACCAAGCCATTTGGCTTAGGAAAATTTTGAATGATCTTAACCAAACCCAAAGGTAGCCTACTATAATTTTCTGTGACAATCTGTCAACAGTTTCTATGGCCAAAAATCCAGTTAATCATGGCCGTACAAAGCATATCAAGATAAAGTACCATGCAGTAAGGGAAGCTGTGCAAGATCATGAAGTTGAGTTAATACCACTGCCGGGGAGAAGAACAGGTCGCGGATATTTTAACTAAGCCGTTGCCCAAAACCAAGTTTGAATATCTTCAGTTCAGACTTGGTGTTTCCAGCAATGACATCAAGGAGGAGTGTTGAAGGGTGATATCCTGCTGGAAATTCAGAAAGGTGGCAGAATATTGAACTGCAAATTTACGCCTGTTGATCTCCCGTAATTCATGCAGAAGCAGTTTTTTAGTCACTGTGTTTGATTTGTTCAGTGTCTTGTTTAGGTGTATTAAGTTTAGTTAAGTGTAATGTCTCACTTGCTTGTAAGTATATTAGTTGGTGGTGTTAGTTTAAAATTTGAAATTTGAAATGTTTTGTTGGAACAGTGACGTTGCCGTGTATATATTTTACCCCTGTTTTTTGAATAAAAAACAGAGCATTATTTGCAGACTTGGTTTGCTCTTTCGTTTTCAGTTTTTCTCTTTCGTTTGCATGCAAAACTATCACTATCCAGATACTGCATCACCTGCCTTATGCTAGGCCTAGCTGCTGGGTTTGGATGTGAACAAAACAGGCCTAGTTTCAGAACTAACTCCATTTGCTCCTCTGCATAAAGATCTTCCAATCTTGGATCAGTAGCATCAAGAATATTTCCTCTTTTCCAGCAATCAATGACCCAATCAACCAAATTTAGGTTTTCAGGATCTATAGCCATAGGCTTCCTCCCACAAGCTACCTCAAGCATACAAGCCCCAAAAGCAAACACATCTGTGCTTGTAGTAGCCTTCCCAGTCCTAAGAAGCTCTGGAGCCAGATAACCCAAAGTTCCTATCAGGTTTGTGGTTTTTGGATTGCTACCATGATCATAGAACCTAGCAAGGCCGAAATCCCCTAATTTTCCACTTAAGTCAACATCTAAAAGAATATTACCAGGCTTTATATCTCTATGCAGAACAACTTGCTCCCCATCTTCATGAAGGTAGAGAAGGCCAGAAGCGATTCCTCTGAGAATTCGAAATCGCTGAAACCAATTAAGGCCTGCTCTTGTATTGCTATATAACATTTTATCAAGACTTCCGTGAATCATATAATCATAGACTAATAAAAGTTCCTGTCTTCTCCTGCAGTAGCCACCGAGTTGTACCAAGTTCCTATGTCTCAGCCTTCCCATGCTGACTATCTCGGCCACAAATTCTGACATCCCTTGTTTGGAATCATGGGAGACTTTCTTGACTGCAATTTGTTCATTGGAAGAAGGAAGTACACCTCTATAAACCTTTCCGAATCCTCCTTCTCCAATAAGCTCTTTGTCATTGAAACCTTTGGTTGCTTTGTAGAGATTCTTATAGGAGAACCTATGAGGACCATATTGTCTTTCCCAGTCTTCCAATAATTCTTCGTATTTCTTCTTCTGAACAATGTAAACTGTTCCACCAATTGCTATGAGCACAACCACTGCTGCTATGAGGGAAGCAATAATCTTTAAAATTCGTTTTGTTGATCCTCTGACAGGAAGCGAAGGAAGCTTGGAAATATCAAGGTTTTGAGATTCCCCACTCCTGTTGAAGCTCCATCTGAGATTATACTGGTCACTTACTCGTGTACCAGTTGATGCAGAAAAACCAACATACATAGAGTCCAAGAAAATTTGAGAAAGATCAATGGATGTTGACAAGAGTGGCCTGTTTGGTTTTGGGATTCTGATTGGAGCAAGTGTTACATTGAGTAATTTCTCGGTTTCATTGAAGTCAATCCATATCTGCATTGGATTTCCACTTGCTAGCTCCAAGGTTATGTTCTTCACTTCTTTATCGGAAAAATAAGTTGCTGTTGCAGATTCATTAGACTCCAGGTTGTTTACGTCAATTCCCACATGGTTTCCATTTATATCATTAAATTCAGCGGTTTGTACAGTATCAAGTTCAACGGCCAAGATGTGGTTTGTTGACAGGCCATAGTTTGAAGGATTGAAGAGTCCCAAATATTCGGTTGGCGTACCTTTGCTTAAGTCCAAGGATGGTGAGATGACAAAAGCCATGCCATGGCCACTAAGTTTATTATTAGGATCTGGAACTATTGCAAATACAAAATTGGTTGAAAAAGAAGATACGTTGAACTTGAATGAAAATGGGTAGAAAGCATGGCCTGTTTGAAGTTGGGTAGCGTTAGTTAGCTGCAGTAGACCATTGGAGAGGATTTCTGCCATGCCATCCAGATGCAGCTTGGATTCGCTGAAGCCATGGTAGATGAACTGGTTTTCATCTTGAGCTGAGGTCAAGGAAATCACGCCGACATTGAAAACTATCCAAAAAAGAAGTGACCTGAGAGCTGCCACCATTGAGATAAGGAGGTGCTTGCAAAGAGAGATGTTTTGCTTGTTTACTAATCCCTAACTCTTGAGACTTAGTTTTTGTACTCTAAAAGATATGCCTACAGATTCAAATTACGGGTTTTTTTTATTTATTTTTTATTTTTAAGCAGACCTTAGCCGGCAGGGTAACACCTGTATTAAAATTTGGTTGTTTAAGAAAAAGACCCTTTTATTCTAGTTGATCAATGATAATGAAAGAAAAAGGCTTATTAAGCGGCACAGTGAAAGTTGATGTACTGTCTTGCCTCATTATCAGCATAATATGTTATCAATGATATGCATGATGCTTTATTTGATATTTAGAATCTCAGTAAAATTTACTTAAACCTGTGGACTTTGTTTAGTTAGTGTATTCTAGTTTTTATAGATATATGAAAAGAATAAGAATGGGGACGTTTAACATTCTTTTGTTTTCGCCGTCTTCTAATTTAAGTTTGAAGATAGTTATTAAGATTCTTTTTCATTTTTTATTTTTTAATTGGTTAAATGTATTTATCTGCTCTTGCTTTCAATGTGGCGTTGAAGTTTCAAGATGAGACAGGGACAGAGAAACTAGTAATATATCAGTTTAAATTGTCTAATTGTTCTTCAAACCTAATTTATGAATAATAAATTGCAATGGTCCATTAGAATAGCTGAATGGCTGAATGATTCTAGGAGTTGCTGAATGCCAATACGTTAACTGCATCAATAGTTTATTCTTTCTATTTAGTAGTCTTAGAATCCTAATAGATCAGTTTTCCTTTTCTTAAGATACTCTTGCAAATCAAGGTTAAGGTCTTAAGAGAGAGAGTAATTAAGTTGACCCTGTAAGTTATGGTCAGCTAATGACCTAAATAAATAACCACTTGACATTTCCAATCTTAAAATATGATCTTCTGTATTCATCTAATTTGTAAAAGAACTTCTTCCTTTTATCCTCTGTAAACCTTTTCAATGCAGGATGAATGAAAGTGGATAGACCTTGTTAATGGGAACCTGAGCTCAGATGATCAGTTAAAAAGTCTACTCTATGATAGTTTTGAGAGTGTATGACAGAATTGACAATTGCTTAATTATTCCTTCTACTTGGTTTTTAATTCTTGTAATATATGAAAGAGAGAATAAGCTGGTAGAAGTCAGCCTGGTTTTTTATTTTTTATTTTTGCTGTCTTCTGTTTGAAGTGTCTAGTTTGCTGATTAATATTTTCTTTTAAAAAAATTTTTGTTTGAACTTCAAAAATGCAAGAATAACTTAGTGCCTTAGTTTTCAGCATGGTTTGAAGTTTCAATATGGTAGACAGATGGGCAAATATAAAACTAGATACACATCATTCTTCTCACCTAACACCAAAAAAAAAAAAGTTGCAAATATGTGTTTATTAAATGAATGATTTCAAGAGGTCTAAGCAGAAGGGATAATAATATATGCAATAATCAATTCGATTGAAATATAGCATAACCTGTCCTCTTCGTGGAATCAGTCTCAAATTACACATATCAGGCTCATTGCATGCAGCCTTTCTCAAACTTTGATTCAAACTGAGATATGATAGGAGCCACGTATGAAGCTTAATATTTTAGCAAGTAGAAGTCCATTTTGGGAGATGAATTATGTACTGTTCATGTCTGATTTTTGTAGATGCCTTGTCGTACACTTTAAGTTTTGATAGAAGACTTGACTATTGGGTATGAACAGTACATAAAAACGCTATGTCGTTCAAGGAAACAGAAGACAAATTGTAGTTGAAATTTTAACATAAAATGGGGAAGGGGAATATGAGAAAAAAGTCAAATTTTATAGGCTAACCATTCTTAGCATTTAATGATTGAATAGTTGAAAGAGTAGATAATTGCCAGCACGTTGTCCAGGGAGAAGGTATATTATATGCTACTTGTGAGTTGTGACCCAATAATCATGAATGTTTGGAATCAAAATTACGAAACAGAAGATCAATTTTGCTAATTTGAATGCATTACAGAGATAAGGAAACATTTACATCCTAAATCTCGTACTCAGCAAATTATGTACAGTGACAAATCAATTGTATTACATGCCAAAGAGAAACTAACTAGAGGACTCGCCCCTGTTCCACGCATTAGTTAAGGTATCAAAATGCTGATGGATAATGTCATGTCTTACCAAGAGTCCTTTTGCATAAAACTAATACAACATTATTGATCAAGATGATATTATGTTGGAAACTCATGAAGGTGGTCACGTTTTTGGAGTGTGGAGTTGCAAGTTTGGCGGCCAAAATTTGAAGTTCTGCGGGTGTTTTGGCTGTTCTGTAACTCAATGGAGCTGAATTTATTTGATTAATATATTGTACAACTTAGGTAAATTCAGCTGTAAATCTGCTGTTGATTAGGTGTTTATGTAATGTGATGTGTTAGTAGTTGTTAGCAAAGTATGACTGATGATTAGGTAAATCATTGCACATTGTTATTTTACCTGGCATCTAATATTTAATTTGTCTAATATTGCTCTGGAGTAATGTATTCTTTTTGGTGGATTTGTTATTGTGTCTGTTTGAAAGTTTAAAATGCCAACAGAAGGATATCTGAAATGTTTTAAACATCTATGACGCAGTAGACATTATAGAATGAACGGATTGGCAGTGGAGGATCAGTCCGAGCTAGGCTCAACCTCTTCGGGCAGTTGCTTGAAGAAATTTAGTACATGTTTGAGATTTTCGTAGCTTATACATTAGTCACTTCATAATCTACAATAAGACTATGAGTAAGAGTGGTATGTGATTAAGTTTTAAGCTACAACAATCTCAAATGGGCCCTTAGTTCCAAGAATCACCTACAATATTGAAACAAGACTGTGAGTACGAACCAAAATAGTTAAAATTACTAAATTGTTCTCACATCTTTTAAGGCAAACCATGACACTTGATTATGACCTCTGGGATTACTTTTTAACTTTTCTTGGTTATTTTATAGCTATTCTAACATAGATATGGAGCCAGCCGCGTGTTCAATTGAAATCAGGTTGACTTACAGAAGAGAGTAGCAAGTAGAATTAATACAAGAAAATACAAGAACTGCCAGTTTGAGAAATTCTCGGAAAGCTGTAGATTGGTCCAAAGAAAGCCATCATTGCATGTAAGATATTTGATTCAACAACCTTCTCTGAGGACAGAATCACAAGTAGACATGGTCTGAACAAATCTACTTTCGAACAATGAAGGAAACGACATTACACTAGTACTAGAAGCTTCATTACCTGTTATGAACACATCAATTGAACTGCTATCAGGTGATATATCTGGCAATGTAGCATCGCCGTCCAGATACTGCATCACCTGCCTCATGTTAGGCCTAACTGCGGGGTTAGGGTGTGAACAAAACAACCCCAGTTTCAGTACCAACTCCATTTGCTCCTCCGCGTAAATACCTTCTAATCTTGGATCACTGGCATCGATGATAGCTCCTCTTTTCCACCAATTGATTATCCATTCAACCAAATATACCACTCCATAACCTTGTTGCTCTATAGGCCTCTTTCCACAAGCCACCTCAAGCATGAAAGCCCCAAAAGCAAATACATCTGTGCTGGTAGTTGCCTTTCCAGTTCTAATAAATTCAGGAGCCAAATAACCGACAGTTCCCACCAATTTTGTGGTTTGTGGATTGCTACCATGGTCATATAATTTAGCTAGGCCAAAATCACCTAACCTCCCATTTAGTTCGGCATCCAATAGAACATTACCCGGTTTTATATCTCTATGTAGGACAACTTGTTCCCATTCTTCATGGAGGTAAAGAAGGCCAGAAGCTATTCCTCTAATGATTCGAAATCGCTGAAACCAATTAAGATTTGGCTCTATATTGCTGTATAATAATTTGTCCAGGCTTCCGTTTGGCATATAATCATAGACCAAAATAAATTCTCCCTTTCGCCTGCAATAGCCGCGGAGTTGCACCAAGTTCCTATGCCTTAGCCTTCTCATGCTAGCAATCTCAGCCACAAATTCCTTCATCCCTTGTTCCGAATCGTGAGAGACCCGCTTGACTGCGATTTGCTCATTAGAAGTAAGGACGCCTCTGTAAACCTTTCCAAAACCTCCTTTTCCAATAACCTCTGTGTCCTTGAAACCTTTGGTTGCTTTATAGAGATTTTTATAGGGGAACCTTTGAGGACCATATTCCCTTTCCCAGTCTTCACATACTTCTTCATATTTCTTCTTCCATAAAATGTAAGCAGCTACAATTAATACTATAAAAAACACAGGCACTGCTACTACAATCAAAACAATCATCAGTAGTCCACGTTTCTTACTTGCTTTCCCGTGTGCAGGAACAGGAGGAAGCTTGGAGAAATCAAGGTTTTGTGCTTGTCCGCTTCTGTTGAAGCTCCATCCTAGAATATAATGGTCACTTGCAACTGTGCCAGTTGCTGCTGAGAAACCGACATACATAGACTCCAAGAAAACTTCAGAAAGATTGAGGGGCGTTGACAAGAGAGGTCTTTCTTGTTGAAAAATGGCTTTTAGCAAAATCACATGGGGTAGAAATGATAATGGAGAAAGGTTTAGGGACTTATATGTAATAGGCCAAGAAAAGGTTGTTTGTCCCACATTGATTAGGATTGAAAAGTGGGAAACTTTTTGGGCCTATATATAAGGACCTAAATCAATGTTAATTGTATCCCAAGTTGTAATTCCATTATACTTCTTTTGTTTAGGGTTCTTTCTTTAAGGACCCTTTAGTTTGCAAGTTTTGTTGTATCTTCCCTTTGTTTTGGGTATTTGTTGTATTGCCCAAATATTTGTAATATTGTTTGGAGATAGTGGAGCTTTCTTTTGCAGCGCCCGAGGACGTAGGTTTTAATACCGAACCTCGTTAATTCCTGGTATTCTTTATTTTTGCATTTAATTTTGGCAATTTATTTATGCTTTACTACTTGTATTATTATATTCAATAAGCTAGCGTTAGAGTTTATGTTTCCGTTGCATAACAATTGGTATCAGAGCCTAGGTTTAGGACAGTGAGTAGCTATTTGTATGGTTATATGCATGTCTAGGAAAATTCTGTCAAAAAGACGATAAAAGTCTAAGGAGACTGGATTTTAAGTGGGACCATTTGTGACCCCTCCATTGTTTCCCTCGGGAATTTTTCCCCGGTGCGTATTTAATCATTTCAAAGACTTACTACTACCTAGGGCTATTGTTAATTTGTTGGTTAGCTATTGAATATAATAATTTGTGGAGCTTGGTTATTGGGAATTTTGTTTACCAAGCCAATTGAGTAAGGCATAAATGGCATCACCGTCCGAGGATTCATCGTCGAGGCAAAGCTGCTTGCGCACCACCATCCGCACCAGTAAAGATGATAACGGTTTCAAATGCAAAAATTGATGTTGAAAAATTTAATGGCCGAAATAATTTTGGCTTGTGGCAGAGTGAGGTAATGGATAGCTTGTATCAGCAGGATCTAGATATCGTTCTGGAGGAGGAAAAACCAGAAGATGTCTATGAGAAAGACTGGGTGAGGTTGAACGTAAAAGCGTGTGGGATGATTCGCTCATGTCTTTGTAGAGAGCAGAAATATCCATTCATGAAAGAGATGTCTGCAAATAAGTTATGGAAGGCGCTGGAAAACAAATACATGAAGAAAAGTAATGAGAATCGGCTCTATTTGATGAAAAGACTGCTTGCTTCGCTTGAGACCAGTACAAATATCGGTAGCCATATTGATACATTTAATGATTAATTGCTGATTTGTTAAATTTGGATGAAACATTCAAAGATGAGCATAAGGCTATGTTGTTAATTGGATCTCTTCCAGATGAGTTGGACTATCTTAGTATTACACTTCTTCATGGGAAAGAAAAATTGTCCTTTGAAGAAGTTTGTTCCTCTGTCCCAATCATGAAATTCGGAAGAAGGATCAGAAGGAGAATAGAGATGAGTCAGCAGAAGCTCTTGTAGCAAGAGGGCGGAGTCAAAATCAGAGTCGTAAGAAGGAGAGAAGAGGAAGATCTCGTTCAAAGGGAAAACTCAATAGGGATCAATGTGCCTTTTGTCGTGAGAAAGGGCATTGGAAGAAAGATTGTCCGAAGTTGCAAAAGAAAGAGGGCAAAGCTACTTCTGATGCATACGTTGTTGAGCGTGAAGAGGATGAGTCTGATTTCTGTCTAGTTAGCCTACCATCCACCTCTGGATCAAATGAGTGGATTATGGATTCAGGTTGTACCTATCATATGTGTCCCCACAAGGAGTGGTTCTTTAATTTTGAAGAACTTGATGGTGGAGTTGTTTATATGGGCAATGATGATGCTTGTAAAACAACTGGGATAGGTTCAATTCGGTTGAAGAATCATGATGGCTCAACTAGAACTCGACGAGATGTTCGGTATGTAGAAGTTGAAAAAGAATCTCATCTCTTTGGGAGCCTTGGAATCTAAAGGCTTCATAATGAATATGCGAGATGGAATTCTAAAAGTTTCTTCAGGCGCTCTTGTGGTAATGAAAGGCACGAGGAGAAACAACTTGTATTACTATAATGGTAGTACGCTTATTGAAACGACATCTTGCAAATAGCAGTATGGATGCAGATTCTAAATGCTCAAGCCGTGGCATATGCTTTGGGGCATGCAGGTGAAAAAAGCCTTACTTAGTTTGGTGAATCAAGGCTTATTGAAAGGTGCAAAGACTGTAAGCGGACTTCGTGAGCATTGTGTTCTTGGGAAAACAGACAAGAGTGAAATTGGCACCGCAATCCATAATACTAAGAGTATTTTGGATTATGTTCATTCGATGTGTGGGGACCTACCAAAACAACATCTTTGGGAGGTATGCACTATTTTGTCACTTTTGTAGATGATTTTTCCGAAGAGTTTGGGTGTATGTGATAAAAACTAAAGATAACGTACTTGGTGTTTTCCTTAAATGGAAAAAAGATGATTGAGACTCGATCGCGTAAAGACAAGCAGCTACGTATGATAATAAGGTGGGGAGTATCGAGGATCCGTTTTTAAAAGTTTGCCAAGATGAAGGAATAGTACGTCACTTTACAAGAAGAAATACACCACAGAATGGGGTGGCAGACGCATGAATCGAACTATACCGGAGAAAGTTCGATGTATGTTGTCCAATTCAGGTTGGGCAAAGAGTTTTGGGCCTGAGGCGATTATATATGCGTGTCATCTCATCAATCGCCTACCATCAATCGCAATTGAAGGCAAGACGCCGATTGAGGTATGGTCTGGAAAACCCGTTTCTGATTATGACTCTTTACATGTTTTTGGTTCCACTGCTTATTATCATGTGAAAGAGTCTAAGTTAGATCCTAGAGCAAAGAAAGCAGTATTTATGGGGATTACCTCAGGTGTGAAAGGATACCGTCTTTGGTGTCCAAGTTCGAAGAAAATCTTGTTTAGTAGGGATGTGACATTTGATGAGTCTTTTATGTTAGAACAGAAAACAGGAAGCCAGATTAAGGTTTTCAATACTCTGAGCAGTGGAGCATACTCAGCAGCAGGTGGAGTTTGAAACAACATCAGTTAGCCCAGCTGGAAATGAGACTCCTATGATAGAGGAGTTCATTGGAGATGAAGAAGAGGATTCTTCCCAAGAACCTCAACAAGAATCCATTGCTGTTAATAGGCCAAGACGAGAAATTCGCAAGCCCTGCTCGTTTTCTGATACGGTGGCCTATGCACTCCCAATTGAAGATGGTGAAGTTCCTTCCACTTATAATGAAGTAGCTAGCAGTTCCGAAAATGGTAAGTGGAGGAAAGCCATGAAAGAAGAGATGCAGGCTCTCCATAAGAATGAAACTTGGGAGGTTGTTCAATTACCAAAGAATAAGAAGGCAATTGGATGCAAATGGGTATATGCAAAGAAAGAAGGATTTCCGAATTTGAAAGACATCCGATACAAGGCAAGGTTGGTGGCGAAAGGCTACGCCGAAGGAAGGAATAGATTTCAATGAGGTATTTTCTCCAGTTGTAAAGCATTCTTCCATTAGAATTTTGTTGGCCTTGGTTGCTCGGGGATGAATCTTGAACTTGTTCAACTTGATGTGAAAACCGCGTTTCTACACGGTGATTTGGAAGAGGAAATCTATATGACTCAACCAGAAGGATTTAGGAGTATTGGGAAGGAAGATTGGGTTTGTAAACTGAAAAGATCGCTTTATGGTTTGAAACAATCTCCGAGGCAAGGGTACAAGCGATTTGATAGGTTTATGATGGGTCAGGAGTACACAAGAAGCAAATTTGACAACTGTGTGTATTTTCAAAGGCTACAAGGTGATACTCTCATTTATCTACTCTTACATGTTGATGATATGTTGAATTGCTTCAAAGAATGTAGAAGAAATTGAGAAGTTAAAGGCTCAACTAAATCAAGAATTTGAGATGAAGGATTTAGAGGAAGCCAAGAAGATTCTCGGTATGGAGATAATTAGAGATAGAGGAAATGGCAAGGTTTGTTTGACACAAAAGCAGTATCTAAAGAAGGTCTTACAACGTTTTGGCATAACTGAAAGTACAAAACCTGTAAGTACTCCACTTGCTCCTCATATAAAGCTTAGTGCGTCATTATCTCCAAGTACGCATGAAGAACGAGAGTATATGTCAAAAGTTCCGTATTCAAATGTGGTTGGTAGCTTGATGTATTCAATGGTGTGTACTAGGCCCGACATTTCACATGCGCTTGGAATTGTGAGCGGTATATGCATGATCCTCGGTAAAGGACATTGGCAAGTCTGAAGTGGATTTTACTGGTATATTATAGGTATTGTAAACATTGGTTTGGTTTTTTGAGCGGGATGAAAATCTTAGTCAATTTGTGTTGGCTATGTTGATTCGATTATCTTGGTGATTTGGACAAGCGTCGGTCAACTCTGGATATGTATTTACTCTTGCTAGAGCTCCAAGAAGTTGGAAATCTTCTTTGCGCTCTGATTGCTTTGTCTACTACGAGGCGTAATACATGGCAGCATGAGAGGTGTGAAGGAAGCTATTTGGTTACAAGGGCTATTGGATGAATTGAAAATTAGTCGAAGAAGATCACTATCTATTCGACAATGAGTGCTATTCACTTAGCAAAGAATCCAAGATTCCACTTTCGCACCAAGCATATAGATGTTCGTTATCACTTTGTGCGGGAAATTATTTCGAAGGAAGAATCTTATTAGAGAAGATTGGGATCGCCGAGAATCCCGCAGATGTCTTAACAAAAGTAGTGACAATGATCAAGTTCAATCACCTGTTGAACTTGATCAACATCCTGCGAGCTTGATTGTGCTTTTTGGCACATTTGGAGGTGTTGCAAAATTTGAGAAGAATACAAAACTTTGAAGGTGCTAATTCGCCAAGGTGGAGATTTGTTGAAAAATGGCTTTTAGCAAAATCACATGGGGTAGAAATGATAATGGAGAAAGGTTTAGGGACTTATATGTAATAGGCCAAGAAAAGGTTGTTTGTCCCACATTGATTAGGATTGAAAAGTGGGAAACTTTTTGGGCCTATATATAAGGACCTAAATCAATGTTAATTGTATCCCAAGTTGTAATTCCATTATACTTCTTTTGTTTAGGGTTCTTTCTTTAAGGACCCTTTAGTTTGCAAGTTTTGTTGTATCTTCCCTTTGTTTTGGGTATTTGTTGTATTGCCCAAATATTTGTAATATTGTTTGGAGATAGTGGAGCTTTCTTTTGCAGCGCCCGAGGACGTAGGTTTTAATACCGAACCTCGTTAATTCCTGGTATTCTTTATTTTTGCATTTAATTTTGACAATTTATTTATGCTTTACTACTTGTATTATTATATTCAATAAGCTAGCGTTAGAGTTTATGTTTCCGTTGCATAACATTTCTGGTTTTGCGATTCCAATAGGAGAGAGAGTGACATTGAGTAATTTTTCAGCACCATCGTAGTCTATCCAAACCTGTATTGGATCTCCACTCATGAGCACCAAGCTTTTGTTCTTCCCTTCTTCATTCGAATAATAAGTTGCTGTAGCAGATTCATTAGAAACCAAGCCGTTCACATCAATTCCCACATGGTTTCCATCTATGTCATGAAATTCAGGGCTTTGTACAGTATCAACCTCGACCGCTAAGATGTGGTTTGTAGATAGGCCATTGTTAGTAGTGTTGAAGAGCCCCAAATAATAACCTGCAATAGCGCCAGTAAAGTTCATAGACGGTGAGATGACAAAAGCTATGCCATAGCCTCCATTATTAACCGATTCTGGAACTATGGCAAAAACAAAATTCGTGGAAAAGGAAAGAGATTCAGGGGAAGATGTGTTGAATTTGAATAGGAATGGATAAAAAGCATGACCCTTATTTAGCTCAGAATTATTGGTTAGCTGCAATAGACCATTGGGGTGGATTTTTGATATTTCATCCAGTTGTAGATTGGCTTCATTGAAGCCATTATTGTAGATGAACTCGTTTTCATTTTGAGATGAGCACAAGTAAATGAAGGATAAACAGAAAAGCATCCAAACGTGAACTGATCTAAGAACTGCAGCCATCACAAGAATGAAAAAAAAAAAAAGGAAAAAAAAGGTGAAAAGATTTTGTGTAGAGAAACAAATTTTGTTGCTAGTTCGATTGTTTCAAATTCCTGGGAGCTGAATATTTGTTATTTACAGTACATTAAAAGATCAAGTACGTCTCTTGTACTGTAGTCTTGGATGTTGATAGGTGCATGTCCAACAATTTTGGCAAATTTTAGGTAGAGATGCATGGTATTGGTGGAAGTGTTACCGGGTAAAACCAAGCGGCTCCCCATATGTAAAATTCAATGCATGTGCCTTGAGCTGTTCAGTTCTACATGTGAACTTGAAAATGAATGTTTGAATCTTCTGTTTGTTTTGAATAATCTTATTTGCAAATCAATATTTGGAAAGTCAAACCAGATTGTATCATAGAATACAATGCAAGTAAAACTGATACAAGAACTATCAGTTAGAGGAACAATATATTTCTTCTTACATGTACCATGATTGGTCCAAAGAAAGCCGTCATTGAATGAAAAATATTTGATTCAACGATCTTTTGTGAGGACCCAATCACAAATAGACATAGTTGGAGCATAACTACTTTCAAACAGTCAAAGGTTATGTTGTGGCCACCATTATTAACCGATTATGGAACCATGGCAAAAACAAAAGTTGTGGAAAAGGAAAGATATTTAGAGGAAGATGTGTTGGAATTTGGATGGGAATGGATAAAAAGAATGAATAGCTTGTTGGATATAGTTCATACTTTGTATGGTCTTAACCCTTACCCAGACACATTCAGAGGTCCCACTTGCCGGTCTTTATTATTATTTGTCTTGTCTTGCTGGAAAATTGGGTGTTTTGTTATGTAATAATCTGACTTGTTTTTGGGTGATAATTGGACAATCCTGACTTGCATGTCTCGGCTGTCTTTTAATTTATTGAAATGGTTGCTGGAAGTTTATGTGTGTGTATATATATATATATACACTTGCTTTTGGCTGGACAGTTGGTGCGAATTGGCTTGGCTTGCGTTTTAATTGAAATGCTTGCTGGGTAATACATTGCATGCACTTAGTTGGAATACCTTTGGAAAATTTGTTGGTTTGCGTTTAAAAAGTGTTGGAATTTAAGGCATCTTGGGTGGAAAGTGTATTCAGTTTGAGTAATATTTTATACGAAGAAATAGTGAGTTTTGGAAATCAAAGAAAGTACTTCTCATTTATCATGGTTTGACATTTCCTTGGAATTAATGTTTTCTTATATATATATATATATATATATATATATATATATATATGCATGCTTGGGGTAATGTGTTGCATGCGAAAGATGTTTAAATTTTTTTGTGTTTTATAATATGAAAGTGATACCTGCACAAGAGTGGTGTCAGAAATTTGCCATTGTGACGTGATGTTGAAGAAATCAGTTTTGAAAAACTTGCAGTTTCACCCCTGAACGTGATTTTTGAATATTATGTCAAACATGCATGATTTATAAGCACTTATATAGTATGCTCTTGACTTATATGTTACTGGAGATTATGCATGAGATAGTTGTGGTGCTACAACCACCCTACAAAGTACCCATCCCCCAGTTTCAGGCTATGCCCATGCGATGCAAGGTTCGTTGGCTATTGAGAAATTCGGTCTTCAAGCTCTACACATGTGTATTGAGATACTTAGTCCTCTGCCTAGGCGTTGAGTTTGTCCACTAGGTATTGAGATGGTTTTCTTCAGGCTCTACCTATGCGATGATAGATCTTATCAAGTATTGAAATGTTTCTTCCAACTCTACCATTATGTGGGATGCCCACCATGTATCGAGATTTTTCCCTAGGGTACTAGTTGTGGTGAGAACTTCAGACGCTTGTCTTGTTTCTTTGAGCGGGAGATATCGCTTTATAGTTTTCGTGCTTCCGGCCTACGCTTTTGCAGACGCTTAATAGTTTCAGTAACAATATCAAAATCAGCTTTCAATTTTAGAATGTTCAGAATCAGATTTAGTTTTTAATATCAGAATAGTTATGGATAATTTGCATTAGTCATATGAAATATTCAATGTTTGTAGCATGATTTATAGAAAACATTGTCTTTAGAAGCATAAGCATTTACAACTATTCTTTAAGTTCTCATAAAAGAGTTTCAGCATTATGAGCTAGGATTAAAAAATTGTTGTTAGTTTAACTAATCAGATTACAATACTTAGAACAATTAGAAAGGAGTTATACATGCATACATGAATGATTAGTTACAACCATATCATGTTCATAGAATCATGTTATTTTTAGTATTTCATAAGAACCATTGCATGCCATAACTTTTGTTTGAAGAATGTTTTGCAAACTTCCCATTTCCCCCACTCACTGAGTATTTCAGCTCACCCATTTTCAAAAATGTTTTTCTCCCCCCAGGTTCATAAGGAGATCGTGCTGAGCGGTGAGTCACCACTCAAGGTTGTGCCACACGTCGACATCTTCTCATGTGTGTATTATGGCATATGTTCCCAAAAAAAATGGCTTATATTTCTTTTGTAATAGTCTTATCTTTTTGTTGTAATTACACAAGACTTGATACTCTGTTTTTAGATTTTCATGGATTATGCATTATATTTTTCCAAACTTCCTAATTATGTTTATGTACCTATTCATACATAGATTTCTAATTACATTTTCATACAGATTATTTATGTAAAGTATATTTAGGAAAACAGGATTTCAGGTTTCACAGTTTTTCCCACACGGCATGTCTCGGTCATCCGAGTCTTGTGGGAGCACCCGAATCCTATAGGATGAGGAAGGTCGGGACAGTTTGTGTCACAAACCCTAGCACTATAAATAAAGTTCTTTAGTTAGTTTTAGAGGACATTGGAAGGAGAGAAAAACTAGAGAAAGAAGAGAACTGGCAATTGGGAAGATCAAAGTATCCATTCTTGGAGTTTTGGATCATCAATTAGAGAAGTTTTCTTTTACTCGTTTCTTTATCTTATGTTTATTATTTTTAAAATAGTTGTTTATTTTCATTCAATTATGAACTAAATAAAGTTTTTAGGGCTAAGATGTAGCCCAATTTATGAATATGTATTGATGGGTTTTTGTTAATATTTGTTAAGGATATCTTTTGTAAGTTTTATAATAGTTTCTAATGCTTTAATTCTTTTAGGCTTGAGAGTTGATTGATTTAATGGACTAGGTTGAAATTGAGAGATGAAATCTAGTTTGTTTAATGTAATAAAACCATATATTGAGCGAACGTTAGAAATAGGTTACTGCAATCTATGAGGTTTTAGTAAATTTTATAGAGCATAATGATCTCTTAAGACTTAAATCCAATTTAGAGATATCTTGGATTAGTAATAAAGGGTTAATCTCTGGGATAGCCAGTATTCTGAGTTAGTGGGCTCAAAACATCAAAGTTGATAAATTTACAATAAAATATATATTGAAGTAATAAGCATAAAAAATGTACTTTTAAAAGTTATGGATACTAAATTATCAATTTTACAATTGTTCTCGACAATTTTTCATATTCTGAAAATGTTGCATAATTGCTTCATTGACTATTCCATCAAATACCTCTCTCTCAGTATATGTAATAAGACAATCATTTAACAATTGATCTTCTATTTGATTCCATAGTCGATTTTTCACAATCTTCATTGCACAAAATGCTCTTTCAACACTTGCAGTTGCAACAGGTGTTGGAAAAATGGCTCATTTAGCAAATCACATGGGGGTAGAAGTGATAATGAAAAAAGGTTTAGGGACTTATATGTAATAGGCCAAGAAAAGGTTGTTTGTCCCACATTGATTAGGGAATTGAAAAGTGGGAAACTTTTTGGGGCCTATATATAAGGACCTAAATCAATGTTATTTGTATCCCAAGTTGTAATTCCATTATACTTCTTTTGTTTAGGATTCTTTCTTTAAAGACCCTTTAGTTTGCAAGTTTTGTTGTATCTCCCCTTTATTTTGGGTATTTGTTGTATTGCCCAAAAGTTTGTAAGATTGTTTGGAGATAGTGGAGTTTTCTTTTGCAGCGCCCGAGGACGTAGGTTTTAATACCGAACCTCGTTAATTCTGGTATTCTTTATTTTTGCATTTAATTTTGGCAATTTATTTATGCTTTACTACTTGTTATTATCATATTCAATAGCTAGCGTTAGAGTTTATGTTTCCGTTGCATAACAAGTGGTATCAGAGCCTAGGTTTAGTATAGTGAGTAGCTATTTGTATGGTTATATGTATGTCTAGGAAAATTCTGTCAAAAAGACGATAAAAGTCTAAGGAGACTGGATTTTAAGTGGAACCATTTGTGACCCCTCCATTATTTCATGGGAATTTTCCTGGTGCGTATTTAATCATTCCAGCACTTACTACTACCTAGGGCTATTGTTGATTTGTTGGTTAGCTATTGAATATAATAATTTGTGGTGCTTGGTTATTGGGAACTTTGTTTACCAAGCCAATTGAGTAAGGCATAAATGGCGTCATTGTCCGAGGATTCATCGTCTGAGGCATCACCGTTCGCGGCACCACCATTCGTGCCAATAAAGATGATAACGGTTTCAAATGCAAAAATTGATATTGAAAAATTTGATGGTCAAAATAATTTTGGCTTGTGGCAGAGTGACGTAATGGATAGCTTGTATCAGCAGGATCTAGATTTCGTTCTGGAGGAGGAAAAACTAGAAGATATCTATGAGAAAGACTGGGTGAGGTTGAATGTTAAAGCTTTTGGGATGATTCACTCATGTCATTGTAGACAGCAGAAATATCCATTCATGAAAGAGATGTCTGCCAATAAGTTATGGACGGCGTTGGAAAACAAATACATGAAAAGAAGTAATGAGAATCGACTCTATTTGATGGAAAGATTGTTTCGTCTTTAGTTGAGACCAAGTACAAATATCAGTAGTCATATTGATACATTTAACGGATTAATTGCTGATTTGTTAAATTTGGATGAAACATTTAAAGATGAACATAAAGATATGCTGTTGATTGGATCTCTTCCGGATGAGTTGGATCATCTTAGTATTACACTTCTTCATGGGAAAGAAAAATTATCCTTTGAAGAAATTTGTTCTGCTCTGTCCGATCATGAAATTCGGAAAAAGGATCAGAAGGAGAATAGAGATGAGTCAGCAGAAGCTCTTGTAACAAGAGGGCGGAGTTAAAATCATAGTAGTAAGAAGGAGAGAAGAGGAAGATCTCGTTCAAAGGGAAAACTCAATAGGGATCAATCTGCCTTTTGTCATGAGAAAGAGCATTGGAAGAAAGATTGTTCGAAGTTGCAAAAGAAAGAGGGCAAAGCTACTTTTGATGTATACGTTGTTGAGCGTGAAGAGGATGAGTCAGATTTTTGTCTAGTTAGCCTACCATCCACAAATGAGTGAATTATGGATTCAGGTTGTACCTATCATATGTGTCCCCACAAGGAGTGGTTCTTTAATTTTGAAGAATGTGATAGAGTTGTTTATATGGGCAAAGATGATGCTTGTAAAACAATTGGGATAGGTTCAATTCAGTTGAAGAATCACGATGGCTCAACTAGAACGCTGACTGATGTTTGGTATGTACCGAAGTTGAAAAAGAATCTCATCTCTTTGGGAGCCTTGGAATCTAAAGGCTTCACGGTGAATATGCGAGATGGAATTCTAAAAGTTTCTTCAGGAGCTCTTGTGGATAATGAAAGGCACAAGGAGAAACAACTTGTATTACTATAATGGTAGTATAGTTATTGGAACGACGGTTGCAGTGATACAGGAGGATGTAGATTCAGATATGCTCAAGCTGTGGCATACGTGTGTGGAGCATACTCGGCAGCAGGTGGAGTTTGAAACAACAGTTGAACCAGATAGTGTCCACAAGACAGAAAGTGATTTTGAGGTGACTAATGTGGATACTATAGATGAAAAGGAGATTTTACCCCAAGAATCTCCTCAGCAACAGGAATCGATTACATACAATAGGCCAAGACGAGAAATTCACAAGCCTGCTCGTTTCGCTAATATGGTGGCTTATGCACTTCCAATCGTAGGTGATGATATTCCTACTACTTATAAAGAAGTAGTTAGGAGTTAAAATTGTGAATCATGGAAACCGGCCATGAATGATGAAATGCGATCCCTATATAAGAAGGTGATTGGGTGCAAATGGGTGTATGCAAAGAAGAAGGGATTTCCTAATAGAGAAGATGTTCAGCACAAGGTTAGGTTGGTAGTAAAGGGATACGCTCAAATGGAAGGATATGATTACAGTGAAGTGTTTTCTCCTGTGGTAAAGTATTCTTCCATTCTAATTTTGCTAACCTTGGTGGCATGGTTTGATTTTGAACTAGTTCAATTGGATGTGAAAATTGCGTTTTCACATGGTAGTTTGGAAAAGGAAATCTACAAGACTTAGCTAGATGATTATAGGGTTGCTGGAAAGAAAAATTGGGTTTGCAGATTGAAGAAATCGCTATATAGTTTGAAGCAGTCACTAAGACAGTGGTACAAGCGATTTGATCAATGTATGATGGGCCATGGGTACACAAGGCTTGATATTTCACAAGCAGTTAGTATGGTGAGTAGGCATATGCATGATCCTAGTAAAAGACATTTGCAAGTTGTGAAATGGTTTCTACAGTATATTTTATGTATTATAGATATTGGTTTAGTTTTTGTGTGGAATTATATTGAGAATGGGAAAATGACTCTCCAGAAGATTGGAACAGAAGATAATCCTACAGACATGTTGACTTCAGTAGTGACAAGGGTCAAGTTCATTTATTGTTTGAACTTGATCAACATCCTACGAGCTTGACTGTGCCTTTTGGCGCATTTGAAGGTGTTGCAAAATTTGACAGAAGAATACAAAACTTTGAAGGTTTGCTAATTCGCCAAGGTGGAGATTTGTTGGAAAAATGGCTCATTTAGCAAATCACATGGGGGTAGAAGTGATAATGAAAAAAGGTTTAGAGACTTATATGTAATAGGTCAAAATGTTAGTTTGTCCTACATTACTTGGGAATGAAAAGTGGGAAACTTTTGGGGCCTATATATAAGGACCTAAATCATTGTTATTTGTATCCCAAGTTGTAATTCCATTATACTTCTTTTGTTTAGGGTTCTTTCTTTAAGGACCCTTTAGTTTGCAAGTTTTGTTGTATCTCCCCTTTATTTTGGGTATTTGTTGTATTGCCCAAAAGTTTGTAATATTGTTTGGAGATAGTAGAGTTTTCTTTTGCAGCGCCCGAGGACGTAGGTTTTAATATCGAATCTCGTTAATTCCTGGTATTCTTTATTTTTGCATTTAATTTTGGCAATTTATTTATGCTTTACTACTTGTTATTATTATATTCAATAGCTAACGTTAGAGTTTATGTTTCCGTTGCATAACAACAGGTAATATCAATGCTAATTTCATGTCTAAAAAGATAACAACGCAAACAAAAACACCCTCCTTTTCTACACTATACTCCAACCAATTTGCATATTCTCTAAACCAAATGGGATTAAAACAACGCATTAAATTCTCAATTGCTCGCTTTTTAAAAATTATGATTGTGTGGTTGGCAAGGTCCTTTTTGCAAGTATGTCTTTCTTACTTTGTCTTTATTATTAGGATGATATTCTAAAATTTTAATCCTCAATCTAGGATCTGTAGGAAGACTACCCAAGTTAAGGTTAACATATGTTTGTCTTGAATTAGATTCCATAGGCTCATTGTGAACACTATCGTGACGCTTTATGTTTTGTTCAATTGATAGTTCTTCATTAGAAAACTTTCTTTGATAAAAAACTTGTCTATAACTGATAAAAATAAAAGAATTTTTATTATCAGAAATATAATTTATTTGCAATTACAATTAAAAAAACAACGCAAATTTATCAAAATTTAACTCATAACTTAGGTTTTTCAAACAATTTCTACTAACCCAATAAAATTCAACTCATAAACCCATGAAAATTCATCAAATCTAACTCTAAATATCAAGCAACTAACCAATATATCGAAATTAAACCAAATCCTTAAATCTCTACAACTTAAAGTTTTATCAATTCTTTAAACCATATTCAAAATTAACTCAATAACTAACCATAATTTATTAAACTCGACTTAAAACAGCAATTAATTAACCCATACCTCAACATAAACAAGATTAAATCAAAACTCATATCAAAATCTAGGAATTATTTCAAACTCCTTTATTAAACTCAATAAAAACTCATAACTCGTGATCTTTCATCAATTCAGAAAGCTAAAAGAAAATAGTTAATTTTAAGTAAAAAAATAAAAATAAAATTATTATCATCTTACCTTGTAATCCAAAGGAGTAGCATTTCTTGAGTATCCAACCAAAGGAAAAATATAATATGAGAGCAAAAGAGAGGAAATAAAGAAAAGAGAAAAGTTTAAAAAAATATTAATTAATAATTTATTTTTTGGGGTCAACATAAAGTTAAATGAGGTTAAAATTATAAAATCTATAAACTATTAATACTTTTTTAAAATTTTTGAAAGTTCAGTGGATTTAATTGAACCCACATCTGCTTCCTTTTAGTTTTTAGTTTTCTTTTAATTTGTTAATTTTAGTTTGATTCATTACTTAAAGTTTTGATTAATCAACTAGTAATATAATTGTTTATTTTGATAGCTAGTAACTAGTAATTCTCTAGGGTTCGATATATGTTTACTCAAACTGTGTTACTTGCACGACTCTATACATTTGCAGAACTCCAATAAAAAACGATCATTTCTATTAAATAATGAACACGTTTTGGTAGAAGGGAACCGTGCCGTGGCACAATGCCGTAGCACACAAGTAGAAGGGAAGCATGTCGCGACACACAAGGAAGAAGCTGGAACTAAAATTCCAAAATGCTTGATGCCTAGGCACTGTGTCGAGGCATGGTTTAGAATTTCAATTTTAGATAAAATCAAATTAAGTTATTTTCAGTTTTTATTACTCTATAACTTCTTGTAATTATTGTTGTAAGTCATTTTTTAGTTATGTTTTTAAAACCTAAAAAAAAGGAATGTTAGATGTATGTTTTAATTGAGTTCAATGAATATAATTGTTCTCCTTTTACACAAATTCATCTCTCCTTTATCTTATGAAATTTGAAGCCTGAAAATTGATTTTATTGGCTTCTAATTTCCAACAATTTCAATTCAAGGATATAAACTTATTCATATTACTTAATGAATTCGGGAAGAAGTAAAAGTGATCTTCTACGAACAAATACTAAGAACCAATGTAAATTAACTTTATCATTTTGCATAACCATCTAGTTTAATATTTGTCACATCATACATCGAATCTACAGAGACGAACTCAGACTAATTTGTAGATCACACTGTTTCTCAACGATTTGGTTGGAAAAAAACCATTCTTTATTATATGCTAATATCTTGCTTTTTTTTTTGGGGATGTTATTCAAATATTATTTTATTTAAGGAGTTAGGTATGTTAATTATTTAAATGTCTTACTTCAAGTCTCAATATACTCCCTTCTAATAACATGACGAAGGAATTAGATTAGCTGACCTCATATCTGGACATCAGCAATTTTGAATCTTGTGTGTAATTGATAGCTGCGTATTAAACAATCTTAGCTTGAAATTTAGGTAGAGTATTGCATGGTATTGACGGAAGTGGTACCAAGTAAAACCTGGCGGCACAAAATTTGTCAAAGTCAATTCATATGCTTCAAGAGTTTAATCCCCTTCTTCAGGTGCACTTGAAAATGAAAATTTGGATCTCCTGCATGTTTTTTAATAGTGTTATTTGAATGAAATAGAGACAATAACAGGAATAAAATATAATAGTAAAATAAATCAAACAGTAAACAAAGAAAATAATACGCACGATTTACCCTGGTTCACTTAATGTGGGCCACGTCCAGCTGATCAATATTATTGCAATATACCTCATCTCTCTCGTTTACAATGAATGAATTGCTCTTACCTCTAACAAGAGAAAAGTATGATTATATACTAGGTTTAAGAGACTAAACCTAGTTTTACAAGGATTCCTATTCCTAAGCCCAACCCAATAAGAAATTAGTAACTTAAAAGAAATCATACAGCGGTTATACATGAAAAAGCCCAAAACTGCCTACAGGCTCGGTGGCACTGGCAACTATGGGTGGATGGGGGTGTTTTTGTTAATTCCTATTCCTAAGCCCAACCCAATAAGAAATTAGTAACTTAAAAGAAATCCTACAGCGGTTATACATGAAAAAGCCCAAAACCTCCTACTGGGCTCGGGGGCACTATGTTTTTGTTAATTCATATTCCTAAGCCCAACCCAATAAGAAATTAGTAACTTAAAAGAAATCCTACAGTGGTTATACATGAAAAAGCCCAAAACCTCCTACGGGCTCAGGGGCACTCGCAACTATGGGTGGATGGGGGTGTTTTTGTTAATTTATAAAAAAATTTTGTTGGGGGTGTTTTTGCAATTAACAAACTTATGGGGGTTTAAAAGTTTTTTAATTTAAGATAGGATTTTGAAAATAGGGAAATAAACATGAATTTGTATTTGGAATAGGGATAGAATGGTGATAAATAATGAAACAAACGAAATCCTATAAAATTCTCTCTATCTCATTTATTATTTAGTATTTGTATGTTACTGTAACCTTAATCCAAATCTAGGGCTGAAAAAAAAAAAAAACCGAAAACCGAACCGAACCAGAAAGCGGATCGAAATCCGATCCAAAACCAAAACCTAACTTGGCCAGCTTTCGATTTCGAAAAATTGCTAAACCAGTTTTTCGGTTCGATTTCTGGTTTATATTATTTATATAACCGGTTTAATAAACCGGTTTTCCTAATATAATAATATTATTTTAATTTTTAAAAATCTTTTATTATTTTTATTCTTTATTAGTTTGAAACTTTGAATCCCTAACTTCACAGTTTACACATTACACTCATACTCATCTTCTTCTTCATTAGCCGCCGCTGCCCTCTCATCTCAAAGACTCAAACTCATCTTCTTCTTCATTACATTTACAGATTTACTCATCTCTCCTCCAGTCCTCCTCCTGTCCTCTCCTCTCAAACTCGCTTGTTTTCTCTATCTTCTTCTTTATGCACGCGCCATGGTGTAACCTTAGCAGCCGGGGAAGTTGTTTTGGCTTTACAGCAACCTTATGCTCTTTCCACAGGTTGGTACTCATTCCTTCCTCTTGAACCTTATTTTAGCTGAATGGAAATGCATTTCGAGCATATATTATCATTTAGAATATAAATTATACATACCCAAGGCTTTGATTTGGGGCCCCAAGGTTGAACGATTGGTGCGTGTAATGCACTAGTTGAAGTAGCATGTGGAAAGGAAATGGAGTTGCATTTAAGCTACTGGCTTTTGTAATAAACAGAGAAGAGTAATAGTTTGTCAGGGGTTAGGAGCAAGAGAACGTGCAGTATTTGAAGGGCACATAGATCTGGATCCACTCAAAATACACAGCAGTGGTAGCTGCAGCAATTGATGGTTCTTCAGCTGTAGTTCTGCTACCATCTGCAACTTGGTAGCCTCGAGAGGAGGCGGTGGTTTCGCTATTATAGTAAATTTAGAATATGTATAATTTATATTTGTCTTGCAGTTATTGGTAGTAGGATCATATATTTGCATTAAGTTAGATATTAAGAATATTTATAAGAAATCTTATGAAACTGCGTAAAAAGAGAAGTCTGAATTCTTTGCTTATTTTTTTTTATCATGTCATGGACCTCATGTTCAAGAAGACAAATTGAACTCAACTGAACTGCAACATATATTATCATTGAGTTTTTCTAAACTTTGAATCAATTGTGCAGCCAAAATTTGGTGGGAAAATAATAGACATTGTCTCTGGAGATATTGGAAGTTTGGAACACCTGAACAGCAAGCTGCATCTTTAAACGCAGTCAGGGACACCATCCTTGGGATCTTTCTTATTGTTGTTGTTGGGTATGATAATTTCTTGCTTACTCTTGATATATGAAATATCAGTAAAAGATTTACTTGTCTATTTGCTTCCTAATCTGCTATTTGTTTAAACAATTCTTAATTAATTTTATGTCTCCCGTACAAATACTTTTAGGTGTCAAATATCATGTCTCCAACAATAAAATATCATATTTACCTTAAGGAAATTCATACTAAATGAGTTTGAATTAGCAGCTTTAATATTGTTACTAAAATGAGACTCAGTTGGCTTGAAGCTTAGTATGCAATGTGATTAAAACATATTAGATATGAGACTAGAAAAATGCAAAGAGAGAGCACGAAAGATAAAACAAGAGACAGTATCTCTTATCCTTCTTCATTCTTTCCTCAAAGGAGTTTGTGATGTTACATGCTGGTTAATTAGGCCAATTATTTTTTTCAAGAGAGATTGAAGGTTTCTTTTATTTGGCAATATATAATGTCCAATTATTTTTTTATGTCCTCAACTTTTAATAATTTTATTTGGAAATCTTATTTCCAAAATAAAATTAAAATTATTATCGGGTTTTAATGACAATTAAGGCGGAGCTAGATAGAATTTCTTTTTTGAAAAATGCAATATTAGCACTTTGATTTTATTACATTTCTTTCCGATGAGTATCATTTGTAATAGGAGTAATCCACCATGTATAATTCAAACTTATAATATTTAATATGGATTACAACTATTTGACTAGACTGTTGAGGGTGATTGAACTCAAGAAATAACAATGGCTTCTGTGAAATGTGTTGATTATCAGGGGTATGTTGTTTATGTCTTTCATTAGCTGGTGGCCTATCATCTTTTGTGACTCTAGTTCAACTCGACATCAACAATTTTAAATTTTGTTGATGAGCATTTATCAAGTTTAGTAGGCGATGGTCAAGCTTGTGTGTTTGCTCTTAATTTTTAGTGCAGCGTGGGTTGGATGAGAGCGGCAGTGCCCAGATGCATGGGAGGATGTTAGCACTTGCATATCCTGTATTTGAATGAAATTGTCTTTGTTTTGCTCTCTTTTTTTAAAGGGAATATTATAAGTTATAAGTTAATAAGGAATAAAATTAGTTTGGTGAAATTAAGTGACCTCGCTGGCTACCTATAGGGCTATAACAATAAAAGTTAAATGGGTTGAGTACAAATTAGTTAATAACTTTAAGATACCATAAAAAAGAATCCTATGGAATCATTCTCTTTATTTAGAAAATATTAAAGCTGATATCATATTATTTATGTGTTTATTTTATTTTTCTGCAGTGACATTTGCTGAAAAAAAATGCATTCTCTTTATTTAGAAAATATTAAAGCTGATTTCATTCCTCTTGTAGGTGATTCCGTGATTGTACTTGACCATTAAAATTTAAAGGAACAGTTTGTATTTTATGATAATGTAATTGGTGATTATTAGTTATAATGCTTAGGTGAGAAGAATTCAGTAGCATTAATTGGTGATTAATTGGTTAAATTGTTGTGGATCTTTTGGTTTTTTAGTTTCTTGAAATTGTCATCCAAAAATAGGAATTTTTTTATCATAACATATAAAAAAAAAAGACAAAAAAAATTTATTAATAAAACCGGTTTGCAAACCGGTTAACCGGATTGCAAACCGAAAATTCGGTTCGGTTTGCAAACCGGTTAATGCAAAAAATCGGACCGGTTTCGGTTTGTCATATGGCTTGAACCGAAAAACCGATTCAGTTACAAAATGCATGAATCCGGTTCGGTTAACCGGATTTTTGCAGCCCTAGTTTGCACATTACACTCATACTCATCTTCTTCTTCATTAGCCGCCGCTGCCCTCTCATCTCAAAGACTCAAACTCATCCAACGAGGGAAAGGTACAATAATGAACACCTAAAACCACAGTACTTTGCATTTAATGATAAATTACTTCAACACACTTATTTTAGAACGTCGTTCTTATTACGGAGCGAAACTTGCCTGCTGCAAAGATGGTTTTCCTCAGCTTGAATTCTACTTCTTTTGGGAAGAAGTTTACAGGAGTTGCAAATAGAGGAAGGAGGTATGCCTAAGCTTAGAAGTTTCCTCAGCTCATTTAAAGCAAGGAATTTCAGAATTCCGGAAAGACTGAAGAACCTCCCTCGCCCTGAAAACTGGGAATACGAAAGTTATATCGTCGACGAGTACTAGTGGTGTATATTGGGCTTGTGTTGAATTTTCTTTTGATTCGGTTTGTTTTCTGGCCGACACTTCAGTTTGATATATCACCATGTAATTGCATTCCTAATTTTATACTATTTAATTTACTGTTTCATTTTTTATTTCAACTTCTTTACTCATTAAATTTCTACTATATTTCTTGGTTGTGATTCAACTTACAAAGAAGAACAGCAAATTAAATCTTCATATTATCTCCTGAAAATCCTGACTTTTTAAGAAATACAATTCAAGTTTTTTTGGTGTCAGAAAATATAAATTTTCTAGAGTAAGAAATATCTTCGAAATTTTAGTGAACTTACAGTGTAGAAAGCAAAAAAAATTATTAATAAAACCGGTTTGCAAATCGGTTAACCGGATTGCAAACCGAAAATTCGGTTTGGTTTGCAAACCGGTTAATGCAAAAAACTGGATTGGTTTCGGTTTGCCATATGGCTTGAACCGAAAAATCGGTTCGGTTACAAAATGCATGTATCCGGTTCGGTTAACCAGATTTTTGCAGCCCTATCCAAATCTCAAGTCAATCACATATAATTTTTAAGATATATTTAACATTTTACACGAAAAGTAATTGTAATTGATGTCAAAATCATTATGTATAATCTATGATGACTAGAATTAGACAACTCACCACATTTCTTATCAATCTTGACGACAACAATTTTGAATCCAGTAATGCTAAACTTACTGACTCAACTATCGATTTGACATACACTGTTTTAAAAACCGGACCGGACCGCCGGTCCAACCGGTTGAACCGTGAACCGGTCACCTGTCCGGTTCGGTTCACTCTCAAAACCATTATAAACATTAAACCGCTTTAAACCGGTTAAAAACCGAATATTATTATTAAACCGCCGGTCCAACCGGACCGGCAGAAAAACCGGTCCATATTTAAAACCTAAATCCTTAACGCTATTCAGTCTTCTCACGCCCTCTCTCTTCTTCAATCTTCAATCTTCAGTTCTTCTCTTTCTCCATTTTCCTCACGAAAATTTCTAAACAAACTCTCAGTTCTTTGCGAAGATTGTAAGCAGTTTCGCTACGTCTACATTCTCTCTCTGAAATCCCACCCAAATCGCGTTTGAACTCTGTGAAATCGACGACGTCTTCCTCATTCGCGGAAATCGACGACGGCAACTCCGTTCCTCACTGGAAATCGACGGCGATAGCTTCATTTGTTGATGATAGCTCCATTCCTCGATCCAGGTACGCCATTCCTCGCTCCCTTACATTTTTAGTCTGAAATTGTTAGGGTTCTTTTGTGTTGAATGAGCAATTGATTTGGGGCTTTTTGCTGGGGTCTTTCTCGTTGTAATCTGGGCAGATTTGTGAGAGGGTTGCGTTTCATTCTTGATGTGTTTTATATTGAAGAGAAATGGAGGAGATGATGATGGAAGGATTCTTAGGGATTAAGACAGTTGAAGTTTGATGTGTTATAGTTGTAATCTTGCACCGATTTTCTTAAAGAAACCATTATCAAATTGATGACAGTGATCTTCGAAATTGGAAGGAAGGTCTCTGAAATATATTAATCAAAATCCACCGATAGTTGTATTATTTTTATTTCAACTAAAATCAAATTAATTATAGTCTATGTGTATATTGAATTTAATTGGCCCATGAATATGTAAATGATCAAATCAGTTCTGTTAAAAAAAAAAGGATATATCAAATTTGTGGGCACAAATAAGAAAATGGAAGTTTCTTAATTCCCTAGTTTGATTATGTAGTCTCAGATATTAGGGATTAACAGTAGAACTTGTTTTCCCCTACCTTGCTGCTCTTTCCTCCTTCAAACAAGGATACTATTGGAAATATTTTGTATTAAGTTTTCTATTTGTATTAATGAATGGTCTATCTTGTCACTTCTGCTGTGGTTCTGGTGACTATCATTTCTTAAATTTCTCGACTCTGAAGCATGATGTGCCGAGTTTGTATGATAACAATAAATAAGAATAAGAAAATTTTATATTCTTGGTATTTTGTCGAAATGAGATGTCATGTCCTCTCTACAATGAAGTGAGATGTCGAAATGTTCTGTGGATATTTCTCTGATGATTAATTTCAGTTCTTAAAAGATCCGTAAGCTAACTATACTTATGAGCTTTTCTGGTTCTCTTAGTTTGAAGTGAAATTACAGTAGAAGAAACATTCATAAATAGAATGGAATTGGTTGTTTGGCTGTGGTGTTATTGGTTCTCTTAGTTTAACTGCACACACCCAGGTAAAAGATCATCCGCTTGTGATATGATGGTGATATTTTTTGTTTTCTATGCTGCATCTTCTGTTTTTTGTCTATTGGTACCCTGGAAACAATTATTTGCTTATATATCTGCCAATATTGATGGTTTTATATTTATCAATTTTCCTCTCATTTGAAATTTTAATATGGCAGGCTGCAGAACTGCTCCGGCACCCACACCTTCAGCCTTATGTTCTGAAGGTTCATCTTAAATTAAATAGCCCTAGACGCAATACTTTACCCGGCCACTGGCCTCAGTCTAATTACATAAGGACAAGATTTTCAGAGCCAGACTATGTTCCTGTGGCCTCTTATCGGACAAAGCGACATTCATGCAGCAATGATAGGAATTTGAATCCAAGTATATCTGGAGCTGAGCAAGATTCTGTCTCTTTTACTAAAGGAATACGTGATACTCCAGGTTATTTGAGTCAAAGGTTATCAGCATTATCTGTTGAAAGCAGCCATGAAGGGACTGTCATCTGTAAGCCAATTGCTTCAAAAATTCCAAGTGTTACCAAGATTCCAAGGCTTACTCCAGCGAAAGCTTCTGTTGGTCATAGGAGACAATCAGAGCCCCAAAAGAAACATGAATTTGTATGATCATACAAAACTTTCTTATGTAAACATATACACACAAAGATCTCTCCATTTCCTAGAGTAATTTTTGTTAGTTTCATAGTTATGAGTTCTAATATTTCAATTCTTTATTTACGCAGCATCCTGTTTCACATACTCCAACAAAAAAGGCTGTACCTACAAATCGCAGAGCATCTTTACCATTGCCAACAAGAACTGCAATTCAAGAATCGCTTTGCAGGCTTAGTATTTTGTTTTGTTATTAATTGTTATGTATTTTGTCATTTGATATGTAAATACAACATAATGTTTGGATTTGGATTTTGAATTGTTGTTAAATACTTAAATTGTGTTAAGATTGTTGTTGAATTTGAACTTTGAATCATGTTGAATAGTAATTAAGTTGTTATTGTCTTATTGAAAAATAGAAATCTAAAAAAAATTTGTTTTTTTTAAAATGTGTTGACGTCATCATGATGTGTGATGATGTCACCGGTTCAATCAACGGTCTAACCGGTTGAACCATGACCCGACCATCAAAACGGTTTGCCCTCCGATCCGGTTTTTAAAACAATGTTGACATACTGACTTATGTAAATTGAGTTAAATTTTGAGATTTGAGTAATTGGGTAGGTGAATCGGTATGTCAAAATCGGTCATTGGATTGGTAAGTCTAACATTACTATTTTGAATCTAGGGTCTTGATAGCTGCGTATTTACACTTTTAGCATGAAGTTTACGTAGAGTATTGTAAGGCAGAAATGGTTACTGAAAGTAAAACCTGGCGGCTCGATGTACAGCAGAGCTGTTCAATCCCTCTGGAGGTGCACTGAAAATGAAGGCTTTGATGTTGTGTATCCTTTATTTGCAAATCATTGTTAGAAGTCAGCCAGCCTTCTATAGGTTGGAACTTTCAAAGATGGTGGCTTTTGTATAAGTTGAATTCAACGCAAATACTTCTCCTGTTTTTGTTCCGATGAGACTGAAATTGTTAGGTGATATTAGAGCATCTTGAAGAGTATTTTTATTAAATTTAAAATATAAAAAATATAATTTTTATTCAAATCTAATAAACTCTTTAAATTTAATAAAGATACTCTTTATTTATAAGAAAGAGACTTAACAAAAAAGAGAATTAATAAATAAAATACATAGAAACATATAATTTATTAATTAAAATTAGGATAAAGACTGAAATTTGATTATTTAAATATGAAGAGTCAAACTCACTTTCTAATTTATATTTTAAAAATAAAGAGTTTATTGAACTCTTATTTTTATGGATAAACTATTTATAATAAAAAGTTTGAGTTATATAAAAAGTTATTTGAAGATACTCTTAGAAATCAAACATAAGAAAATTATGGATTATTTTGTGCTTCAAATCTCATTTACATTAGCAGAATATCCAACAGTTTATTTATTTCGGATATGCAGAAGATAATGAGTAGAGATCTCAGACAAAATTTAATTTTTTTGCATTAAATTATTAATTTAATCAAACTCCTTTTGCATAAAACTACTACAACACAAATATTTCTTGATTCTCAGTTATGGGGTCATAGTATTTTC
Source organism: Pistacia integerrima (assembly GCA_026225825.1). NCBI lineage: Eukaryota > Viridiplantae > Streptophyta > Magnoliopsida > Sapindales > Anacardiaceae > Pistacia > Pistacia integerrima. Next base: position 27,796,820 of record CM047746.1, read on the forward strand.
ATGGTTATATAAGAGCTACCTATTCTAACATTGATACAAAGCCATATGCATTCCAGTAATAGCAAACTAGAACATAAAAATGATGTCTATGAAACAGAAAACAAGATTATTTTACAGAATACTTCGTTGAGTTTAATTAGAACACAAGTTACATGAGCAGAAAATATCTCACTTAGTCATTGTATTTTTTTTCTCCACTCCCCAGCCATGAATGGACCAAAGATCAAGCCATTGCATAAGAAATTCTTGATTCAGCGACCTACTGTGAGGTTTGAATCATTTGTAGTCGTTGTGTAAGAAGAACTACCCACCAGTGAATGAAATGACACAACATTGTCAGGAGGTTCGTTACGTGTTGTGAATTCGCCAATGACAATGCTACCAGGTGGTGTATTTGGTAACATCGTACCACCATCCAGATACTGTATCACCTGCTTCATGCTAGGCCTAGTTTCTGGGTTAGAGTCTGAACAATAGAGGCCTAGTTTCAAAACCAATTCCATTTCCTTCTCAACGTATATACCTTCCAATCTAGGGTCACTGGCATCAATAATAGCTCCTCTTTTCAAGAAATCTGTGACCCAATCAACCAAATCTTTTTCTCCAGGCTCCATAGCCATAGGCCTCCTTCCACAAGCAACCTCGAGCATAAAAGCTCCAAAAGCAAATACATCTGTGCTAGTAGTTGCTTTTCCAGTTTTAAGAAGCTCTGGAGCCAGATAACCTATGGTTCCTACCAGGTTGGTGGTTTGTGGGTCGTTGCCATGATCATATAATCTAGCGAGGCCAAAATCTCCCAACTTCCCGTTTAGATCGACATCTAAAAGAACATTAGCAGGCTTTATGTCTCTATGCAGAACAATTTGTTCCCACTCTTCATGAAGGTAAAGAAGGCCAGAAGCTACTCCTCTGATAATCCGGAACCTCTGAAACCAATTAAGGTTTAGCTTCAAATTTCCATATAAGATTTTGTCAAGGCTTCCGTTAGGCATATACTCATACACTAATAGAAGTTCTCCCTTTCGCCTGCAATAGCCAAGGAGTCGTACCAAGTTCCTGTGCCTTAGTCTTCGCATGAGTACAATCTCAGCCACAAATTGCCTCATCCCTCCAACTGAATCATGAGTGACTCTCTTGACCGCAATTTGCAAATTAGAAGGAGGAAGTGCACCTCTGTAAACCTTTCCAAAACCTCCTTGTCCGATGAGCTCTTTGTCTTTGAAACCTTTTGTTGCTTTGTAGAGATTCTTATAGGAGATCCTATGAGGACCATATTCTTTTTCCCAGTCTTCATTTACTTCTTCATATTTCTTCTTCCTCACAATGTAAACGGCTGCACCAATTGTTATTAGCACAACTACAGTAGCTATAAGGGAAACAACAGTTGCACGATCTAGTACTTTATTGCTTCCATTTTTGGGTGGTGAAGGAGATTGAGGAAGCTTGGAAATATCAAGGTTTTGAGCTTGCCCACTCCTGTTAAAGCTCCATCCCAGAATATACTGGTCACTTACTCGTGTACCAGTTGATGCAGAGAGACCAACATACATGGAGTCCAAGAGAATTTTAGAAAGATCAATGGGTGTTGACAAGAGAGGCCTGTTTGGTTTTGGGATTCCCAAGGGAGCTAGTGTTACATTGAGGAACTTGTCAGCTCCATTGTAGTCTATCCAAATCTGAATTGGGTCTCCACCTGCTAGCTGTAAGCCTATGTTCTTCCCTTCTTTGTTGGAAAAATAAGTTGCTGCTGCAGATTCATTAGACTGCAAGCTGTTCACGTCGACTCCCACATGATTTCCATTTATATCCTTAACTTCGGAGCTTTGTACAGTGTCAAGCTCAACTGCTAGGATATGATTTGTAGGCAGGCCATTGTTTGATAAATTGAACAGCCCCAAATATGGACCAGCAACAGCTTCCCTCATGTTCTTAGATGGTAAGATGAAGAAAGACATGCCATTGCCACCAAAATTAAGCGTTTTTGAAACTATGCCAAATACAAAAGTTGTGGAAAATGAAAGAGATTGAGGGGATGATATGTTGAATTTGAATGGAAAAGGGTAGAAAGCATGGCCTATCTTTAGCTCAGAAGTATTGGTTAGCTGCAATAGACCATTGGAGTGGATCTTTGCGATGCCATCCAAATCCAGTTTTGTTTCACTGAAACCATGATAGATGAATTGGTTTTCATCTTGAGCCAAGGCCAAGGAAAACAAGGATAAAATGAAAATTACCAAAAAATTAATTGATCTATGAGCTGCAGCCATTGGAATAACAAATCTGAAAATCCTACCCTGAAGATACCTTTTCAGAGTTAAGGTTAATTATCATCTAGAAAGAGAGTAAGATTAATCACGTCGATCCTGGAAGTTATGGTCAACTGATGACCCAAGAAAATGACCCCTGCTTAACCAATTTAATGTTCTTAATGTTGTTTATTTGTCTCTAGTTGCAAGAAAAAGTTGGAACTGATATATTCTAGACTGCAATCAATTCAAGGTTATAATTAATGCAGATTCACTGCTTCCCATCTTTTTAAAAGGCATAGTAAAAGACCATCTTATGGGAACTCTGAACTGCTGTAATCTGTTAAAATGATCCTGTAGGCCAGAATCATGTCATGTTCAAAGAAGGAAATTCACAAATTACTTTTCAAGTTTTTCCCTTCAAAATTAATAGATAAAAAAAATGATGTGAATTATGATGAATTCAATGACAGGACTAACATAAGCATAATAATATCTTTTAGTAGAAATTCTTCTTTTTGATTGATAAAACAGAAGTTGTGTTGTCCGTCTTATATAGAGGTGTGCAAAAAAATCCAATATCCGATATCGGTATACGATCCAGATCTGCTCTGTTTTGAAAAAACCAAATATCCAAAAATTTGGATCGGATTTGGATCAAGTATATAGGAAGATCCGGATTTTCGGATCGGATCAAGACTCTTGTGCTTCCAAGATTTAAGGATTCTGATTCTAATTTGTTTTATTGTTTGAACTTTGAATAATGCAACTATACCTCTTTTGTTTTCACAATGGGTTGAAGTTTCAATACAAACAAATTCAAGGAATCTTAAATCACCATTGACTTTGAGTTGGCATGCAGCCTGCATCAAACTTTGATTCAACTCTTAAAACACGTGTATGACCAGAGCCATATTTTACCATAGAAATTAGGTACAACCGTAGAAGTGAAATGTGGGATGTCTACTTCAATTCCTCTCCATGGGCTCCAAAGCTTTAAAGAGATGATATTTACATTTCTATAGCCCATTCACCTGTATTATTGAATGGTGCTTTAGAGAGATCATATTTACTAGGGGTGTTCAAAAGAACCTATTGGAACTGGAACCGGCGGGTACCCAAGATTTGGTTTCGGTTCCTACTCAGAACCGACCGTCAACAGGTAGGTTCCGATTCTAAATTTTTGGAACCGTTATTGTGCGGTTCCAGTTCCAGTTCCTATAGTTAAGAACCGGAACCGGAATCGGAACCAGGGACCGAGACTAATATAAAATAAAATTAAAGATTAGGGGGGTTAATAAAAACTTTTGTAGAAAAATGAATGTTAATACATTTATATTTATATTTGATAACATTTAAAGTAAGTTGGTTTAACTTTTGAGAATCTACCTTTACAAAGTAATAGAGTTTGTAATTTTGAATTTATAATTTATAATTTTATTTTTGTTAAAAAGTGCCAGGGGGGGTATTTGTACGTTTTTAAGGGTTTTTTTTGCTATTTTAAAAACTTTTGGGGGGTCCTTGTGATTTTATAGGGTACCCAGAACTAGAACCGGAACCGTTGTTACAGGTTCTGGTTCTGGTTCTGGGTACCTAGGAACCGGAACCGTCGGTTCCGATTGTGGTTCCAAATTTCAAGGAATCTTTGGTTTCGGTTCTGATTCCTTCAAAAAAATGCAGGGTACCCGTAACCGAACACCTATAATATTTACACAAAAAGTAGGCATGACAAGTTCGTTTATTACTAAGAATATCTAAAGCCCCAAAGTGCAGTGCATCTCTCCCCGGTCCCAAATTCAATGATCAAACAGATGCCCACAAAGAGATGATATTTACATTTCTATAGCCCATTCACCTGTATTATTGAATGGTGCTTTAGAGAGATGATATTTACTAGGGGTGTTCAAAAGAACCTATTGGAACTGGAACCGGCGGGTACCCAAGGTTTGGTTCCGGTTCCTACTCAGAACCGACCGTCAACAGGTAGGTTCCGATTCCAAATTTTTGGAACCGTTATTGTGTGCGGTTCCAGTTCCGGTTCCTATAGTTAAGAACCGAACCTAATGGGAACCAGGGACCGAGACTAATATAAAATAAAATTAAAGATTAGGGGGGTTAATAAAAACTTTTGTAGAAAAAGGAATGTTAATACATTTATATTTATATTTGATAACATTTAAAGTAAGTTGGTTTAACTTTTGAGAATCTACCTTTACAAAGTAATAGAGTTTGTAATTTTGAATTTATAATTTGTAATTTTATTTTTGTTAAAAAGTGCCAGGTGGGGGGTATTTGTAAGTTTTTAAGGGTTTTTTTTTGCTATTTTAAAAACTTTTGAGGGGTCATTGTGATTTTATAGGGTACCCAGAATTAGAATCGGAACCGTTGTTACAGGTTCTGGTTCTGGTTCTGGGTACCTAGGAACCGGAACTGTCGGTTCCGATTGTGGTTCCAAATTTCAAAGAATCTTTGGTTTCGGTTCTGATTCCTTCAAAAAAATGCAGGATAACCGAAACCGAACACCTATAATATTTACACAAAAAGTAGGCATGACAAGTTCGTTTATTAATAAGAATATCTAAAGCCCCAAAGTGCAGTGCATCTCTCCCCGGTTCCAAATTCAATGATCAAACAGATGCCCACATTTGCATTCATTGAAACGAAGGCATTGCTTCCTGATGATAGCCACGTCAAGCGTAGGCCCGGACCAGCTTTGTCTAAGGAATTTTAACAAACAGTTTTTGAGCATAAAATATATTATAGGGTGACATGTCGTATAGAAGGATAGGAGCTTCGAGTTGGAAGAACATATCGTGACATATGGTATATAGAAGGATGCGAGCTCCGACTTGGAAGGAAGTGGGCCATTGATGCTTTACATCGAGTATCTTTCTTTGGGACAAAGATATGAACGACAAATAATCCTTACAAAGGCACAAGAAGTCGTCCTAGAAATGAATGAGATCTCATTCGCAGCAGTTAAACAAAGGCAGCATGTCGTCTTTAAGTAGAACCATGTGTGTTGGCCACTTGCTTTGCATTCTATATTAGCCATTAAACTGGGGGTGTTTTTTTTTTTTTTTTTTTTTCCCCTCAGAAATGCAGGGTACTGAACTGGCGTAGCTGAGAGGATAGAAATTATGTGTTGTGTAATACTGAGATGCTGAGATCTAAACTCCAAGATGATATCATGAGGTTAGTATATGATCTTAGTTAGAAAAAGTCCCTCCAAATGATATGCTTAAACCACTGCTTGAGATGTGTAATTTCATTCATATTATTTTGTTTAAAAGTGAAAAAACAAAAACAGAGAAAAAGAAAGAAACCATGAGACCTTAACCAAGGCAAAAAAGAATTTTTATGAACAAAAAAGGATCATACATATGAGATTAAGCTTACAACTCTTTTATTTGTTTTGTCTTCTGCAGCTTTATGACCCTTGATTAGGCACAAGCACTTTTCTACTGTTAATGTCAGTTTTTCTGGGCTTGCATGAATCATGGACTAAGTAGTCAACTTTTAGATGAAAGACATGTACATGAAACTCCAAAAGATAGTTGATTCAACGACCTTCTGTGAGAATTGATTCAACAGTTGACGTGGTGTGGGAAGAACCACTTTCCAGCAATCCAGCAAAAGTCACCGGAACATTAGAAGCTTCATTACTTGCGGTGAATGCAGAAATCAAAGGGCTATCAGGTGTTATATGTGGTAACATGACATCACCATCCAGATACTGCATCACCTGCCTCATGCTAGGCCTAGCTGCTGGGTTTGGATGTGAACAAAACAGGCCTAGTTTCAGAAATAACTCCATTTGCTCCTCTGCATAAAGACCTTCCAATCTTGGATCAGTAGCATCAAGAATATTTCCTCTTTTCCAGCAATCAATGACCCAATCAACCAAATTTAGGTTTCCAGGATCTATAGCCATAGGCTTCCTCCCACAAGCTACCTCAAGCGCACAAGCCCCAAAAGCGAACACATCTGTGGTTTTAGTAGCCTTTCCAGTCCTAAGAAGCTCTGGAGCCAGATAACCCAAAGTTCCTATCAGCTTTGTGGTTTTTGGATTGCTACCATGATCATAGAACCTGGCAAGGCCGAAATCCCCTAATTTTCCACTTAAGTCAACATCTAAAAGAATATTACCAGGCTTTATATCTCTATGCAGAACAACTTGCTCCCCATCTTCATGAAGGTAGAGAAGGCCAGAAGCTATTCCTCTGAGAATTCGAAATCGCTGAAACCAATTAAGGCCTGGTCTTGTATCGCTATATAACATTTTATCAAGACTTCCGTGAGCCATATAATCATAGACTAATATAAGTTCCTGTCTTCTTCCTGCAGTAGCCACGGAGTTGTACCAAGTTCCTATGTCTTAGCCTTCCCATGCTGACTATCTCGGCCACAAATTCTGACATCCCTTGTTTGGAATCATGGGAGACTTTCTTGACTGCAATTTGTTCATTGGAAGAAGGAAGTACACCTCGGTAAACCTTACCAAATCCTCCTTCTCCAATAAGCTCTTTGTCATTGAAACCTTTGGTTGCTTTGTAGAGATTCTTATAGGAGAACCTGTGAGGACCATATTGTCTTTCCCAGTCTTCCAATACTTCTTCGTATTTCTTCTTCTGAAAAATGTACACTGTTGCACCAATTGCTATAAGCACAACCACTGCTACTATGAGGGAAGCAATAATCTTTAAAATTCGTTTTTTGGATCCTCTGGCAGGAAGTGAAGGAAGTGAAGGAAGCTTCGTAATATCAAGATTTTGTGCTTGTCCACTTTTGTTGAAACTCCATCCAAGAATATACTGGCCACTTACAAGTTCACCTGTTGATGCAGAAAAACCAACATACATAGAGTCCAAGAAAATTTGAGAAAGATCAATGGAAGTTGACAAGAGGGGCCTGTTTGGTTTCGGGATTCTGATTGGAGCAAGTGTTACATTGAGTAATTTCTCGGTTTCATCGAAGTCAATCCATATCTGCGTTGGATTTCCACTTGCTAGCTCCAAGGTTATGTTCTTCACTTCTTTATCGGAAAAATAAGTGGCTGTAGCAGATTCATTAGACTCCAGGTTGTTTACGTCTATTCCCACATGGTTTCCATTTATATCATTATATTCGGCGGATTTTACAGTATCAAGCTCAACGGCCAAGATGTGGTTTGTTGAAAGGCCATGGTTTGAAGAATTGAAGAGTCCCAAAAATGCGGTTGGCTTACTTTTGCTTAAGTCCAGGGATGGTGAGATGACAAAAGCCATGCCATGGCCACTTTTTTTATTATTAGGATCTGGAACTATTCCAAATACAAAATTGGTTGAAAAAGAAAGAGATTTATAGGATGATACGTTGGACTTGAATGAAAAAGGGAAGAAAGCATGGCCCATTTGAAGTTCGGTAGCGTTGGTTAACTGCAGTAGACCATTGGAGAGGATTTCTGCCGTGCCATCCAGATACAGCTTGGATTCGCTGAAGCCATGGTAGATGAACTGGTTTTCATCTAGAGCTGAGGTGAAGGAAATCAAGTAGACATTGAAAACCATCCAAAGAAGAAGTGACCTGTGAGCTGCCGCCATTGAGATAAGGAGGTGCTTGCAAAGAGAGATGTTTTTGTTGTTTACTAATCTCTCAACTCTTCAGACTTATTTTTCTTACTCTAAAAGATATGTCTACAGATTCGAATTAAGGGTTTATTTTATTTTTTTTATTTAAGCATACCTTAGCCGGCAATTTAAGACCTGAAGTAACATTTGGTTGTTTAAGGAAAAAATCCTTTTCATCTAGTTGATCAACGATAATGAATGGAAAAGGACAACTTTTGACTCATGTTTTCCCAGCTTATCAAGTGGCACAGTGAAGCTGATATAGTGAAATGTCTTACCTCATTATCAGCATAATGTGTTACCAGTGAAATGCAGGTTCAAAGAAGATAATATAGTATGATGATGCATTAATTGGTTATGCATGATGCTTTATTTGATATTTAGAATCTCAGTAAGATTTACTTAAACCTGTGGAGTTTGTTTAGTTAGTGAATACTAGTTTTTATAGATATATAAAAAGAATAAGAATGGAGGCGTTAAACATTTTTTGTTTTCGCCTGCTGAATGATTCTGGGAATTGATGAAAGCCAATACGTCACCGGCAGAAGGTAATTTTAACTAGTATTTGCAGTAGTAGTATACTGAACAATCGTTGATATATATAAATGACCGACTATTTGTAAGTGTGCAAAATCACGTTAGTAGTAAAACTTGAGTAAATGAGTATCGAATCTCAAGAGAATTATCTATCAAGTATCAAACTTAATCTATTTTATTGTTATTTAATGAAACAGAATTTTAAGAATTAATTTAATGAAAAATAAAACAAAAACAGAATTGTATTAATACTCTAATAAAAATATCAATATAACTAAACTTAAGACATAGATTTCATACCAATTAAATCCTATGTATTGGCAATTATTGCTAATCTAATTAAACTTATTCTAAAGGTCAAACTTCCTAATATTATACTAACTTTCTCTCGAACAATTAGCGAATTAACCTCTAAGCAACAACCCAAAATATCTTTAAGTTGGATTTAGAAACTAAGAGATCATTATGTTCTATAAAATTTACCAAAATCTCACAGATCGTGGTAATTTATCTTTAGCATTTGTTCAATCTATGGTTTTATTATCTTAGACTAATCAGGTTTCATCTCTCGATCTCAACCCAACTCAGGATATCAGCCAACTCTCGGATCCAAAAAAATTGAAAGCATGACACGCAATAATAAAACTTAGAATTAATGCTCAAATAAATTAACAACAATAACGTCAATACATATTCATAAATTGGGTTACATTTTTAGCCCCAGAAAAGGAGTTTAGTTCATAATTGCAGTGATAAAAACAATCATTGTATTAAAAAACATGAGTTCAAAAGAGAAAATAGAAAAACTTATCTAATTGGTGAACGAAAACTGCAAGAATTCTGATTTCCAAAATAATAGCCGCCATTTCTCCTTCTTTAATCTCCCTAAAAACTAAATAAAGACCTTTATTTATAGTGCTAGGGTTTGGAGGTTAATTAGAGAAGAATTAAATGCCTTAAACCATTCAAATTTAGACTAGGAAAATACAATAACCCAAACAGGCCGTAATCCATTGTTGTGGTGACAGAAAAGGTCGCTATGGTGATCGTTCTTTCTATCCCATGAGTCTGGAAATCTTCAGAATTTGGCAAAATCACTAACACAAACTTTGTAGCTCTCTGAATAAGCTTTCCAATGCCACAAGAATCATCGAATTCAGATTTCCACAGCTCAAGTTATGATAAAAACATCAAAACATGCTCATCTTGACAAATTTCCAAGTTTTATGTCTCATCTTTAATGCGTCACAACTTTCTCATTTCAATTTCGATTCTTTAACCGTTTGTTCCTACTTCGATTCTTTTACTGTTTCTTCATACTCGTCATAAATTACATCGACATCATTCTTCTTCATTCAAATATTATTTTTAATCTAAAAATACTTAAAATATACATCGTGATCCCTTAAAAAGGTATTTATAAAATACTTAACTCAGGTGTTATAATAAAAACATATTTTTTTACGAATAATCCAATTGAATCATTAACAAAAATATGTATTTTCCAAGTTGTTATCAATAAATATAACCTGCAATATTATAACAAGAGCCATTGAACTTGTCACATCAGCGTAAATTTCATAGTCTGTAGGCAAGTCAAACATACAAGTAATCAAATATTGTTAAATGAATAATACTGTATAAAAAGTGGAGACTGGTGCAGGAAACTTAGTAAATTAATCTAATGCCCTTTGTTTAAACTTTAAACCCTACAACACAGTTATTTCTTTACTCTAAGCCATGTGGTTACAGCATTTTCATGGGTTATATATCACAGCTTGCTATTTGATAATGATATGGAGACATATACATTCTGGGTTTCTGTTAAAAGCTAAACTAGAGTCGATGTGTATTAGCCAGCAAAACAAGTTATCTTACAGAATAACAAGTCAAGTAAATACCAGTTTTACAAATTCACAAGTTAGAGAAACAGAGTATTTCAGAATCTTTGAATATTTCTCTCTACCCTCCAACCATAATATGTCCAAAGGACGCAGCTATTGCATAAAACTCTAGATTCAGCGGCCCAGCACGAGGATTGAATCAACAGTGGACAAGGTGTGGGAAGAAATATTTCCAGGCAACGAATCAAATGACAAAACAATATCAGGAGCTTGATACCTCGCTGTTATTGCGCCTATCAAAGCGCGATCTGGTGTTATACTTGGCAATTTTGCTTCACCATCCAGATACTGCGTCACTTGCTTCATGCTGGGCCTAGTTTCTGGGTTAGAGTCTGAACAAAGGAGACCAAGTTTAAGAACCAACTCCATTTGCTCTTCCACATATATACCTTCAAATCTAGGGTCACTAAAATCTAGAATCGCTCCTCTTTCCAGCAATCAATGACCCAATCAGCCAAATCTATATTCCAGGCTCTATAGGCCTCCTTCCACAAGCAATCTCAAGCATAAAAGCTCCAAAAGTAAATACATCAGTGCTAGTAGTTGCCTTTCCAGTCTTAAACAGCTCTGGAGCTAGATAACCAACAGTTCCTACCAGGCTGGTGGTTTGTGGATTGCTAACAGGATCATGTAATCTAGCAAGCCCAAAATCTCCCAACTTTCCGTTCAGATCGGCATCAAAAAAGAACGTTGGCAGCTTTTATGTCTCTATGCAGAACAACTTGTTCCCACTCTTCGTGGAGATAAAGAAGGCCCGAAACTACTCCTCTGAGAAGTCATTTACGACATAAAAATTTGAAGTTTCTTCAACATAAATTTCCGGGTAATGACTAATTGCTCACAGGAAATGAGCTTCAACTATAAGTGATGTACAATAAATAGGCATGAATGACAGGTTCCAAAAATATCTAAAGCCCCAAAAGTGCAGTGCATCGCTCCCTGGTTCCAAATTCAATTATCAAACAGATGCCCACATTTGCATTCAATGGAACGAATTCATTGCGTCCTGATGATAGCCACGTCAAGCGTAGGCTCGGCCCCAATAAGCTTTGTCTGAGGAATTTTAACAAACAGTTTTATAGTGTGACATGTCGTATCGAAGGATACGAGCTTCGACTTGGAAGAACATATTCTGACATATCGTATAGAAGGATTCGAGCTCCGACTTGGAGGCAAGTGGACCATGGATGCTTTGCACCGAGTATCTTTCTTTGGGGCAAAGATCGATAATCCAAGTCAAATAAGATATAAACGACAAATCGTCCTTACCAAGGCAAAAGAGGTCGTCCTAGAAATGAATGAGATGTCGTTCGCAGCAGTTAAACAAAGACAGCTTGTTGTCTTCTAGTAGAACGATGTGTGTTGGCCACTGGCTTTGCATTCTATATTAGCCATTAAACTGGATGTGATTTTTTTTCTTTCAAAAATGCGGGGTACTGAACTGGCGTATCTGAGGGGATGGAAATTTTGTGTAATCCTGAGATGCTGAGATCTAAACTCCAAGATGGTATCATGACTCATGAGATTAGTATATGATATTAGTTAGAAAAAGTCATTGTAATGTTACACATCTTAATGGATATTCCAAATTTTGCATTCTAAGTGCTAATTCATATTATAGACAAAGTCACTTCAAATGAGATGTTTAAACCACTGCTTGAGATGTGTAATTTCATTCATATTATTTTCCATGAGTACGCATTTAAAGTGAAAAAACAAAAAGAGAGACAAAGAAAGAAACCGTGAGACCTTAACCAAGGCAAAAGAGATTCTTTATGAACAAAAAAGGATCACACATATGAGATTAAACTTACAACTCTTTTATTTGTTTTGTCTTCTGCAGCTTTATGACCCTTGATTAGGCACAAGCACTTTTCTACTGTTAATGTCAGTTTTTCTGGGCTCGCATGAACCATGGACTAAGTAGTCACCTTTTAGATGAAAGACGTGTACATGAAACTCCAAAACGATAGTTGATTCAACGACCTTCCATGACAATTGATTCAACAGTTGACATGGTGTGAGAAGAAACCCTTTCCAACAATTCAGAAAAATTCACCAGAACATTAGAAGCTTCATTACTTGCGGTGAATGCAGCAATCAAAGGGCCATCAGGTGTTATATGTGGTAACATGACATCACCATCCAGATACTGCATCACCTGCCTCATGCTAGGCCTAGCTGCTGGGTTTGGCTGTGAACAAAAAAGGCCTAGTTTCAGAACTAACTCCGTTTGTTCCTCTGCATAAAGACCTTCCAATCTTGGATCAGTAGCATCAAGAATATTTCCTCTTTTCCAGCAATCAATGACCCAATCAACCAAATTTAGGTTTCCAGGCTCTATAGCCATAGGCTTCCTCCCACAAGCCACCTCAAGCATACAAGCCCCAAAAGCAAACACATCTGTGCTTGTAGTAGCCTTTCCAGTCCTAAGAAGCTCTGGAGCCAGATAACCCAAAGTTCCTACCAGGTTTGTGGTTTTTGGATTGCTACCATGATCATAGAACCTAGCAAGGCCGAAATCCCCTAATTTTCCGCTTAAGTCAACATCTAAAAGAATATTACCAGGCTTTATATCTCTATGCAGAACAACTTGCTCCCCATCTTCATGAAGGTAGAGAAGGCCAGAAGCTATTCCTCTGAGAATTCGAAATCGCTGAAACCAATTAAGGCCTGGTCTTGTATCGCTATATAACATTTTATCAAGACTTCCGTGAGCCATATAATCATAGACTAATATAAGTTCCTGTCTTCTCCTGCAGTAGCCACGGAGTTGTACCAAGTTCCTATGTCTTAGCCTTCCCATGCTGACTATCTCGGCCACAAATTCTGACATCCCTTGTTTGGAATCATGGGAGACTTTCTTGACTGCAATTTGTTCATTGGAAGAAGGAATTACACCACGGTAAACCTTACCGAATCCTCCTTCTCCAATAAGCTCTTTGTCATTGAAACCTTTGGTTGCTTTGTAGAGATTCTTATAGGAGAACCTATGAGGACCATATTTTCTTTCCCAGTCTTCACATAATTCTTCGTATTTCTTCTTCTGAAAAATGTAAACTGTTGCACCAATTGCTATAAGCACAACCACTGCTACTATGAGGGAAGCAATAATCTTTAAAATTCGTTTTTTTGATCCTCTGGCAGGAAGTGCAGGAAGTGAAGGAAGCTTCGTAATATCAAGATTTTGTGCTTGTCCACTTTTGTTGAAACTCCATCCAAGAATATACTGGCCACTTACAAGTTCACCTGTTGATGCAGAAAAACCAACATACATAGAGTCCAAGAAAATTTGAGAAAGATCAATGGAAGTTGACAAGAGGGGCCTGTTTGGTTTCGGGATTCTGATTGGAGCAAGTGTTACATTGAGTAATTTCTCGGTTTCATCGAAGTCAATCCATATCTGCATTGGATTTCCACTTGCTAGCTCCAAGGTTATGTTCTTCACTTCTTTATCGGAAAAATAAGTTGCTGTAGCAGATTCATTAGACTCCAGGTTGTTTACGTCTATTCCCACATGGTTTCCATTTATATCATTATATTCGGCGGATTGTACAGTATCAAGCTCAACGGCCAAGATGTGGTTTGTTGAAAGGCCATAGTTTGAAGAATTGAAGAGTCCCAAATATGCGGTTGGCTTACTTTTGCTTAAGTCCAGGGATGGTGAGACGACAAAAGCCATGCCATGGCCACTATTTTTATTATTAGGATCTGGAACTATTCCAAATACAAAATTTGTTGAAAAAGAAAGAGATTTATAGGATGATACGTTGGACTTGAATGAAAATGGGTAGAAAGCATGGCCCGTTTGAAGTTCGGTAGCGTTGGTTAACTGCAGTAGACCATTGGAGAGGATTTCTGCCATGCCATCCAGATGCAGCTTGGATTCGCTGAAGCCATGGTAGATGAACTGGTTTTCATCTTGAGCTGAGGTCAAGGAAATCAAGTAGACATTGAAAACCATCCAAAGAAGAAGTGACCTGTGAGCTGCCGCCATTGAGATAAGTCGGTGCTTGCAAAGAGAAATGTTTTGCTTGTTTACTAATCTCCCAACTCTTCAGACTCTTATTTTTCGTACTCTAAAAGATAATGAAAGGAAAAGGTCAACTTCTGACTTATATGTTTTCCTAGCTTATTAAATGGCACAGTGAAAGCTGATATAGTGTCTTACCTCATTATCAGCATAATATCTTACCAGTGAAATGCAGATTCAAAGAAGATATTATAGTATGATATGCACTAAATGGTTATGCATGATGCTTTATTTGATATTTAGAATCTCAGTAATATTTACTTGAAACTTTGGACTTTGTTTAGTTAGTGAATACTAGTTTTTAGAGATATATAAAAAGAATAAGAATGGAGGCGTTAAACATTCTTTTGTTTTCGCCTGCTGAATGATTCTAGGAATTGACGAAAGCCAATAGGTCACCGGCAGAAGATAATATTAACTAGTATTTGCAGTAGTCATATACTCAACAATCATTGATGTATAAATATAACCTGTAATATTATAACAAGGGCCATGGAACTTGTCACATATTGCTGGCATCAACTTGAATTTCGTAGCCTCCTCAACCCAGCAATGAAGCTTTGATTTTTTACAGAATGTAGGCAAGTTAAACATACAAGTAATAAAAAATTTCCAGAAAGCTTGTAAGTACGGAACGAAACGAAGACAATAGCGAGAACAAAACAACAATAAAGCAAATCACAGATAATAAAGATAGAGAAAATAACACGTGCGATTTACTCTGATTCACTCAATATGGGTTACATCCAGTCGAGTCAATATTATTACAATATTTTCTCACCTCTCTCTCTCGTTTACAATGAATGAATTGTCTTATGATTTGCTATCACATTCATAACAAGAGAAAAATATGTTTATATACTAGGTTTAAGTGAGTAAACCTAGTTTACAAGGATTCTTATTCCTAAGCCCAAACCAAGAAGAGTTTAATAACTTAAAAGAAATATCACAACGGTTATTTATGGAAAAAGGCCCAAACCGCCTATGAGTTTAGGGACGCTGCCCCTACGACCCCCGCCTGTTCACTGGGGAACGGGGCTCCCATCCGTTAATCAGGTAACGAGACCCCCAAATACATCTGTGTAACACAATAATACTAAAGCAGTGGACAACTCCAATTATTACCATCTTCATTAAACTAATGCATCATTTTCAGGAAATCGAGGGCTTTGTACAGTGTCAAACCCAACCCAAAAGACGAGGTTTGTAGACAGGCCACTGTCAGAAGGATTGGAGAGTAACTGATCATCTTCCGACAAATGCTAAGTTTTTAGTCAGTGTCGTGGCTTTGCGAAACCCAAGATATATATGTTAAACAGAATATTGAAAGAAAATACTGGAAACTTATGACCCTTAATTAGTTTTCATTTGAAATCCTAGAAGGGAAGTTAACAATGCAAGTAGGCATCGATTTTAGAGAGAAACAGTGTTGCATGGTGGAACCATGGAAGTGTTACCTGAAAGTAAAACCTGCCGGCACCAGATAATAGTTATGAATGCCAACTTAACTCACATGCGTTAGATGAAAGAAAATGGAAGTTCATGTAGCTGCATTTTTCTTAAAACTATGGTTTCGAGTCAACATTTGGTAAGTCAAGTACCCTTTGCCTCTCTAGGTTGAATTTCCAAAGATGAATATCTTCTATAATCTAGAGTTAATGCAAATATCTCCCCTGTTGGAAGTTGGAACTGCACATATTGTATTACTCCGTATTTTCTTTGTGGATTTTATTTAATTTTATTTACATGAATCTAGGGGGTAATGTATAAGAATTGAAACTTTTTGGAGACGTTTTAGTAAAAAATAAGGCCTGGTGGATCTATTAAACAGTTTCACAGGAGCACTTATGTGAAATTGGAAGTGTGAAAATCTTTCAACGACATTATAAAATTGATTAAAGATGAGGGGTCTTACTGATGTTGTGTCATGCAAGGCCACATGCATCTTTTTCCAGGGGTGAGATCATGATAAAACAGAACTTTAATTAAAGGATTTTGGGGTGAAAGATGTAAGAATCAAAGACTAAGGGATGCACGATAATTGGCCATTGCAAGATGGATTAAAGGTAATTTTTTTTGGAGAATCAGCCCCCGGTTTTGGCACCTTGTTTTGCCAATGTTGGTTGTAGATTTCTATTAAATTGAAATGAGGAGAAGAAGAACGAGGGAGTGGAGAAAGAGATAGCCAAGAGAGTGAAAGGAAAAAAGGGTGAGAGAGGGAGAAGCTTGTTTTTTTTCTTATTTTGCCTTCATTCTCCTGTGTAAACTGAAAGAGAAAAAAACAATTTTGAGTTGAAGTAGAAGAGGGCTGAGAGGTGATTTGTAGGGGAAGAATTTTCAGAAAGGTAAAGTACTAAGTGTTAGGCATGCATTTTCAATCCTTCATCGTATTTATTCAATCTTTCACTCCCTCATTGTTTAGATCCCAATTCTTATTTCAATTTTGAATCAAATAGGTGAAGAAGATAGGAGGACCAGGCACTTGAGTTAAAAGTAAAGGAGAAAGTGGTGAGTGAAATAATATTGCATGAAACTGCATGTTTTCAAATTCATGTGTGGTTGTGGACAATTCGGGTGTTATGTCATTCTTTAATATTTTGTTGTGCTTGTTTATGGGAATGCTAAGCAGTGAATTGTGATGAGGAGAAGACATGAAATTGATAATTGATTGATTACGTTGGTTGGGCATAATTAAATTTAAGAATAGACAGCATATGAGTTTTGGTACTTTCATAATAATGATTTATTGTTATGGGTTCAATTTATGAATTTTGCAAGTTCGAGTTGCTGGAAGTTACCTTGAGTGTTCATATATTTACTGTTTCGATGTTGTAATGTTGGCTGGGATTGTTTCTTAAAAAGAAATATTGTTATGATGAAAATGTGAACTAAACTTGGTATGTATAGAATTGCTAAATTATTTTTTATTTTGTTGGCTGGAAGTTCATTTTGCTTTGTGCTCAATGTCATTTGGAAGAAACATTTTTGTTTAGCTGCTGGGAAATTTTGGGGAAAAGATAGTTGTTTGAGTTATTAAGTTTGATTATAATAGTGGCGGGCCTAATATAATAAGGCCCATATTTTGTTAGTTGGCTTTTAATTCCATAAATGAATGAATGGATATGGACTTTTGAAGCCTTAATGGGTTGTAAAATGAAAATGAGGCCCAATTATTGTTTGAGGCTTTAGATGAACTTGTTTATATTAGTGGGATGCCTTATTATTAATGATGAGGCCCAATTTTTACTATTTTGTTGGGTTTAGGCTTTGATGATAATTGGTGGGGAGGATAATGTGGGAAAAGAAAATTTTGTGAGGCATTATGTTCTCGGTTATGAGCGTGTAACTGTCAGAGCAAAAGTTAGTTTGGGAGTTGACTGCAAAGATTAAAAGTTTTGGGATTTTAATGGAATTAATGATTAATATCGGGCGTAAATAGAATTTTACACACTTTTATACTTTTGACGCGGTGAGCATTGCATTCATAATTACATACCTTTTTATTAAAATTTTATATCATGTTATACTTTATATATGCACAAGGCATGCATGATGCATATCTAGAATGAAATTCTGGATGCATAATTATTAATATGTTTGACTCCCCGATTGAAAACCACCCTTGTTTAGTACCCATCCCCCTCCAGACATCGGCTAGTATTTGATAGTTATCCTCATGCGCGCATTGAGATGGTCCGTCCTACCGAATGATTGGGATATCCTACTAGGACAAGACGAACGCCTGACGAGCTCCAGGCGGGATTACACCAGACTAGTATTAGCCGGTGGGATTTTGGACGCCCCAAGGGTAGACCGTGGGTGAGATTATATTTGATACCATATCATGACATCTCGAGGGTAGACCGTGGATCGAGCATGGTTATCCAGTGATGTTTGTACCATCCCAAGGGTAGATTGCGGATGGTGCCACCCCGAGGGTAGATTGCGGGTGGTGTAGCTTCATGTATAAGTTAGGGACTGATTTGGAGAGTTATGATCTAAGTCCCTAAGTGCTAGTAGGGTGGTGGTAATTGATTTATTTTATATGATAGTGGTGTGTGATTTCATGGCATATGAGAATAATATATGGTGATTGTTGCCTTATCATGTAAGTGCATTAGTGTTGTGTGGCATGCAATTGGATTATTCATGCATGTTTCCAAAATTAAAGTTATTTTTGTATAAAATATATTATCCGCTCATTGGGCTTTCCAACTCACTATTTTATGTTTTCTCCCCTAGGATTGTAGATTGGGTTCGTGTGGAGCATACTCTACGCTCTAGGTTGGCATTGACACATGATAATCTGCATGTTTTACAAACTTTAGTGGACACTGATACTACGTTTCTTTTTTTTTTTTTGTAACTGGATTTTCAATTCTCGCTTTTAGAATAATTATTTTGTGTATTTCCGCTTGTTAAACCTTAAATATGCAAATGCACTACTTTTCACTTTCGTCTATAAATGGAATTGTTTTTATGAATGTTTTTTTTTTTTTTTAGAATATTCACTTTCCTTTCGAGATCCTGAGTCTCCTGCGCCCGGATCTGGTGGGGTAGGGATACTCGTGAGGGGGTGTGACACATATATACATTGTTTTGGACTTCAGATTTATATTTTTAACTTGGCTGAATAAACCAAAAAGTTTATCAAACTCAGCAAGTACGTTTAGGGAAAAATATTGTTAAATGAATAATATATGAAAAGAGACAAAAAGTGGAGACTGGTGCGGGAAACTTACTAAATTAATCTAATGCGGCAATGCCCTTTGTTTAAACCCTACAACATAGTTATTTCTTGACTCTAAGCCTTGTGGTTACAGCATTTTCATGGGTTATATATCACAGCTTGCTATTTTGATCATAATATGGAGACATACACATTCTGGATTTCTGTTAAAAGCTAAACTAAACTGAAATCGATGTTTATTAGCCAGCAAAACAAGATTATCTTACATAATAACAAGTCAAGTCAATAGCGATACAAGTAGTACCAGTTTTACAAATTCACAAGTTAGAGAAACAGAGTATTTCAGAATCTTTATTTACCCTCCAACCATAATATGTCCAAAGGACGCAGCTATTGCATAAAACTCTAGATTCAGCGGCCCAGCACGAGGACTGAATCAACACTGGACAAGGTGTGGGAAGAAATACTTTCAGGCAACGAATCAAATGACAAAACAATATCAGGAACTTCATTCCTCGCTGTTATTGCGCCTATCACAGCGCTCTTTGGTGTTATACTTGGCAATTTTGCTTCACCATCCAGATACCGTGTCACCTGCTTCATGCTGGGCCTAGTTTCTGGGTTAGAGTGTGAACAAATAAGGCCAAGTTTAAGAACCGACTCCATTTGCTTTTCCACATACACACCTTCCAATCTAGGGTCACTAACATCTAGAATTGCTCCTCTTTTCCAGCAATCAATGACCCAAGCAGCCAAATCTACCATGCCAGGCTCCATAGGCCTCCTTCCACAAGCAACCTCAAGCATAAAAGCTCCAAAAGCAAATACATCAGTGCTAGTAGTTGCCTTTCCAGGTCTTAAGCACTCGGAGCTAGATAACCAACAGTTCCTACCAGGTTGGTGGTTTGTGCATTGCTACCATGATCATGTAATCTAGCAAGCCCAAAATCTCCTAACTTTCCGTTCAGATCGGCATCTAAAAGTGTTAAGAAATATGGGTTATTTTGTTTTATTGTTTATTAAGGGTAGATTTGTCTTTTCATTATTTCCTTTGTTTAGCCTATATATATATCTTTGTATTTAGGTTAAATCATACTTTTTGTATTCAATTGAATTGTGCAGTATCAATGAAACCCTAGCCTCCTCTTTTTATTATTTCTTTGGATTATTTAACATGGTATCAGAGCAAAGTTTCATCGGACGAGGCTTACTCTTAAACACAGCTTGTGAGGGTATTTGTTCATTTTCTGCAATCTGATATTTCGTTGGTATTCGTTCAATTTCGACAATCTGGTATTTCGTTTTCCTTTCTTTTGCATTCTGGTTTCTTTGTTTTTTGAATATGGCTACTGAAAGAGACGATTCACTTCAGTCTATAAGTGTGAGGTTAGATGACAAGGATTATTCGTATTGGAGTTATGTGATGAGAAATTTTCTTAAGGGTAAAAAGATGTGGGGATATGTTAGTGGAACTTCTGTGAAACCTAAGAATACCGAGGAGGGTTATGATGCTTTGATAGATGCCTGGGAAGCAAACAATGCAAAAATTATTACTTGGATTAATAATTCTGTTGGGCATTCCATAGGTACACAGTTAGCGAAGTATGAGACAGCAAAGGAGGTTTGGGATTATCTACAAAGGTTATTTACTTAGTCAAATTTTGCAAAGTAGTATCAATTGGAGAATGACATACGAGCTCTTCAGGAGAAGAATATGAGTGTTCATGAGTTTTATTCTGCTATGACAGATCTTTGGGATCAATTGGCTCTTACAAAATCTGCAGAATTAAAGGCATGTGGTGCCTATATTGCTCATAGGGTGCAGCAACAGTTGGTACAGTTTTTAACGGCACTTCGTAGTGATTTTGAAGGACTTAGAGGTTCAATTTTGCATCGTTCTCCAATGCATTATGTTGACTCAGTTGTCAGTGAGTTATTGGCTGAAGAAATACGTCTTAAGTCTCATTCTGAAAAGGGAATTCTTTCTGCTTCTACTTCTAATCCTTCTATGTTAGCAAGATCTTCAAGCCTCTTTAATAATCGAATAAACCTTACACAAGGGTTGCCTTCAACGAGTGCAGTTTCTGTAAGCAAAAAGGTCACTGGAAGGCTCAGTGTCCTAAGTTGAGGCAGTAGAATCAATCGCAGCAGCAATCTCAAGCTTGGAAGTCTGGCAACCAGTCACAATCTAATGCTCATAGACCACCTCAGGGTTACAAACCACCACAATCTAATACTGCAGCAGTAGTTTCATCATGTCCTTTCACCAATCCTAGTACTGGGCCGAGCAATTTCGGAAGTTTCTCTCCTTGTACCTACAAGCTATGTCTGCTTCTTCTTCCGTAGGTCAGTTACCTCATAGTTCTTCAAGTATGTCACATTCTGTATGGGTTTTGGATTCTGGTGCTTCACATCATATGTCTCCAGATTCTTCATCTTTTGCTTCTATGTCCCCTTCGTCTTCTATTCCTGTCATGACTGCTGATGGCACTCCTATGCCTTTAGCAGGTGTTGGTTCTGTTGTCACACCTCACTTGTCTCTCTCTAATGTTTATCATACTCCAAAACTTACATTAAATCTTGCTTCTATTGGTCAATTATGTGATTCTGGTAATTTAGTAACCTTTTCCTCTTCTTCTTGTTATGTGCAGGATCTACAGTCTCAGAAGTTGATTGGGACAAGCCGTAGGAAGGGGGGACTATATATCTTGGATGAGTTAAAAGTGTCAGTTGCTGCTGCTGCTACTAGTGTTGATGCTGCCGCTACTAGCGTTGATTTGTCTTCTTTTCGTTTGAGTCCTTCTTCTTCTAGTTTTTATTTATGGCATTCTCGTTTAGGTCATGTTTCGTCTTCTCGTTTGAGATTTTTGGCATCCACAAGGGCTTTAGGAAATTTGCAAACTTGTGATATTTCTGATTGTAGTGGATGTAAACTGGCAAAATTTTCAGCTTTACCTTTTAATCGAAGTATTTCTGTTTCTTCTTCTCCATTTGATTTGATTCATTCTGATGTATGGGGACCTTCTCCTGCTGCCACAAAAGGAGGGTCTCGATATTATGTTTCTTTTATTGATGATCATACTCGTTATTATTAGGTTTATTTAATGAAACATCGTTCTGAATTCTTTGAGATATATACAGCCTTTCGAGCTCTTGTCAAAACTCAACATTCTGCTATTATCAAATGTTTTAGGTGTGATTTGGGTGGGGAATACACTTCTAATAAATTTTGTGAGTTGCTTGCATTAGATGAAACTGTTCACCAAACCTCGTGTATAGATACTCCTGAGCAAAATGGTGTTGCTGAAAGAAAACATAGGCACATTGTTGAAACTGCTCGTTCTCTCTTATTGTCTGCCTCTATTCCTAGTGTGTTTTGGGGTGAAGCTATTCTTACTGCTGCAGGTTTGATTAATACAATTCCATCTTCTCATATTTCAGGTTTTTCTCCTTTCGAAAAGTTGTATGGGTATGCCCCTGATTATTCTTCCTTTAAAGTTTTTGGTTGTACTTGTTTCGTTCTTCGTCCTTATGTAGAACGTAGCAAGTTGTCCTCTCGATCTGTTATTTGTGTCTTTCTTGGTTATGGTGAAGGTAAAAAGGGGTATCGTTGTTTTGATCCAATAACTCAGAAACTTTATGTGTCTCGTCATGTTGTTTTTCTTGAGCATATACCTTTCTTTTCTATTCCATCCACTACTCATACCTTGACTAGATCTGATCTAATTCGTATAGATCCATTTTTCTAAGGATTCTGATAGTTTGTCATCTCAGGTTCCTAGTACTGATCATTCTGCAGGTACTGACACTTTACTCTCTAGCACACCTCAAGCTCCCTCTTCTCCTATGGTCACTCAAGCTTCGTCTGAGATTATAGATCCACCTCTACGTCAATCCATACACATTCGTAAGTCCACAAAGTTACCAGATTTTGCTTATTCTTGTTATTCTTCATCTTTTGCTTCTTTTTTAGCTTCTATTCATTGTCTCTCTGAGCCTTCTTCCTATAAAGAGGCAATTCTTGATCCTCTTTGGTAGTAAGCTATGGATGAGGAACTTTCTGCTTTGCATAAGACAGGTACTTGGGATTTGGTTCCTCTACCTCCTGATAAGATTGTTGTTGGTTGTCGTTGGGTGTATAAGATCAAGACTAATTTTGATGGATCTATTGAGCGATACAAAACTAGGTTGGTTGCAAAAGGGTACTCTTAACAGTATGGTATGGATTATGAGGAGACATTTGCTCCTGTTGCAAAAATGACTACTATTCATACTCTTATTGCAGTAGCTTCGGTTCGTCAGTGGCATATCTCTCAACTTGATGTTAAAAATGCCTTCTTGAATGGAGATCTTCAAGAAGAAGTTTATATGGCGCCCCCTCCTGGTGTTTCACATGATTCTCGGTATGTTTGCAAGCTGAAGAAAGCGTTATATGGTCTTAAACAAGCACCTCGTGCTTGGTTTGAGAAATTTTCTATTGTGATCTCTTCCCTTGGATTTGCTTCTAGTAGTCATGATTCTGCTCTTTTTGTTAAGTGCACTAATGCAGGTCGTATCATTTTGTCTTTATATGTTGATGACATGATTATTACTGGTGATGATATTGATGGTATTTCAGTTTTGAAGACAGAGTTAGCTCAACAGTTTGAAATGAAGGATTTGGGTTCTCTACGATATTTCTTGGGTATTGAGGTAGCCTACTCACCTAGAGGTTATCTTCTCTCTCAGTCGAAATATGTTGCAGATATTCTTGAACGGGCTAGACTTACTAATAATAAGACTGTATACTCCGATTGAGGTTAATGCAAAGTATTCTTCTTCTGATGGTTTACCTTTGTCAGATCCTACTTTATACCATACTATTGATGGGAGTTTGGTATATCTCACTATTACTCGTCTAGATATTGCATATGATGTTCATGTTGTTAGCCAGTTTGTTGCTTCTCCTACTACAATTCATTGGACAGATGTTCTTCGTATTTTGCGGTATCTTCGGGGTACAGTCTTTCAGAGTCTTTTACTTCCATCCACCTCTTCCTTGGAGCTGCGTGCATACTCTGATGCTGATCATGGCAGTGATCCCATGGATCGCAAGTCTGTTACTGGTTTCTGTATCTTTTTGGGTGATTCTTTTATTTCTTGGAAGAGCAAGAAACAATCCATTGTTTCTCAATCTTCAACCGAAGCAGAATATCGTGCTATGGCATCTACTACCAAAGAGATTGTTTGGTTACGTTGGTTACTTGCAGATATGGGCGTTTCTTTTTCTCATCCCACTCCTATGTATTGTGACAACCAGAGTTCTATTCAGATTGCTCACAACTAGGTTTTTCATGAACGAACTAAGCACATTGAGATCGATTGTCACCTTACTCGTCATCATCTCAAGCATGGCACCATTACCTTGCCCTTTGTTTCTTCTTGTTTGCAGATTGCAGATTTCTTTACCAAGTCGCATTCTATTTCCCGTTTTCGTTTCTAGTTGGCAAACTCTCGATGCTTGTAGCCGCCGCATCGTGAGTTTGAGGGGAGATGTTAAGAAATATGGGTTATTTTGTTTTATTGTTTATTAAGGGTAGATTTGTCTTTTCATTATTTCCTTTGTTTAGCCTATATATATATATCTTTGTATTTAGGTTAAATCATACTTTTTGTATTCAATTGAATTGTGCAGTATCAATGAAACCCTAGCCTCCTCTTTTTATTATTTCTTTGGATTGTTTAACAAAAAGAACGTTGGCAGCTTTTATGTCTCTATGCAGAACAACCTGTTCCCACTCTACATGGAGATAAAGAAGGCCCGAAGCTACTCCTCTGAGAATCCGGAATCTCTGAAACCAATTAAGGTTTGGTTTTGTATCGCCATATAAGATTTTGTCAAGGCTTCCATTAGGCATATAATCATAGACCAATAGAAGTTCCCCCCTACGCCTGCAATAGCCCCGGAGTTGAACCAAATTCCTATGCCTTAGCCTTCTCATGCTCACAATCTCGGCCACAAATTGCTTCATCCCTTCGTTTGAGTTATGGCTGATTCTCTTGACTGCGATTTGTACATTAGAAGGAAGAACACCTCTGTACACCTGTCCAAAACCTCCTTGTCCGATAACCTCTTTTTCTTTGAAACCTTTGGTTGCTTTGTAGAGATTCTTATAGGAGAGCCTATGGGGACCATATTCTTTTTCCCAGACCTCATATACTTCTTCATATTTCTTCTTCCTCACAATGTAAACAGCTCCACCAACTGTTATCAGCACAACCGCTATTGCTACAAGCAAAACAGTAATAGTTCGACCTAGGCCCTCACTGGTTTTCTCAGGTGGAGGAATTGGTGGAGGAGGAGGAAGCTTTGAAATATCAAGGTTTTGTGCTGGTCCACTTTTGTTGAAGCTCCATCCGAGAATATAGTGATCACTTATACGCGTACCAGTTGCTGCAGAGAGACCAACATACATAGACTCCAATAGAACTTCGGAGAGATCGAGATGTTTTGAGAGCAGAGGCCCGTTTGGTTTTGGAATTTTCAGTGGAGCTATTGTTACATTGAATAATTTTTCTGTTCCATCATAGTCTATCCAAATCTGGATTGGTTTTCCACTTCCTAACTCCAAAGTTTCATTCCTTTCTCTTTATTGGAAATGTAACTTGCTGTAGCAGATTGATTAGAGATGAGGCTGTTCACATCAATTCCAACATGGTTTCCATCTATGTCATAAAATTCAGGGCTTTCTACTGTATCAAGCTCAACCGCCAAGATGTGGTTGTTAGGCTGGCCGTTGTTTGTAAGATTGAAAAGCCCCAAATATGCACCTGCGACAGCGCCAGTGAAGTTCATAGACGGTGAGATGAAAAAAGCCAAGCCATTGCCTCCAAAATTAACTGCTTTTGAAACCATGGCAAACACGAAAGTTGTGGAAAACGAAAGGGTTTGAGAGGAAGATGAGTTGAATTTGAAAGGAGAAGGGTAGAAAGCATAACCGCTTTCAAGCTCAGAAGTGTTTGTGAGCCGCAATAGACCATTGGGAAGAATCTTTGCCAAGCCACCCAGTTGCAGTTTCGAGTTGTCGAAACCATGGTAGATGAACTGGTTTTCTTCTTGAGCCAAGGCCAAAAACAATGATAAATTGAAGACTATCAACAGATAAAGATATTGAGCTGCAGCCATTTAGAAAATGGATCTGCTTTTTGTAAAGAAGAATTTATTCTTTCTGTTTAGTAGTCTTATACTCCTAATAGATCAGTTTTCCTTGTCTTAAGATACTCTTGCAACTCAAGGTTAAGGTGTTAAAAGAGAGAGACAGTAATCAAGTTGACCCTGTAAGTTATGGTCAGCTAATGACTTGAATAAATAACCACTTGACATTTCCAATCTTAAAATATGATCTTCTGTATTCATCTAATTTGTAAAAGAACTTCTTCCTTTTATCCTAAGTAAACCTTTTCAATGCAGGATGAATGAAAGAGGATAGACCTTGTTAATGGGAACCTGAGCTCAGATTATCTGTTAAAAGTCTACTGTATGATAGTTTTGAGAGTGTATGACAGAATTGACAATTTTTTAATTATTCCTTCTACTTGGTTTTTAATTCTTGTAATATATGAAAGAGAGAATAAGCTGGTAGAAGTCAGCCTTGATTTTCATTTTTTATTTTTGCCTGTCTTCTGTTTGAAGTTTCTAGTTTGCTGATTAATATTTTCTTTTTAGTGTTTTATTGTTTGAACTTCAAAAATGCAGGAATAACTTAGTGCCTTTGTTTTCAGCATGGTTTGAAGTTTCAATATGGCAGAGAGATGGACAAATATAAAGCTAGATACACATCATTCTTCTCACCTAACACACAAAAAAAAGTTGCAAATATGTGTTTATTAAATGAATGATTCCAAGAGGTCTAAGCAGAAGGGATAATAATATATGCAATAATCAATTCGATTGAAATATAGCATAACCTGTCCTCTTCATGGAATTAGTCTCAAGTTACACACATCAGGCTCATTGCATGCAGCCTTTCTCAAACTTTGATTCAAACTGAGATATGATAGGAGCCACGTATGAAGCTTAATATTTTTAGCAAGTAGAAGTCCATTTTGGGAGATGAATTATTCACTTGTCTTCTTCCTTTCCACAGACTATGGTTGTGTTATCATGTTGTTTGTCAATTTTGGGAGCTATTGCATTTCATGTAACGCATTTCAAGCGTAAGGCCCCAGTGATAATGAGGACAACCCATGGGAATTTTAACGAACAAGTTAGGAGCGTATAATATTTTAAAAAATTTGAATGTGGAAACATAGTGAGTCAACGAAAAGCAGATGATGGGGATTTTAAGATTAGCCATTAGTCATTGAAAATAAGCCCATAAGGCAAGTCGTCTACCAGAACTTAAAGTGCACGACATAGCATCTACAAAAATCAGCCATGAACGGTACATAAAAACGTTACGTCCTTCAAGGAAGCAAAAGAGAAATTGTAGTTGAAATTTTAACATAAAATGGGGAAGGGGAAATTTTATAGACTAACCATTCTTAGCACTTGATGATTGAATAGTTGAAAGAGTAGATAATTGCCTACATGTTGTCCAGGGAAAA
Source organism: Pistacia integerrima (assembly GCA_026225825.1). Taxonomy (NCBI): domain Eukaryota; kingdom Viridiplantae; phylum Streptophyta; class Magnoliopsida; order Sapindales; family Anacardiaceae; genus Pistacia; species Pistacia integerrima. The sequence continues at coordinate 27,824,425 of CM047746.1, forward strand.
GGTATATTATATGCTACATGTGACCCACTAATTGAACGTTTCACATCCAGATCATGAATGTTTACAATCAAAATTAGGAAACAGAAGTTCAATTTTGCTTTACATCCTAAATCTCATTCTCAGCAAATTATGTACAGTGGACTCGCCCCTGTTCCTTGCATTAGTTAAGGTATCAAAATGCTGATGAATAAATGCCATGTGTTACCAAGATTCCTCTTGCATAAAACTACTACAACATACATATTTCTTGATTCTCAGTTATGGGATCATAGCATTTTCATTCTGACATTGTTACGGAGCCATTTGCATTCCAGTAGTAGCAAACTAGAACATAAGAATGATGTCTATGAAACAGAAAACCAGATTATTTTACAGAATACTTCGTTGAGTTTAATTAGAACACAAGTAATGTTACCAGTTATCAAAATGCACAGAAGTTACATGAGCAGAAAATATCTCACTTAGTCATTGCATTTTTTTTCTCCACTCCCCAGCCATGAATGGACCAAAGATCAAACCATTGCATAACAAATTCTTGATTCAGCGACCTGCTGTGAGGATTGAATCATTTGTAGCAGTTGTGTAAGAAGAACTACTTCCCACCAGTGAATTAAATGACACAACATTGTCAGGAGGTTCGTTGACAATGCTACCAGGTGGTGTATTTGGTAACATCGTACCACTATCAAGATACTGTATCACCTGCTTCATGCGAGGCCTAGTTTCTGGGTTAGAGTCTGAACAATAGAGGCCTAGTTTCAAAACCAATTCCATTTCCTCCTCAACGTATATACCTTCCAATCTAGGGTCACTAGCATCAATAATAGCTCCTCTTTTCAAGAAATCTGTGACCCAATCAACCAAATCTTTCTCTGCAGGCTCCATAGCCATAGGTCTCCTTCCACAAATAACCTCGAGCATAAAAGCTCCAAAAGCAAATACATCTGTACTGGTAGTTGCTTTTCCAGTTTTAAGAAGCTCTGGAGCCACATAACCTATGGTTCCTTCCAGTTTGGTGGTTTGTGGGTCGCTGCCTTGATCATATAATCTAGCGAGGCCAAAGTCTCCCAACTTCCCATTTAGATCGACATCTAAAAGAACATTAGCAGGCTTTATGTCTCTATGCAGAACAATTTGTTCCCACTCTTCATGAAGGTAAAGAAGGTCAGAAGCTACTCCTCTGATAATCCGGAACCTCTGAAACCAATTAAGGTTTGGCTTCAAATTTCCATATAAGATTTTGTCAAGGCTTCCATTAGGCATATACTCATACACTAATAGAAGTTCTCCCTTTCGCCTGCAATAGCCAAGGAGTCGTACCAAGTTCCTGTGCCTTGGTCTTCGCATGCTTACAATCTCAGCCACAAATTGCTTCATCCCTCCAACTGAATCGTGAGTGACTCTCTTGACCGCAATTTGCAAATTAGTAGAAGGAAGTACGCCTCTGTAAACCTTTCCAAAACCTCCTTGTCCGATGAGCTCTTTGTCTTTGAAACCTTCTGTTGCTTTGTAGAGATTCTTATAGGAGATCCTATGAGGACCATATTCTTTTTCCCAGTCCTCATATACTTCTTCATATTTCTTCTTCCTCACAATGTAAACAGCTCCACCAACTGTTATTACCACAACTACAGTAGGTATAAGGGAAACAACAGTTGTAAAAATGATAACAAGTAAAAATGATACAAGAACTATCAGTTTTGAGAAACTCGCAGAAAGTTTTAGAAACAATATTTCTTTTTACATGTACCATGATTAGTCCAAAGAAAGGCTTCATTGCAAGTAAGATATTTGATTCAACGACCTTCTGTGAGGATTGAATCACAAGTAGACATGGTCTGCGCAGAACTACTTTCAAACAATGAAGGAAATGACATCCCACTATCAGAAGCTTCATTACTATTTATGAACACATCCATTGAACTGCTATTAGGTGATATATCTGGCAATGTAGCATCGCCGTCCAGATATTGCATCAACTGTCTCATGTTAGGCCTTGCTGCCGGGGTTAGGGTGTGAACAAAACAGCCCTAGTTTCAGTACCAACTCCATTTGCTCCTCTGCATACATACCTTCTAATCTTGGATCACTGGCATTGATGATAGCTCCTCTTTTCCAGCAATTGATTACCCATTCAACCAAATATACCACTCCATAACCTTGTTGCTCTACAGGCCTCCTTCCACAAGCCACCTCAAGCATGAAAGCCCCAAAAGCAAATACATCCGTGCTGGTAGTTGCCTTTCCAGTTCTAATGAGCTCTGGAGCCAAATAACCTACAGTTCCCACAAGGTTAGTGGTTTGCGGATTGCTATCGTGGTCATATAGTTTAGCTAGGCCAAAATCACCTAACCTCCCATTTAGTTCAGCGTCTAAAAGAACATTACCCGGTTTTATATCTCTATGTAGAACAACTTGTTCCCATTCTTCATGGAGGTAAAGAAGGCCAGAAGCTATTCCTCTAATGATTCGAAATCGCTGAAACCAATTAAGATTTGGCTCTGTATTGCTGTATAATAATTTGTCCAGGCTTCCGTTTGGCATATAATCATAGACCAAAATAAATTCTCCCTTTCGCCTGCAATAGCCACGGAGTTGCACCAAGTTCCTATGCCTTAGCCTTCCCATGCTAACAATCTCAGCCACAAATTCCTTCATCCCTTGTTTCGAATCGTGAGAGACTCTCTTGACTGCGATTTGTTCATTAGAAGGAAGGACGCCTCTATAAACCTTTCCAAAACCTCCTTTTCCAATAAGTTCTTTGTCCTTGAAACCTTTGGTTGCTTTATAGAGATTCTTGTAGGGGAACCTTTGAGGACCATATTCCCTTTCCCAGTCTTCACATACTTCTTCATATTTCTTTTTCCATACAATATAAGCAGCTATAATGCCTACTATCAACAACACAGCCACTGCTACTACAATCAAAACAATCATCAGTAGTCCACGTTTCTTACTTGCTTTCCCTTGTGCAGGAACAGGAGGAAGCTTGGAGAAATCAAGGTTTTGTGCTTGTCCGCTTCTGTTGAAGCTCCATCCTAGAATATAATGGTCACTTGTAATTGTGCCAGTTGCTGCTGAGAAACCGACATACATAGACTCCAAGAAAACTTCAGAAAGATTGAGGGGCGTTGACAAGAGAGGTCTTTCTGGTTTTGCGATTCGAATAGGAGAGAGAGTGACATTGAGTAATTTTTCAGCACCATCGTAGTCTATCCAAACCTGTATTGGATCTCCACTCATGAGCACCAAGCTTTTGTTCTTCCCTTCTTCATTCGAATAATAAGTTGCTGTAGCAGATTCATTAGAAACCAAGCCGTTCACATCAATTCCCACATGGTTTCCATCTATGTCATAAAATTCAGGGCTTTGTACAGTATCAACCTCGACCGCTAAGATGTGGTTTGTAGACAGGCCATCGTTAGTAGGGTTGAAGAGCCCCAAATATGAAGTTTCAGTAGCTTGGCTGAAATCCATCGAAGGTGAGATGACAAAAGCCATGCCATGGCCACCAATATTAATCGATTCTGGAACTATGGCAAAAACAAAATTCGTGGAAAAGGAAAGAGATTCAGGGGAAGATGTGTTAAATTTGATTGGGAATGGATAAAAAGCATGACCTGCTTGCCTCTCAGAAGTGTTGGTTAGCTGCAATAGACCATTGGGGTGGATTATTGATATTTCATCCAGTTGTAGATTGGCTTCATGGAAGCCATTATTATAGATGAACTCGTTTTCATTTTGAGATGAGCACAAGAAAATAAAGGATAAACTGAAAATCATCCAAACGTAAACTGATCTAAGAGCTGCAGCCATCACTGAAAAAGGAAAAAAAAAAGGTGAAAAAGATGTCTTTTGTGGAGAGGACAAAGGTGTTGCTGCTGGTTTGGTTGTTTCAAATTTCTGAGAGATGAATATTTGTTTAAAGTAAATTGAAATGTTGATGTATGTCTATGACAGTGTAGTCTTGGACAGCAAGAACATAGGAGAAAATATTAACCTGCCAACTCCGGATTTCAATTCAAGGGTCTAAACTGGATTCACATCACTTAATGAATTCCAGAAGAAGCAAAAATTGATCTTCTAACCACCACTAGGTAGGTGGCCCAATAGTTAACTAGAAGTTTTGAGTGTATTACTCAAGAGATCATGAGTTTGATTCATCTAAATTGTTAATGAAGATGACTATTGAGGAAAATTACCCTAGTTATCAACTTTAAAATTTTGAGAGATTAGTTGAGAAACATACAAGTGAACCTAAACACCCTGCTCACAACAAATAAAAACTAAAAAACAAAAAAATTGATCTTTTGCCAACAAATACTAACAACCAATATAAGTCAATTTTGTCATTTTGCATGACTATCCAAATATATAAAGAAACGAATTCAGGCCAATGTGTAGATATCATGTTCTTCAACCACTTGGTTGAAAACAAACCACGTCTTTGTTATATGCTAATATCCTGGTTTTTTTTTGGATGTTATTCTAGTATTATTAATTTTAAGGAGCCGAGGATGTGAATGGTTAAGCCTAAAAAATCAGGGTTAACATAAATTTGCATCAACGAGCACTAATCAGAGTTCAAAAATATTTTGCATCATTAAGAATTTGTCACATCGCCCCAACACAAAGAGAATACGGCTGTCACCAACTCAGCAAGCTCAAGTTTAGTCTGTAAATGAGTAAGGTCCGCACACCTGTCCAAGCCCTATATAATTTAAGGATATTTCCTAAGTTATCAGCCAATAGGACGCAAGAAAGGACTTGCATGACACCTACCTACATGCAGATTTGTAATCATTACCTTGAATTTAGCAGATATAAATAGAAGACTCCCTCTCACAAGGTCGGGATCTCAGATTTTCATAAAAGCAAATAGTAAAGACAACCTACGAAAAAGAGACCGGCTTAATATTCTCTTTTAATTATAAGCTCTTGTACTTATGTTCGCAGTTGCGACCTATTGTAACTTAGCTTATAACCAAGAACACTCATATAAAAGAGAATAATGGATGTAGGAATCGCTCTAAGCATTTGAACCACTATGGGTGTCTTTGTTTTAGTATTTTTGAAATATTATTGGTAGGTAGAGTTAGGTGATTATTACAAGGTAAAATTTAAAAATTAACAAAAAAAACCTCATAGGTTTGTTAATTTAACTAAGCACCCCAATATATAATTTTTTTGTAAAATGACAAAAACACCCCCACCCACAATGCCAAATTCCAGCTACCACTACCAAAATATGGTCAAAATATGGCGTTACGTAGCATAACCGATCGGATCTAGCAGGTTGTGCGTCAATCTGGCCTTTTTCCGACTAGATCCACCACAGATCTGGCCAAAAAAGGCCAGATGTACGGCTAGATTTTATCGTCGACGGCCAAAAAAGGCCAGATTTGGCTGTCAATGGCCATTTCTTTGGCCGTGGCTTACGGCTAGACCCACCGTGGATCTAGTCAGAAAATGCCAGATTGGTTCATTACAAGCTAGTTTCGGCCGATAGTGCGCCGTTGTGACAGATTCTGGCCATCACCAACAGTGGTTACCGGAATCTAACAACTATGGATGGATGGAGGTGTTTTTGTTAATTCATAAATTATTTTGTTAGGGGTATTTTTGTTAATTAACAAACTTATGGGGGTTTAAAAGTTTTTTAATTTAAGATAGGATTTTGAAAATAGGGAAATAAACATGAATTTGTATTTGGAATAGGGATAGAATAGTGATAAATAATGAAACAAACGAATCTTATAAAATTCTCTCTGTCTCATTTATTATTTAGTCTTTACATATTACCGTGACCTTAATCCAAATCTTAAGTCAATCACTTATCATTTTTAAGGCACATTTAACATTTTATACGTAGGGAGAACGACTTATACATACCCAAGATTTATTGTAACGACAAGTTGGTACTCAAAAGGTTTTGAAATGACAAATAGGTACTTTCCGTCAAGTTCTGTTAGTGATTTCTATTTATTACTGTTTATTAATAGTGAAAAGACTAAAATACCCTTCAAAGTTTGAATTTTAGTTTTTTATAAATTTAAAAATTTCAAAAAACCCCCTAAGTTTACAAATTTCACTAAATACCCTAATATATAAAAGTTTTATAAAATAACAAAAACACCCCCAGGCAAGTGCCGAGTTCCGGCCACCACCACCGAATCTGTAGAAAGTTAGCGTTACTGACTGACGGACCGTCGGATCGTATAGCAGCAGCACATCGTCACCTTTTCTGCCGGAGATCCGTGCTGACTCTGGCCGGAGGAAAAGGCCAGATCACATAGATCTGGCCGTCGCCGTGGGGCTCCATCGACGCCATCTGCGGCCAGATGGCATACAGCGGCAGATCTGACGTCGTCTGGCCTTTTCCGGCCGAGATCGTAGCGTCTGGCCGAAAACCTTCCAGATCGCCTCTGCCGACGGCCGGTCATCGGCCTTTTAGGAGGCCTGATCTGTAGGCGATCCGGCTGAAAAGGAAAAGGCCACGTATACTCGACGCGTCCAGTGGGGATACGCATGCCGTATATGACACACGGCAGATTAGGCGATGGTGGCCGGAATGCAGCATTGGGGTGGTGGGGGTGTTTTTGTCATTTAACAAACTTTTTTATATATGGGGATGTTTAATTAAATTAGCAAACCTAGGGGGTTTTTTAGAAATTTTTAAATTTATAAAAAACAAAAATTGAAACTTTGAAGGGCATTTTAGTCTTTTCACTATTAATAAATCAAAAACCCCCTCACTAAGCAGAATATGACGGAAGGTACTTATTTATCGTTTCAAAACCTTTTGGGTACCAACTTGTTATTACTAATAAACTTTGGGTATGTACAAATCATTCGCCCTTTATACGTATAAAGTAATTGATGTCAAAATCACACGCCAACATTAATCATTTAAAATTTATCTCTATTCAAGCCTCCATGACGACTGGAATTAGACAGCTCACCACATTTCTTGTCAATCTTGACAGCAACAATTTTGAATCTAGGGTCTTGATAGCTGCGTATTTACCCTTTTAGCATGAAGTTTAGGTAGGGTATTGCAAGGCAGAAATGGTTACTGAAAGTAAAACCTGGCGGCTCGATGTACCGCAGAGCTGTTCAATCCCTCTGGAGGTGCACTGAAAATGAAGGCTTTGATGTTGTGTATCCTTTATTTGCAAATCATTGTTAGAAGTCAGCCAGCCTTCTATAGGTTGGAACTTTCAAAGATGGTGGCTTTTGTATAAGTTGAATTCAACGCAAATACTTCTCCTGTTTTTGTTCCGATGAGACTGAAATTGTTAGCTGATATTAGAGCATCTGGAAGAGTATTTTTATTAAATTTTAAATATAAAAAATATAATTTTTATTCCAATCTAATAAACTTTTTAAATTTAATGAAGATACTCTTTATTTATAAGAAAGAGATTTAATAAAAAAGAGAATTAATAAATAAAATACATAAAAATATATAATTTATTAATTAAAATTAGGATAAAGAGTGAAATTTGACTATTTAAATATGAAGAGTCAAACTCACTCTCTAATTTATATTTTAAAAATAAAGAGCTTATTGAACTTTTATTTTTATGGATAAACTGTTTATAATAAAGAGTTTGAGTTATATAAAGAGTTATTTGAAGATGCTCTTAGAATCAAACATAAGAAAACATAAGAAAATTATGGATTACTTTGTGCTTCAAATCTCATTTACATTAGCAGAATATCCAACAGTTTATTTATTTCGGATATGCAGAATATAATGAGTAGAGATCTCAGACAAAATTTAATTTTTTTGCATTAAATTATTAATTTAATCAAACTCCTTTTGCATAAAACTACTACAACACAAATATTTCTTGATTCTCACTTATGGGGCCATAGTATTTTAATGGTTATGTAAGAGCTACCTATTCTAACATTGACACGGAGCCATTTGCATTCCAGTAATAGCAAACTAGAACATTAAAAATGATATCTATGAAACAAAAAACCAGATTAATTTACAGAATACCTCGCTGAGTTTAATTAGAACACAAGCAATGTTACGGTTTATCAAAATGCACAGAAGTTACATGAGCAGAAAATATCTCACTTATTCATTGCATTTTTTTTCTCCACTCCCAGCCATGAATGGACCAAAGATCAGGCCATTGCATAAGAAATTCTTGATTCATCGACCTACTGTGAGGCTTGAATCATTTGTAGTCGTTGTGTAAGAAGAACTACCCACCAGTAAATGAAATGACACAACATTGTCAAGAGGTTTGTTACGTGTTGTAAATTCGCCAATGACAATGCTACCAGGTGGTGTATTTGGTAACATAGTACCACCATCCAGATACTGTATCACCTGCTTCATGCTAGGCCTAGTTTCTGGGTTAGAGTCTGAACAATAGAGGCCTAGTTTCAAAACCAATTCCATTTCCTCCTCAACGTATATGCCTTCCAATCTAGGGTCACTAGCATCAATAATAGCTCCTCTTTTCAAGAAATCTGTGACCCAATCAACCAAATCTTTTTCTCCAGGCTCCATAGCCATAGGCTTCCTTCCACAAGCAACCTCACGCTTGGCTGCCCCGAGCTTGGCCTTCAGAGTGTGCTTGATGGTCTTGTTGACTGCTTCAACTTGACCATTCGCTTGCGGCCTAGCGACTGAGGCAAATTTTTTATGGATGCCCAGCTCGTCGCAGAACTGCTTGAACTCCTCATTATCGAATTGCTTTCTATTATCTGAGATGAGGGTGTGAGGAATTCCGTAGCGACACACTATGTTCTTAAAAACGAAGTCTCTTAGCTTCCTGGTCGTGATTGCGGCTAGTGGCTCGGCTTCGACCCATTTTGTAAAATAGTCTACCGCGACCACGGCGTACTTGACCCCTCCCTTTCCAACTGGCATGGGGCCGATGAGGTCGATCCCCCACATGGAAAATGGCCAGGGGCTAGACATAGTAATCAGCTCGTGAGATGGCGCTCGCAGAATGTTCGCGAACCGCTGGCATTTGTCGCACTTCTTGACAAAATTGTGCGTATCCTCTTGGATTTGGGGCCAATAATATCCCTGACGAACAATCTTGCTCGCAAGAGATCGAGCTGCTGTGTGGTTACCGCAGATCCCTTTCATGGATTTCCCTCATGATGTAGTCTGCTTCTTCATTGGTTACACATCGGAGGAGAGGGGCACTAAATCCTCTCCTGTACAGCTGATCCCCGATGAGTGTGAAACGAGCAGACCTTACTCGTAGGACCCTAGCCTCGACCTTGTCGCTAGGCAAGGTCCCATCCTTGAGGTACTGTACAATGGGAGTCATCCGGGGAGAACTGCCAGGCCTGAGCCATATTCAAGGCCTGTTCGGTCAGCGATGTTGGAGCATCGGCAAGCTGAGCGAGGGGATGCTTTGTCAGAGCCTCGAATCTAATGATGAGGCTATCTTTGCCAAGGCGTCCCGCTATAGAGTTGCTCTCCCACAGGGGATCGAGGCGATTTCAAAGTGCCTAAACGACACCAGAGAGACCTTAGCTTCTTTCAGGTAGCGGACCATGTTCCCTTCCTTGGCTTGGTATTCTCCTAGAATCTGGTTGACGACCAGCATGGAGTCGCTATAAATACTGATCGCGGTTGCACCCATTTCTTTGGCGAGTCGCAACCCGGCGAGCAGAGCGTATTCGGACTCATTGTTGGATCGCCTTAAACCCGAATTCCGGAGAATACCATGAAGGAACCCCTTAGAACCCCATAGGGGCGAGAGAGAAGACCCATGACGGTTCTTTTCTCATTTGATGACCCGCCGTCAGGCGTAGAGGTTCCGAGTCGATGAGGTCCACGAATATCTTGCCCGACTTCGCTAGACTGTTGCTCGCTTGGGAGATAGGAAAACTCCGAGATGAAGTTTGCGACAGCCCACCCTTTGATGGTCGACCTGGGCGTATACTTCAGGTCGAACTGGCTCAGCTCCATGGCCCATTTGAGCAGTTTACCTAAGGCCTCTCTGGTTTACTGGAGGACTCGCTGAGGGGTAATTTGTCATTACATTGATCGTATGGGCATGGAAGTAAGGTCGTAGCTTTCTGGACGCGACCAGTAGGGCAAAAGCTAGTCGCTCCATTTTCGGATACCGCATCTCGGCATCGATAGACGTTTACTTGCATAATATACTGGGCACTGAGCTTTTCCCTCTTCCCGTGTTAAAGCTGCACTGACCGCGAACCGAGACACGGACAAGTAGATGAGCAGGATTTCCTGTGGAAGAGGTTTAGAGAGGAGAGGTGGCTTCCCAAAATGCTCTTTTAAACTCTAGAATGCTTGCTCGCATTCGGAAGTCCACTCGAATTTCTTATTGGCCTTCAGAACATTGAAGAATGGTAAACAGAGGTCCGTTAGCCTTGAGATGAAGCGACTGAGTGCCGCTATTATTCGCCGGCTCAGGACTCATGACCTGCTTTTTGCTGGTCGGGCTCTCCATATCGAGCAGAGCTTGAATCTTTTCGGGGTTTACTTCTATGCCCCGCTGATTGACCATATACCCCAGGAATTTTCCTGACGATACCCCGAATGAACACTTGAGAGGGTTCAGCTTCATTCTGCAGAGCCGGAGTATGTCAAACATGAGATGTGTAATATGTTCTGAGGCGACCTGGGATTTGACCAGCATGTCGTCTACATAGACCTCCATTGTCCTCCCGATTTGGTCGGAGAACATTCAGTTGACCAACCTCTGATAGGTTGCACCTGCATTCTTGAGGCCGAAGGGCATTACTTTGTAGCAGTATAGCCCCCGATCCGTAATGAAGGTCGTATGCTCCTCATCTGGCTTATACATCGGGATTTGATTGTATCCCGAGTATGCATCCATGAAGCTTAACAGCTCGTGTCCCGAGGTGGCATCAATGGAAGGTCGATTCTCGCGGGAAACATGCTTTGGGGTCAAGACTTTGTTCATCGTACCCGAAGTCACAGCGAGTTCGCCACTTGCCATTTGGAGGCGGCTTTACCGGGGCACCGGGTTATTGGCGACCCGGAGTCGGGTAGAGCCTCACGAAGCGAGTCCATTTCGGAGAAGGTTCTCCACTTGATTTTAAGCAGTGCATACAGCTCACGGATCCATCGCCCATACTTCTCTTTTAGGCGAACGGACCAGCTTCACTGTGCGCGTAGGGGAATGGCAAATAACGTCCAGGCTGATCCCGACCATATCCGCATGCGACCAGGCGAACACATCAATGTTCTCCTTCAAGAAGCTTACCGGCTCCAAACGCGAGCAGGGGTTGAGACGACTTCCGATCTTTAGCATTCGGCTCGGCTCTTTTGGATCAATCGAAACTTGGACAGATCCTCAAGGGCCGCTGAGGGGATTTCGAATTCGTGGATCCATATTATCCTCTGCCGGACCAGAGTGTAGGCTCGATCCGGTGATCGCCACTACTGGTGGGCGGGCGCACACCGCGAAATGCCCTTCCCCTTCCCGCCTGCGGCCATTTGGACCGCTTTTACGTAGCATTTGCGAGATGCTGCATGCGCACCACCTCCTCGATCCCCAGATGGAGTGGGGAACTTCATCTTGAGATGATAAATGGAAGTGACCGCCTTGAAGGAAGGTTCGGTGAGGGGTCGCCCACAGGAGTTCCATTGGTTGAAGGCCGATGGGAGGTCCCACGACCGAGTTCGGTAACCCTCAGTCACCTCGTCGCGTAGTCGCCGGAGTGGTAGGGAGGCTGGATTGTTCCACTGGGGATCGAGTGATCCCTCATGCAAAAAGCAGTCTGAGAGGCATCGGTAGGCAGTCGGCCTCGAGCGAGGTTAATTCTGCTCAGCGGACTTGAACGAGAATGTTCACGGAGTACGTTGTCCACTAAGCATTTTGCTGACTGACATTATGACACCCTATCAGGGGTGTGATCACCAGAGCGTCCTCGTGTGGGTGGTGCAAGCGAGCTATCTCCTTCTCGCAGAAGGTGATTGGTTCTTCCTTCCTGGCTTTCTGAGGTCGCTGCGATGTGCTCATGACCCTGATCGGGTCATGATGTGCTTCCCAAGCATACCATCTGCGCCCTTGCGTGTTTCCAGCGAGGTGCGGACCTCCGAAAATCAGGTTCACACTGCTGTACCCGCTGCGATCACGGCGCTTGTTCTTTCGCTCCCCTTGGTTTTCTTTTGGGGAGTCATCAATGTACTCCTTGAAGTGCCCCTTCTTGATAAGCTCTTCGATAGCCTGCTTTAGAGCTCGGCATTCATCGGTGTGATGCCGTTATCCCGATCCCAGATGGTAACTTGATGGTATTTCTTCTTGTTTACAGGCCGTGACTGTCATGGAGTTTTCATGGGTTCGCTCACCGAGCAGGTTGGCTTCCTCGGATTTGTCGAGGATCGCGGATATGGACACATTCAGCGGAGTGTACTTGGGAGCCTGTGACGCATGGTCTGACGGGGGAGAGGGGGCAGAGCATAGGATTTTTTTACTGCTCGTAGCGGGGAGGGGTTTCTTCCGCACCATGATCGTCATTGTCTCCTTTGCGTAGCTCGCTGTTGTCTCCCGACGACATACTCTGGAGGTGTCGTGATCGCTGTGACAATGTCATAATGAATTCTCTATTCGGAGATATTTTTCAGCCGAGTTGTAGAATCTGGTGAGGGAAATATCGTCCTCAGGCTGCAGCTCCTTCCACAGGTCGGTTTGCGGGTGAACTCCGGCTATTATGAGAGTTCGAATGGACTCTTCTGGGGCATGGGCCACCTTGTTGAGTTCCCTGTGGAAGCGGTCAACGTAAGACTGCAGGGATTCGTCTCTTTCTTGCCTTATGTTGCTGAGGTAGCTCAAAGGCATTGAAAATTTTCGGTTGGCTTGGAAATGCCGCAAGAATGTCGTGCTCATCTGAGGCCACGAACTGATCAATCCCGATGGGAGCGACCTTAACCACCGTTTGGCGTGAGAAGTAAGCGTCACAGCCAAACAACGGCACTTCGCAAGGTTCCGAAACCTGGTGGAGCTCCATCGGGTCGTTGAACTCATACAAATGATCCTACGGATCATAGTTTCCATCAAACGGCCGCATATCTGGCATCCTGAACCCTGGTGGGAGTGGGGCGGCTAGCACTTCCGGAGAAAATGGGGATGTAGAGGCGACTGCACTGCTCGCTTTTTCTTTGTTCCCTTAACTGTCCAGAGCTCGCTGCAGCTCCTCAATTTGCAGTAATGGAGCCAATTGGGGGTTGTTTTCACCCGTGCGAGCCCTACCTTCTCGGTTGCAGTTCAGGAAAGTCCAGAAATCGGATTCCTCCTCGCCTCGGCCGGCATTTTCGGCCACACTTGACACATGCTGACTAGAGGCGTGTGAAGACGATGGGTTGTGAGGGGCACTTTCACGACCCTCGCAGTGGTACGAACCGCCCCGCGAGGTGTGAGGGCCTCCCGCATGACGATCAGGATCGCTCTGCGGGTGGTGATCGGAACCACCATGCCCAGCATTTTTGCTTGGGTTTGCCTGCATCGTGGCATGGGACAGCTCGGGGTCCACTCTTTCGCCAAGTCTCAGCTTTGCTGATACCTTGCCTGGGGCACCTTTGGTATTCGCCGGCCCTTGGGAGCCCGTAGGCTTATTTTTTGCCACTTGTTTACCCTTGCGCTTACGCGCTGCAGTGCTCGCGGCACGGGCTATCGCCCTTTGCCGCGCGCGACTGCAGGGCGTTTTTGGCGGTTGTACCGCTCCGATGCGTGAGACGACATGCCTTGGTCCTGCAGTGGTCCAACCTCTCAGGTTCCGACCTGCTGGAGAGTATTGTCGAACCTCTCCGGGTAGCCTCTGTGGCAGGGATCCAGAGTCGGGGCTGGGCATTCTTCAGCAGCATTTTGCGAAATTAGAGGTATGTTGGAAGGGGTGTCCCTCTGGGCCAAGGGGACTCCTTCAGCATGCTGGTTCCCCTCCCCGCTCAGTTCGGGATTGGCGGGCCATTGTGAGCCGTAAGACCCAGAGGGTCAAAGATTCTCCTGATGAAGGGTAACACTAAATCAGGCCTCCTTCTAGCGCCAAACTGTTGATGCTCGTTTTAAGCACCAACGAATTTCCACGTGCGTGACGTAGATTGGCTATTTAATACACGTGAAAATGGAATATAGAAAGCGAAATAAATGCAAAGGGAGTTTTTTAAGTGGTTCGGATGCTAAGGTAGCAAGTCCTACGTCCACTGATTCGTATTGATATTAGTGTGGGTCGCGACTTCGGGCTGACTTACATAAGTTGGAAAAAAAGTAAAAAGGTTTACAGGAGAGAGAGATTTCTTTGTATGTAAAATGGCCGAATCCCCTTAATGAAGGGGTCTTCTCCATTTTATATCAAACTGAAGCGTATAATCATCACTAAATCCATGGTTTGGTGTGATTGTTAGGATGTAATCCGGCTTTACGTCCCATTTTCCTTTTCCCAAGCTGACATCGCATGACTTATTGCAGGGAAACGGACGCGTGTGAGCTCCATATCACTTGGCAGGTCTGACGTGTGCGTGTTGCTCTGACGGGAGCAGGTCACCCTTCACGTGACTTTCCCACGTCAGCCCTTTATTTTTCTGGGCATAACAGAAAGAGATTGAGGGGATGATATGTTGAATTTGAATGGAAAAGGGTAGAAAGCATGGCCTATCTTTAGCTCAGAAGTATTGGTTAGCTGCAATAGACCATTGGAGTGGATCTTTGCGATGCCATCCAAATCCAGTTTTGTTTCACTGAAACCATTATAGATGAATTGGTTTTCATCTTGAGCCAAGGCCAAGGAAAACAAGGATAAAATGAAAATTACCAAAAAATTAATTGATCTATGAGCTGCAGCCATTGGAATAACAAATCTGAAAATCCTGATAAATTAGTTTTCCTACCCTGAAGATACTTTTTCAGAGTTAAGATTAATTATCATCTAGAAAGAGAGTAAGATTAATCACGTCGATCCCGGAAGTTATGGTCAACTGATGACCCAAGAAAATGACCCCTGCTTAACCAATTTAATGTTCTTAATGTTGTTTATTTGTCTCTAGTTGCAAGAAAAAGTTGGAACTGATATATTCTAGACTTCAATCAATTCAAGGTTATAATTAATGCAGATTCACTGCTTCCCATCTTTTTAAAAGGCATAGTAAAAGACCATCTTATGGGAACTCTGAACTGCAGTAATCTGTTAAATGATCCTGTAGGCCAGAATCATGTCATGTTCAAAGAAGGAAATTCACAAATTACTTTTTCTAGTTTTCCCCTTCAAAATTAATAGATAAAAAAAATGATGTGAATTATGCTGAATTCAATGACAGGACTAACATAAGCATAATAATATCTTCTAGTAGAAATTCTTCTTTGTGATTGATAAAAAAGAAGTTGTGTTGTCCGTCTTATGTAGGGGTGTTCAAAAAAATCCGATATCTGGTATCCGATCCAGATCTGCTCCGTTTCGAAAAAACCAGATATCCTAAAATATGGATCGGATTTGGATCAAGTATATGGGAAGATCCGGATTTTCGGATCGGATCAAGACTCTTGTGCTTCCAAGATTTAAGGATTTTGATTCTGATTTGTTTTATTGTTTGAACTTTGAATAATGCAACTATACCTCTTTTGTATTCACAATGGGTTGAAGTTTCAATACAAACAAATTCAAGGAATCTTAAATCACCATTGACTTTGAGTTGGCATGCAGCCTGCATCAAACTTTGATTCAACTCTTAAAACACGTGTATGACCAGAGCCATATTTTAGCATAGAAATTAGGTACAACCGTAGAAGTGAAATGTGGGATGTCTACTTCAATTCCTCTCCATGGGCTCCAAAGCTTTAAAGAGATGATATTTACATTTCTATAGCCCATTCACCTGTACTATTGAATGGTGTTTTAAAGAGATGATAGTTACACAATAAGTAGGCATGCATGACAAGTTCGTTTATTACTAAGAATATCTAAAGCCCCAAAGTGCAGTGCATCTCTCCCGGGTTCCAAATTCAATGATCAAACAGATGCCCACATTTGCATTAAGTGAAACGAATTCATTGCTTCCTGATGATAGCCACGTCAAGCGTAGGCCCGGAACCAATAAGATTTATCTAAGGAATTTTAACAAACAGTTTTTGAGCATAAAATATATTATAGTGTGACATGTCGTATAGAAGGATAGGAGCTTCGAGTTGGAGGAACATATGGTGACATATCGTATAGAAGGATGCGAGCTCCGACTTGGAACGAAGTGGGCCATTGATGCTTTACATCGAGTATCTTTCTTTGGGGCAAAGATATGAACGACAAATAATCCTTACTAAGGCACAAGAAGTCGTCCTAGAAATGAATGAGATATCATTCGCAGCGGTTAAACAAAGGCAGCATGTCGTCTTTAAGTAGAACCATGTGTGTTGGCCACTTGCTTTGCATTCTATATTAGCCATTAAACTGGGTTGGTTATTTTTTTTATTTTATTTTTTTCTCTCTCAGAAATGCAGGGTACTGAACTGGCGTAGCTGAGAGGATAGAAATTATGTGTTGTGTAATCCTGAGATGCTGAGATCTAAACTCCAAGATGATATCTTGGAGTTTAGTATATGATCTTAGTTAGAAAAAGTCATTGTAATGTTACACATCTTAATTGATATTCCAAATTTTGTATTCTAATTGATGCTTTATCTTATAGACAAGTCACTTCAAATGATATGTTTAAACCAATGCTTGAGATGTGTAATTTCATTCATATTATTTTCCATGAGTACGCATTTAAAGTGAAAAAACAAAGAGAGAGACAAAGAAAGAAACCGTGAGACCTTAACCCAGGCAAAAGAGATTCTTTATGAACAAAAAAGGATCACACATATGAGATTAAACTTACAACTCTTTTATTTGTTTTGTCTTCTGCAGCTTTATGACCCTTGATTAGGCACAAGCACTTTTCTACTGTTAATGACACGACCCGCCTCGACCCTCCCTACCCCATAAGCTCCAGGCGCACCTATGAGACTCGGGCGGCCGAGATGTGCCGTGTGGGAATCTAAAAACCTGTATTCTAAATACGTTTTTCATAAAAACATTTGCTTGGACTCGTTTTGAAAGCATAAACACATAAGATATATATATATATATATATATATATATATATATATATATATATATATATATATATATATATATATATATATATATATATATATATACATTTGAAAATCTGAAAGCTAACTTGTGCGTTCATAAAATCCAAAGACGGATGGTATCAGATATTCATATCTTTTATAATCAACACAGGAGATAAACATAAGGATAAAACATAATTCGGTAGCTGTAACAAGCATGACATTTTTACACACATGATGAGTCGATGACGTAAAGGCCCAACCTCGAGAGGAATCACTCCTCAAAGCACGATTGTTCCTGTGAACCTGGGGAAAAGGGTCTAAAAATGGGTGAGCTGAAATACTCAGTGAGTGGGGGATTGGGGAGAGTTTGCAAAACATTCTTCAATAATAGTCATGGCATGCAATAATTCTTATGAAATCCTGAAAACAACATGTTTCTATGAACGTGTTATTTAAGTAGCTAAATCATTCCTGTATGCATGTATAACTCGTTTTCTAAAATTGTTCTAAGTACTGTAATCTCATCATTTAACCTAAAATCAAATTCTGAATTATAGCTCATCATTAAATGCTTAAAATTCTTTTTCTGGAAACTTAAAACATAACTGTAAGTGCTTATGCTTCTGGGAACAATATTTCCTGTAAGGCATGCTGCAACCATCTATGTCATCACTCAGGAATGCATATGATTATGAAAATAATAACTCTACTATTCATGCTGCAAACATCCAACCGTCATTCAATGAACACTCATGACTCTCAAAACAAAATCTGGTAACTAAATTTATAACTATTGTGATGATATAAAATTGAAGTGATTTTTAAGCTATGCGATAACGATTTTGGAATACGTAAACTTTATCGATCTGAAATTTAAAGCTGAATCTTGTACATGCTTTTCGCAGTCTGAAAACTATAAGCTGATATCTTATTTTAAAACTGTGGCTAATATTGAAGGCCCTCTTAACATTCTTAAAACTCATATTGAGACTACCGCTCATAGCTGATACTAAAAATTTGAATGTGATTTTGAACATTCTAAAACTGATTATGATGTCAATAACAGAAAACTCTCACCGCAATTGGTACCCTTGGGGAAATCTGTCTTACCTGGTGGGCTTCGCACGCAAGCAGAGCAAGGGATGTACCTGCCATACCCGGCAAGATCTATCATCGCGCGGGCAGAGCCAATAAAATCTGTCATACTTGGCGGACCACTCAACGCCCAGGCACAGCCAATAAAATCTGTCATGTCATACCTGGCGGACCACTCAACGCCCGCGAACCAATAAAATCATCATACGCATCGAGCTGTCATACCCAGCGGAATCCTGCATCGCTCGGGCAGAGCCAAAAATCTGTATCTCTGGGGGATGGGTACTTCGTAGGGTGGTTTTAGCACCATAACAATCTCATGCATAATCTCAAGTAACATATAAGTCAAGAGTATATTACGTATGTGCTTAATCATCATACAAATATCACTTTTAAAAGTCAAAACTCATATAACACATTATAATTATAATGAAATCCCAAGAGCAAAATAATAATAATAATATATGAATATTTCCTATAAGGATAAGACATGCCAACATGTGAGATTTCATGGAAAATAGGGGGGGAAAATGCAGGTTTTTAAAATATATTTCCAAAACTGACGAAAAGCACCCCATTTTCCCTTTTTTTTTTTTACCGAGAAAATTATTACTAACCTCACAAATCTCAGTCTTTTCTTTAACATTTTAACAGCCAAAATCCCTTAACTCCCAGCATTTTAAAACACCATTCAATCAATTATCCAAAGGTATTCCAACTAAGAGCATGCAATGTTTTACCCAGAAAACATTTCAATTAAAACACAATCCAAGCACAATTCCCACATACTGTCCAGCCCAGTACATGTGATATATTACCCAAAATAAAAAGACAGCCGAGACACACAACCCATGTTAAATCACCATTATTCACTTCAAATTTTTATGGCACTTTAGACACACTGCAGCAAGTTCCCATATATATATATAAAGCATGCAACATGGAAGGTTCCTCATTTGACTAGATCTAGTGTTGTCTCACTCAAATATTGTACAGCGGAACATACAATGGCTATATGGATAATCTTAATCAACATGCAGCATGAAACATATTCCATTTAAATCTAATCTGAAGGCATTCCCACACAAAACTCATTCAGCTGATGCATGCAGAGTAACCCCTTTAGTCAGATTTTTACTTAACATAATAAATTTTATGCCGAAACCACACAATAGAAATTCAATAGTTGACATGCAATAGAAAAGGTTTGGATTTTGATAAAACCACTCACCATTCAGCTCAACCGAACTAAAAATTGAAGGCTCAAGCACTCTCCTCCATTCTTCTCTTTCGTTCCTAGCATCAGAACAATAATGGGTTAGTTTCTCTTGGATTGAAGAAGAAATTTAGAATATCTACCTCCCAATCTACATGCATGGACTATTAGAAACTGGGTTATGGCCGATCTGCTCTTTTTCTTTCTTCTCCCCAATTCTATTTCGTTTCATTTCCTCCATTGCTCTGTCGCTCAACCTCTCGGCCAACCCACTCTTTCTTCTCTTCTCCTTTTTCTTTTCTTTCTCTCGGTTTTCTTCTCTCATCTTTCTTCTTCTTCATTTTTTTTTTATACTTTTAGTCTTTCTAAATTTATGCTTCTGCCCCTAGATTGACAGGTAATCCCGCTAAACCCCTACCACATCAGCTTTTCTTTCAAATAAACCTCCAGATTTTGCCCCTTGTTCCATGCAAACCCAGCAGCTTCCTTTTCTTGCAATTTCATTCCCAATAAAACTTTTAAAAACTAACAGAAATCCCCTTCCATAAAAATAAAATCACACAGAATACGCAATATGTATTAGGATTAAAAACGGGGTTTCACAGTTAATGTCAGTTTTTCTGGGCTTGCATGAATCATGGACTAAGTAGTCACCTTTTAGATGAAAGACGTGTACATGAAACTCCAAAACGATAGTTGATTCAACGACCTTCTATAAGAATTGATTCAACAGTTGACATGGTGTGAGAAGAACCCCTTTCCAACAATTCAGAAAAATTCACCAGAACATTAGAAGCTTCATTACTTGCGGTGAATGCAGCAATCAAAGGGTCATCAGGTGTTATATGTGGTAACATGACATCACCATCCAGATACTGCATCACCTGCCTCATGCTAGGCCTAGCTGCTGGGTTTGGATGTGAACAAAACAGGCCTAGTTTCAGAACTAACTCCATTTGCTCCTCTGCGTAAAGACCTTCCAATCTTGGATCAGTAGCATCAAGAATATGTCCTCTTTTCCAGCAATCAGTGACCCAATCAACCAAATTTAGGTTTTCAGGATCTATAGCCATAGGCTTCCTCCCACAAGCTACCTCAAGCATACAAGCCCCAAAAGCAAACACATCTGTGCTTGTAGTAGCCTTTCCAGTCCTAAGAAGCTCTGGAGCCAGATAACCCAAAGTTCCTATCAGGTTTGTGGTTTTTGGATTGCTACCATGATCATAGAACCTAGCAAGGCCGAAATCCCCTAATTTTCCACTTAAGTCAACATCTAAAAGAATATTACCAGGCTTTATATCTCTGTGCAGAACAACTTGCTCCCCATCTTCATGAAGGTAGAGAAGGCCAGAAGCTATTCCTCTTGAGAATTCGAAATCGCTGAAACCAATTAAGGCCTGGTCTTGTATCGCTATATAACATTTTATCAAGACTTCCGTGAGCCATATAATCATAGACTAATATAAGTTCCTGTCTTCTCCTGCAGTAGCCACGGAGTTGTACCAAGTTCCGATGTCTTAGCCTTCCCATGCTGACTATCTCGGCCACAAATTCTGACATTCCTTGTTTGGAATCATGGGAGACATTCTTGACTGCAATTTGTTCATTGGAAGAAGGAAGTACACCTCGGTAAACCTTACCGAATCCTCCTTCTCCAATAAGCTCTTTGTCATTGAAACCTTTGGTTGCGTTGTAGAGATTCTTATAGGAGAACCTATGAGGACCATATTTTCTTTCCCAGTCTTCACATAATTCTTCGTATTTCTTCTTCTGAAAAATGTAAACTGTTGCACCAATTGCTATAAGCACAACCACTGCTACTATGAGGGAAGCAATAATCTTTAAAATTCGTTTTTTTGATCCTCTGACAGGAAGTGAAGGAAGCTTCGTAATATCAAGATTTTGTGCTTGTCCACTTTTGTTGAAACTCCATCCAAGAATATACTGGCCACTTACAAGTTCACCTGTTGATGCAGAAAAACCAACATACATAGAGTCCAAGAAAATTTGAGAAAGATCAATGGAAGTTGACAAGAGGGGCCTGTTTGGTTTCGGGATTCTGATTGGAGCAAGTGTTACATTGAGTAATTTCTCGGTTTCATCGAAGTCAATCCATATCTGCATTGGATTTCCACTTGCTAGCTCCAAGGTTATGTTCTTCACTTCTTTATCGGAAAAATAAGTTGCTGTTGCAGATTCATTAGACTCCAGGTTGTTTACGTCTATTCCCACATGGTTTCCATTTATATCATTATATTCGGCGGATTGTACAGTATCAAGCTCAACGGCCAAGATGTGGTTTGTTGAAAGGCCATAGTTTGAAGAATTGAAGAGTCCCAAATATGCGGTTGGCTTACTTTTGCTTAAGTCCAGGGATGGTGAGACGACAAAAGCCATGCCATGGCCACTATTTTTATTATTAGGATCTGGAACTATTCCAAATACAAAATTGGTTGAAAAAGAAAGAGATTTATAGGATGATACGTTGGACTTGAATGAAAATGGGTAGAAAGCATGGCCCGTTTGAAGTTCGGTAGCGTTGGTTAACTGCAGTAGACCATTGGAGAGGATTTCTGCCATGCCATCCAGATGCAGCTTGGATTCGCTGAAGCCATGGTAGATGAACTGGTTTTCATCTTGAGCTGAGGTCAAGGAAATCAAGTAGACATTGAAAACCATCCAAAGAAGAAGTGACCTGTGAGCTGCCGCCATTGAGATAAGGAGGTGCTTGCAAAGAGAGATGTTTTGCTTGTTTACTAATCTCTCAACTCTTCAGACTTATTTTTCGTACTCTAAAAGATAATGAAAGGAAAAGGTCAACTTCTGACTTACATGTTTTCCTAGCTTATTAAATGGCACAGTGAAAGCTGATATAGTGTCTTACCTCATTATCAGCATAATATCTTACCAGTGAAATGCAGATTCAAAGAAGATATTATAGTATGATATGCATTAAATGGTTATGCGTGATGCTTTATTTGATATTTAGAATCTCAGTAATATTTACTTGAACCTTTGGACTTTGTTTAGTTAGTGAATACTAGTTTTTATAGATATATAAAAATAATAAGAATGGAGGCGTTAAACATTCTTTTGTTTTCGCCTGCTGAATGATTCTAGGAATTGACGAAAGCCAATACGTCACCGGCAGAAGATAATATTAACTAGTATTTGCAGTAGTCATATACTCAACAATCATTGATGTATAAATATAACCTGTAATATTATAACAAGAGCCATGGAACTTGTCACATATTGCTGGCATCAACTTAAATTTCATATTCTCCTCAACCCAGCAATGAAGCTTTCATTTTTTAAAGAATGTAGGCAAGTCAAACATACAAGTAATAAAAAATTTCCACAAAGCTTGTAAGTACGGAACGAAATAAAGACCGCAGTTAGAATAAAACAACAATAAAGCAAATCACAGATAATAAACACAGAGAAAATAACACGAGCGATTTGCTCTGGTTCACCCAATGTGGGCTACGTCCAACCGAGTCAATATTATTACAGTATTTTCTCACCTCTCTCTCTCTCGTTTATAATGAATGAATTGTCTTATGATTTGCTATCACATTCATAACAAGAGAAAAGTATGTTTATATACTAAGTTTAAGTGAGTAAATCTAGTTTACAAGGATTCTTATTCCTAAGTCCAAACCAAAAAGAGTTTAATAACTTAAAGAAATCCCACAACGGTTATACATGGAAAGGGCCTAAACCGCTTACGGGTTCGGGGGCACTGCCCCTACGACCCCCGCCTGCTCACCGGAGAGCGGGGCTCCCGTCCGCTGATAGGATAATGAGACCCCCAAATACGCCTATGTAACGCAATAATACTAAAGTTGTCGACAACTCCAATAATTACCATTTTTATTAAACTAATGCATCGTTTTCAGGAAACGAGGGCTTTGTACAGTGTCAAACCCAACCCAAAAGACGAGGTTTGTAGACAGGCCACTGTCAGAAGGATTGGAGAATAACTGATCATCTTCCGACAAATGTTAAGTTTTTAGTCAGTATAGTGGCTTTGCGAAACCCAAGATATATATGTTAAACAGAATATTGCAAGAAAATACTGGAAACTTATGACCCTTAATTAGTTTTCATTTGAAATCCTAGAAGGGAAGTTAACAATGCAAGTAGGCATCGATTTTAGAGAGAAACAGAGTGTTGCATGGTGGAACCATGGAAGTGTTACCTGAAAGTAAAACCTGCCGGCACCAGATAATAGTTATGAATGCCAACTTAACTCACATGCGTTAGATGAAAGAAAATGGAAGTTCATGTAGCTGCATTTTTCTTAAAACTATAGTTTCGAGTCAACATTTGGAAAGTCAAGTACCCTGTGCCTCTCTAGGTTGAATTTCCAAAGATGAATATCTTCTATAATCTAGAGCTAATGCAAATATCTCCCCTGTTGGAAGTTGGAACTACACATATATACATTATTTTGGACTTCAGATTTATATTTTTAACTTGGCTGAATAAACCAAAAAGTTTATCAAACTCAGCAAGTACGTTTAGGGAAAAATATTGTTAAATGAATAATATATGAAAAGAGACAAAAAGTGGAGACTGGTGCGGGAAACTTACTAAACTAATCTTATGCTCTTTGTTTAAACCCTACAACACAGTTATTTCTTGACTCTAAGCCATGTGGCTACAGCATTTTCATGGGTTATATATCACAGCTTGCTATTTTGATCATGATATGGAGACATACACTTTCTGGGTTTCTGTTAAAAGCTAAACTAAACTAGAATCGATGTTTATTAGCCAGCAAAACAAGATTATCTTACAGAATAACAAGTCAATAGCGATACTAGTACCAGTTTTACAAATTCACAAGTTAGAGAAACAGAGTATTTCAGAATCTTTATTCTCTGTACCCTCCAACCATAATATGTCCAAAGGACGCAGCTATTGCATAAAACTCTTGATTCAGCGGCCCAGCACGAGGATTGAATCAACAGTGGACAAGGTGTGGGAAGAAATACTTTCAGACAACGAATCAAATGACAAAACAATATCAGGAACTTCATTCCTCGCTGTTATTGCGCCTATCACAGTGCTCTCTGGTGTTATACTTGGCAATTTTGTTTCACCATCCAGATACTGTGTCACCTGCTTCATGCTAGGCCTAGTTTCTGGGTTAGAGTGTGAACAAAGGAGGCCAAGTTTAAGAACCAACTCCATTTGCTCTTCCACATACATACCTTCCAATCTAGGGTCACTAACATCTAGAATTGCTCCTCTTTTCCAGCAATCAATGACCCAAGCAGCCAAATCTACCATGCCAGGCTCCATAGGCCTCCTTCCACAAGCAACCTCAAGCATAAAAGCTCCAAAAGCAAATACATCAGTGCTAGTAGTTGCCTTTCCAGTCTTAAGCAGCTCTGGAGCTAGATAACCAACAGTTCCTACCAGGTTGGTGGTTTGTGCATTGCTACCATGATCATGTAATCTAGCAAGCCCAAAATCTCCTAACTTTCCGTTCAGATCGGCATCTAAAAGAACGTTGGCAGCTTTTATGTCTCTATGCAGAACAACCTGTTCCCACTCTTCATGGAGATAAAGAAGGCCCGAAGCTACTCCTCTGAGAATCCGGAATCTCTGAAACCAATTAAGGTTTGGTTTTGTATCGCCATATAAGATTTTGTCAAGGCTTCCATTAGGCATATAATCATAGACCAATAGAAGTTCCCCCCTACGCCTGCAATAGCCCCGGAGTTGAACCAAATTCCTATGCCTTAGCCTTCTCATGCTCACAATCTCGGCCACAAATTGCTTCATCCCTTCGTTTGAGTTATGGCTGATTCTCTTGACTGCGATTTGTACATTAGAAGGAAGAACACCTCTGTACACCTGTCCAAAACCTCCTTGTCCGATAATCTCTTTTTCTTTGAAACCTTTGGTTGCTTTGTAGAGATTCTTATAGGAGAGCCTATGGGGACCATATTCTTTTTCCCAGTCCTCATATACTTCTTCATATTTCTTCTTCCTCACAATGTAAACAGCTCCACCAACTGTTATCAGCACAACCGCTATTGCTACAAGCAAAACGGTAATAGTTCGATCTAGGCCCTCACTGGTTTTCTCAGGTGGAGGAATTGGAGGAGGAGGAGGAAGCTTTGAAATATCAAGGTTTTGTGCTGGTCCACTTTTGTTGAAGCTCCATCCGAGAATATAGTGATCACTTATCCGCGTACCAGTTGCTGCAGAGAGACCAACATACATAGACTCCGATAGAACTTCGGAGAGATCGAGATGTTTTGAGAGCAGAGGCCTGTTTGGTTTTGGAATTTTCAGTGGAGCTATTGTTACATTGAATAATTTTTCTGTTCCATCATAGTCTATCCAAATCTGGATTGGTTTTCCACTTCCTAACTCCAAAGTTTCATTCTTTTCTTCTTTATTGGAAAAGTAACTTGCTGTAGCAGATTGATTAGAGATGAGGCTGTTCACATCAATTCCAACATGGTTTCCATCTATGTCATAAAATTCAGGGCTTTCTACTGTATCAAGCTCAACCGCCAAGATGTGGTTGTTGGGCTGGCCGTTGTTTGTAAGATTGAAGAGCCCCAAATATGCACCTGCGACAGCGCCAGTGAAGTTCATAGACGGTGAGATGAAAAAAGCCAAGCCATTGCCTCCAAAATTAACTGCTTTTGAAACCATGGCAAACACGAAAGTTGTGGAAAACGAAAGGGTTTGAGAGGAAGATGAGTTGAATTTGAAAGGAGAAGGGTAGAAAGCATAACCGCTTTCAAGCTCAGAAGTGTTTGTGAGCCGCAATAGACCATTGGGAAGAATCTTTGCCAAGCCACCCAGTTGCAGTTTCGAGTTGTTGAAACCATGGTAGATGAACTGGTTTTCTTCTTGAGCCAAGGCCAAGAACAATGATAAATTGAAGACTATCCACAAATAAAGATATTGAGCTGCAGCCATTTAGAAAATGGATCTGCTTTTTGTAAAGAAGAGTTTATTCTTTCTGTTTAGTAGTCTTAGACTCCTAATAGATCAGTTTTCCTTGTCTTAAGATACTCTTGCAACTCAAGGTTAAGGTGTTAAGAGAGAGAGACAGTAATCAAGTTGACCCTGTAAGTTATTGTCAGCTAATGACTTAAATAAATAACCACTTGACATTTCCAATCTTAAAATATGATCTTCTGTATTCATCTAATTTGTAAAAGAACTTCTTCCTTTTATCCTAAGTAAACCTTTTAAATGCAGGATGAATGAAAGAGGATAGACCTTGTTAATGGGAACCTGAGCTCAGATTATCTGTTAAAAGTCTACTCTATGATAGTTTTGAGAGTGTACGACAGAATTGACACTTTTTTAATTATTCCTTCTACTTGGTTTTTAATTCTTGTAATATATGAAAGAGAATAAGCTGGTAGAAGTCAGCCTCGTTTTTCACTTTTTATTTTTGCCTGTCTTCTGTTTGAAGTTTCTAGTTTGCTGATTAATATTTTCTTTTTAATTTTTTATTGTTTGAACTTCAAAAATGCAGGAATAACTTAGTGCCTTTGTTTTCAGCATGGTTTGAAGTTTCAATATGGCAGAGAGATGGACAAATATAAAACTAGGTACACATCTTTCTTCTCACCTAACACACAACAAAAAAAAAGTTGCAAATATGTGTTTATTAAATGAATGATTCCAAGAGGTCTAAGCAGAAGGGATAATGATATATGTAATAATCAAATCGATTGAAATATAGCATAACCTGTCCTCTTCGTGGAATTAGTCCCAAGTTACACACATCAGGCTCATTGCATGCAGCCTTTCTCAAACTTTGATTCAAACTGAGATATGATAGGAGCCACGTATGAAGCTTAATATTTTAGCAAGTAGAAGTCCATTTTGGGAGATGAATTATTCACTTGTCTTCTTCCTTTCCACAGACTATGGTTGTGTAACTATTATGTTGTTTGTCAATTTTGGAAGCTATTGCATTTCATGTAGCGCATTTCAAGCGTAAGGCCCCAATGATAATGAGAACAACCCATGGGAATTTTAACGAACAAGTTAGGAGCGTAGAATATTTTAAAAAATATGAACGTGGAAACATAGTGAGTCAACGAAGAGCAGCTGATGGGGATTTTAAGATTAGCCGTTGAAAATTAGAGCTAGACATCTTCCTTCTAGCCACTAGTCATTGAAAATAAGCCCAAAAGACTAGTCGTCTATCAGAACTTAAACTGCACGACATGGCATCTACAAAAATCAGACATGAACGGTACATAAAAACGCTACGTCGTTCAAGGAAACAAAAGAGAAATTGTAGTTAAAGGAAATTTTATAGACTAACCATTCTTAGCACTTAATGATTGAATAGTTGAAAGAGTAGATAATTGCCTACACGTTGTCCAGGGAAAAGGTATATTATATGCTACATGTGACCCACTAATTGAACGTTTCACATCCAGATCACGGATGTTTGGAATCAAAATTAGGAAACAGAAGTTCAATTTTGCTTTACATCCTAAATCTCATTCCCAGCAAATTATGTACAGTGACAAATCAATTATACATGCCAAAGAGAAACTAACTAGAGGACTCGCCCCTGTTCCTTGCATTAGTTAAGGTATCAAAATGCTGATGGATAAATGCCATGTGTTACCAAGATTCCTTTTGCATAAAACTACTACAACATACATATTTCTTGATTCTCAGTTATGGGATCATAGCATTTTCATTCTGACATTGTTACGGAGCCATTTGCATTCCAGTAGTAGCAAACTAGAACATAAGAATGATGTCTATGAAACAGAAAACCAGATTATTTTACAGAATACTTCGTTGAGTTTAATTAGAACACAAGTAATGTTACCAGTTATCAAAATGCACAGAAGTTACATGAGCAGAAAATATCTCACTTAGTCATTGCATTTTTTTTCTCCACTCCCCAGCCATGAATGGACCAAAGATCAAACCATTGCATAACAAATTCTTGATTCAGCGACCTGCTGTGAGGATTGAATCATTTGTAGACATTGTGTAAGAAGAACTACTTCCCACCAGTGAATGAAATGACATGTCAGGAGGTTCGTTACGTGTTGTGAATTCACCAATGGCAATGCTACCTGGTGGTGAATTTGGTAACATCACACTACCATCCAGATACCGTATCACCTGCTTCATGCTAGGCCTACTTTCTGGTTTAGAGTCTGAACAATAGAGGCCTAGTTTCAAAACCAATTCCATTTCCTCCTCTACGTATATACCTTCCAATCTAGGGTCACTAGCATCAACAATAGCTCCTCTTTTCAAGAAATCTGTGACCCAATCAACCAAGCCTTTCTCTCCAGGCTCCATAGCCATAGGCCTCTTTCCGCAAGCAACCTCAAGCATGAAAGTTCCAAAAGCAAATACATCTGTGCTAGTAGTTGCTTTTCCAGTTTTAAGAAGCTCTGGAGCCAGATAACCTATGGTTCCTACCAGGTTGGTAGTTTGTGGGTCACTGCCATGATCATATAATCTAGCGAGGCCAAAATCTCCCAACTTCCCATTTAGATCGACATCTAAAAGAACATTGGCTGGCTTTATGTCTCTATGCAGAACAATTTGTTCCCACTCTTCATGAAGGTAAAGAAGGCCAGAAGCTACTCCTCTGATAATTCGGAACCTCTGAAACCAATTAAGGTTTGGCTTCAAATTTCCATATAAGATTTTGTCAAGGCTTCCATTAGGCATATACTCATAGACTAATAGAAGTTCTCCCTTTCGCCGGCAATAGCCAAGGAGTCGTACCAAGTTCCTGTGCGTTAGTCTTCGCATGAGTACAATCTCAGCCACAAATTGCTTCATCCCTCCAACTGAATCGTGAGTGACTCTCTTGACCGCAATTTGCAAATTAGTAGAAGGAAGTACGCCTCTGTAAACCTTTCCAAAACCTCCTTGTCCGATGAGCTCTTTGTCTTTGAAACCTTTTGTTGCTTCGTAGAGATTCTTATAGGAGATCCTATGAGGACCATATTCTTTTTCCCAGTCTTCGTATGCTTCTTCATACCTCTTCTTCCTCACAATGTAAACGGCTCCACCAATTATTGTTAGCACAACCAGTCCAGCTACAGGCAAAACAATAATCAGTGGATCTGTTTTCACCCTTGCTTTTCTGGTTGGTGGAAGTGAAGGAAGTTTTGAAATGTCAAGGTTTTGTGATTGTCCACTTTCATTGAAGCTCCACCCGAGAACGTAGTGATCACTTTTACGAGTACCAGTTGATGCAGAGAAACCAATATACATAGAGTCCAAAAGAATTTCAGATACATCGATGAGTTTTGACAAGAGAGGCCTTTTTGGTTTCGGGGTTCTGATTGGAGCTAGTGTTACATGGAGTAACTTTTCTACTCCATTATAGTCTATCCAAATCTGTATAGAATTTCCACTCGCTAGCTCCAAGCTTTCATTCTTGCCTTCTTTATCAGAAAAATAAGATGCTGGAGCAGAGTCGATAGATTCCAGGCTGTTCACATCAATTCCCACATGGTTTCCATTAATATCCTTAAATTCACCACTTTGTACAGTATCAAGCTCCACCGCCAAGGTATGATTTGTTGGCCGGCCACTGTTTGAAATATTGAAGAGGCCCAGATATGCACTTGCAACAGCTTGACTGAAGTCGGTGGTGGGTGAGATGACAAAAGCCATGCCATGGCCACTAAGATTAACCTCTGATGGTACTACTTGCAAATACAAAATTCGTGGAGAATGAAAGAGATTGAGAGGAAGATAGGTTGAACTTGATTGGGAATGGATAGAAAGCATGCCCAGTTTGAAGCTCAGAAATGTTGGTTAGCTGCAATAAACCACTGGGGAGAATCTTTGCTATGCCATCAAGATGCAGGTTGGCTTCATTGAAGCCATGATAGATGAACTGGTTTTCATCTTGAGCCATAGCGATGGAAATAAAGGAAAGATTCAGAATTACCCAAAAATAAAGTGATCTATTTGCCGCAGCCATTGAAGAAAGAAGTAGATCTGCCTTTGGCAAAGAGAGAGGTGTTTCTGTTTACTAATCTCTTAACTTATGAGAAGTTTAATTAAAGAATATACCCATTCACACATAAATGTAAGTTTAAACGCCTATAATTCTTCAGGACTTAGAGCCTGGCCTGATGAAATTGACTCTGCACAGGGTCAACTTTATGACCACTTCAAATTTCCATTTCAATGCTCTAAATGAGCCAATTTTTTTGGCATACAACTCTGGTGAAATTCGGGGTCAAAGAAACTGATTGATTTAACATGAAAATACCTATATGAATGATGCTTCATATGATAACCCAAAGCAGTTGACTGTGTTTTATTGAGCACTGGATTTATATATGCAATGTAGGAACTACACGAGCATTGTGTTACTAGTAGCTCAGAAAGAAAACTTGCCTGCAATGAACGATAATTGTGGATAAATGTCTCATATTCACTAAGCACCAAAAAATAACGTTATTGGTTTAACTCTGATGATGTTCTTCCATATGACAGAATAATGAGAGTGAAGGTGTTCGACTTCCCCATTTTTGACTCAACCTGTCTTACCCTCTTATGCTTCGAAATCGTATTTTTATGTTTGAAAAATGCTGATAATGATTATTTATTATTTGAATACCACAGTTTACTATCAAAGTGCGTTGAAGTTTCAAGGAGAGTAGAAAAGAGGAATATAAAAAGTTTCCGTCTATAAAGGATTAGATTGTAGGTGTCTTACTTGTGTGTCAAGATTGAAAAGTGTTTGTGGAGACTGAGTAGAGCTATTCGATAAAATTATTTTGTTCTCGAGGAGTGAAAGATAACAGTAAAATAATATATTACAACATCTAGATGAACGAATCGAAGACTAAATCAACGCGCTAATATTAGTCCACGCAGAAAAAGCAATACTGTATATAATGTTCAAGGATGATAAACTACCTGTCCTCCAATCGACACATCAGCATCATCAGTCTCCTGTGATCTTCATTTGGCCCGCGTTGTACGCAGGTCGATTTTTCATCAGTCTCCTCAGCTTCAATTCAGACCCAATTATTGAGATTTTAATATTTACAGTTAACAGGATATAGACAAGTGAATCCAAATAGAATGGATGAAAATATGCTCCGGATTTGGTGGTAGTAATTTGAATAGTACGTCAGTCATCTACATCATAATATTCGCCATGCTTGCAGTGTCTCATAATATGCTCTATCTAATTCTAGTCAATTTACAAAGCAATAAATCCTGCAACTAAATTATGTACAATGACTAATCTTTCATTGAAAACAGGCTTCAAACGACAATCATCTACCATAATTATGTACAGACGAAAAGTCACTCTCCCCACATATCTACAATCACTGCATAAACATAATGTAAATAAGCATCAGTCCTAAGAACACATTAGTTGCATCAAACCTTGTGATTTAACGAATCAGCGACCGTCTAAGAGGATTGAATCAATGGTGGAAATGGTAAGAGCAGAAATATTACTTTCGATTGAAAATAAAGGAAATGTGATCTCACTATATGAGGCTTCATTACTTGCTGCTAATGAAGCAATCACAGAGTTATCAAGTGTCATATGTGGCAACGTAGCATCACCATCCAGATACTGCATCACTTGCCTCATCCCAGGCCTAACCTCTGGGTTAGGATGTGAACAGAACAATCCTAGTTTCAGAACCATCTCCATTTGCTCCTCCCCATAAAGACCTTCCAATCTGGGATCACAAGCATCGAGAATATCTCCTCTTTTCCAACAATCAATGACCCATGTAACCAAATTTACCTTTCCAGTCTCTATTGGCCTCCTTCCACACGCCACCTCAAGCATATAAGCCCCAAATGCAAATACATCCGTGCTAGTAGTTGCCCTTCCTGTTCTAATAAATTCTGGAGCCAGATAACCCACAGTTCCCACCACATTTGTAGTTTCTGGATTGCTGCCACGATCATATGACCTGGCGAGCCCAAAATCTCCTAACTTTCCATTTAGACCCGCATCCAGAAGAACATTTCCAGGTTTTATGTCTCTATGTAGAACAACTTGTTCCCACTCTTCATGGAGGTACAGAAGGCCAGAAGCTACTCCACTAATAATCCGAAATCTCTGAAACCAATTAAGGTTTGGTATCCTGTTGCTATATAAAATTTTATCCAGGCTTCCATTGGGCATAAAATCGTAGACCAACAGAAGTTCTCCCCTTCGCCTACAATAGCCACGGAGTTTCACCAAGTTCCTATGCCTTAGCTTTCCCATGCTTACAATCTCAGCCACAAATTCTTTCATCCCTTGTTCGGAAACATGAGAAACTCTCTTGACTGCGATTTGTAAATTAGAAGACGGAAGTACACCTTTGTAAACCTTTCCGAAACCTCCTTCTCCAATAAGCTCCTTGTCTTTGAAGCCTTTGGTCGCTTTGTAGAGATTCTTATAGGAAAACCTTTGAGGACCGTATTCTCTTTCCCAGTCTTCGTATACTTCTTCAAATTTCTTCTTCCTCACAATGTAAACAGCTCCACTGATTGTTATCACCACAACTGCCACTGCTACAAGCGACACAATAACAACAGGCTCTGCCTTCTCACTTGCTTTAGGGGTTGGTGGCGAAATTGAAGGAGGTGGAGAAAGCACTATCGGAGCCCGAGGCAGGGAAGGAAGCTTCGAAATATCAAGGCTTTGTGCTTCTCCACTTGTGCTGAAACTCCATCCGAGAACATACTGGTCACTTACGAGTGTACCAGTTGATGCAGAGAAGCCAACGTACATAGAGTCCAAGAGAATTTCAGAAACGTCGATGGTAGCTGACAAGAGAGGTATGTTTGGTTTCGGGATTCCTATTGGAGCTAGATGTACATTGAATATTTTTTCTTTTCCGTTGTAGTCTATCCAAATTTGTATTGGAATTCCACTTGCTAACTCCAGGGTTTTGTTCTTCCCTTCTTTATCGGAAAAATAAGTTGGTGTAGCGGAATCATTAGACATCAGGCCGTTCACATCAATTCCCACATGGTTTCCATTTATATCGTAAAATTCAGTGGTTTGTACAGTATCAAGCTCGACCGCCAAGATGTGGTTTGTGGGGAGGCCATTGTTTGAATTGTTGAATAGTCCCAAATATTGGGTTGCCTTAGCTTTGCTGAAGTCCACAGACGGTGAGATGACAAAAGCCATGCCATGGCCACTATAATTATTATTTGGAACTATGGAAAAGACAAAATTGATGGAAAATGAAGGAGATTGAGAAGATGATGTATTGAACTTGAAAGGGAATGAATAGAAAGCGTGGCCAATTTCAAATCGAGAAGTAGTGTTAGTTAGCTGTAAAAGACCATTGGGGTGGATCTTTGCCATGCCATCGAGATGCAGCTTGGCTTCATTGAACCCATGATAAATGAAATGGTTTTCATCTTGAGGTATAGCCATGGAAATCAAGGACAGATTAAAAACCACATGAAAATAAAAAGATCTACGAGCAGCCATAGAGAAAAGTGGTGAAGTATAGTCTGCTTTTATTTCAGAAGAGAAGGTTATAAATGTTAAATTCACTTGGTGGAGCATTTGCTAAGAGGGGAGGGTTAATGAAGTTGACCCTGAAAGTTAAGTTTTGAATAAGAAAATAACCACTTCGGATCACATTTCTAATGAACTGAAAGGTCAAAGAAGATATATATATATATATATATATATATATATATATATATATAAAATTTAATCTGATTATACATTGAATATCAGTGATGCTTCCTTTGTTATATGTGTACAGGATCTTAGGTAGATTTCGTGCTATTGTCCATAATGATACGAACAGTGTCCATATCTACAGGTTTGATTAAACGCAAGTGCAGCTGGGTATGTGATTTAGTACTAGTTCCATTAAATCCACAGTTAAAGATATATGGTTTCCGAGAGTCTCAGGTTAATTAATTCAGACTCTGCAGACTCTGTATAGCTCAAAAAGAAGATGATAAAGATACCTCCCTTCTGATTGAATTTTCAAAGATAACGATTTAATAACTTTTTTATAGTTAAAACATTAAAATAGGAATTATCCATCTGCTGCTCCTTTCCACGTGCCTTTGAAATTTCAAGACGACATGTTCAGAACAGAAATAGAAAACTATATATCAACCTCTGTATGGAAGGTTCTTATAATATTATTCTTCACCTACCATATAAAAAAAAAAAGTTAAATTACAATTATCCCTCTTTTAATAACTGAATGATTCCAAGAATTGATAAACGCCAACAAGAAGTTCCAGGAAGAAGGAAGTATACCCAGTACCTGTGTTGATGCAGTGATGCCTTGCTGGAAATGCATCAAATACTCAAGTCTGCAGGATTGTGTTCTGGAAAAATGCAGAATGGTTCATGCAGCAGTGACTTAACGTGCATGGGAGATTTTTTTGTGTAATTGGTTGTCTTGTTTTAAAGGGTATTTAAGTAAGTTCATGAGAAGTAAGTTTACTGTAATGTTGTGTTGAAATTTGAATTTGAAAGCTGTAACTTCTGCTGTAGTAGGTGCAATTAGCAGAGAGTGGATATGTGTTATATATTGTTTCTTTAATGAAAGGTCTGAAGCTTTTTGCAAAATCGTTTTCTTGGTGCTCTGTTTTTATCTCTCTCTCTCTTTTAATGTTCTTCGGCTGAAACCTACAAATGGTATCAGAGCCATCGCAAAAAAAAACCAGAAACTTAGCATCCTAAACCTTTCGTTTACGACTCAAAAACACACTCCATTCTCAGCAAAAACTTAACCTGCATCTGCCTTCCTTCTTCTCTGCATCAGACATGAAAAACAAAGCATGACAACTCAATCTGCATTGATGGCTCCACCGGTGTTCAATGGAGAACATTACCACATCTGGGCAGTAAAGATGAAAGCCTTCCTTCGTGGACAAGGACTGTGGCAGTATGTGGAAGAAAACCGGCAGCCACCACCACTTGGACAGAATCCCACGTTGAACCAGTTGAGGATGCATGAGGAAGAAACAGCCAAAGCTCCGAGAGCTCTTTCTCACATACATGCTGCTGTGAGTGATCTTGTTTTTACAAGAATCATGGCATACGAAAACCCCAAAGAAGCATGGGATAAATTGAGAGAAGAGTACATGGGGAGCACTACAACAAGGAATATGCAGATTCTTAATCTAAGGAGGGAATTTGAGATGCAAAGAATGCAGGAAACTGAAAAAGTAAAGGATTATGTTGATAGACTAATGAATGTTGTCAACAAAATCAGGCTTATGGGAGTGGAGTTGGCTGACCGAAGGGTTGTGCAAAAGGTTTTGGTAAGTCTTCCGGAAAGATTTGAGGCCAAAATTTCTTCTTTGGAGGACTCTAAGGACATGACTCAGATCACATTGAGTGAGCTTGTTCATTCTTTCCAAGCGCAAGAACAAAGGAGACTCATGAGGCAAGAAGACATTAGTGAGGGTGTATTGGTTGCAAGCTTCAAAGGCAAACCTGCACAGACACAAACAAGGAAGTATGCTGGAGATAGAAAGGGGAAAGAGAAGAGTAGTAATCAGTGGGAAAGGGCTGGTGGAGTGAAAGAATTTCCACTGTACTCATTGTAAAAAGAAAGGGCATCCGGAGAGAAGATGCTGGTTCAGGCCTGGTATACAGTGCAGGAGTTGTAAGCAATTCGGGCATATTGAAGGGTGTAAGAACAAAGGAAACGAGCCAACACAGCAAGCAGCAGTTGGGGAGGATCAGCAACAATGTCAAGAGGCTGAACAACTTTTTGTGGCCACTTGTTACACGGCACAAACCAGCAGTGAAGCTTGGTTAATTGGACAGTGGCTGCACAAATCATATGGCTGCAGACCTGCAAAACTTTGTGAACCTGGATAGATCATATTGCTCCAAAGTAAAGATAGGAAATGGTGAGCTCATGGAGGTCAAAGGCATGGGGGATGTTGCTGTCCAAACTTGGTCAGGTACAAAGTTAATCTCTCATGTGTTGTATGTTCCTAGACTTAGCCAAAATTTATTGAGTGTGGGGCAAATGTTAGAGAAGGGTTATTCATTACATTTTGAGAATCAAGCATGTACCATACTTGATCCTAAAGGAGTCGAATTGATGAGGGTAAAAATGCTAAGGAAAAGTTTTCCGGTTGAGTGGAAAACTACAAATGAATCTGCCTTGTTAACTAGACAGGAGGAGTCAGAAACTTGGCACAAAGGGCTTGGACATTACCATTATAATGCTCTCAAAGAGTTGAAGAAAGGGAACATGGTCCAGGACTTACCAGAGATTGAAGAAAATAGTACCCTCTGCAGTGTTTGTCAAATTGGCAAATTAAGTAGACCTTCATTTCCTTCTTGGACGTAGTCACCCCGAGAGCAACAACAAAACTTCAGCTAATCCATTCAGATGTTTGTGGTCCTATGCAGACAGCATCATTGAGTGGAAGCAGGTATTTTATACTCTTCATAGATGATTATACACGGATGACATGGGTGTATTTTTTGAAGCTGAAAAGTGAGGTTCCTACAGTGTTTAGAAAGTATAAACTGATGGTGGAAAATGAGGCTAGAGCAAGGATCAAAGTGTTTAGAAGTGACAATGGAACTGAATTTACTTCAAAAGATTCAGTTCTATTTGTCTTCGAGAATCGAGGCATCAATTTACTACCATACACCCCACCCCCGAAACAAAATGGGGTTAGTGAGAGAAGAAATAGGACCATCATGGAGATGGCTAGGTGCATGATGGCAGAAAAACAACTTCCCAAATGCTTTTGGGCTGAAGCAGTAAACACTGGAGTTCATCTCCTGAATAGGCTGCCAACCAAGTCAGTCAAGGCACAAACTCCAGTTGAAGCTTGGACTGGAATTAAACCTGCAGTGGGGTATTTAAAAGTGTTCGGAAGTGTGAGTTATGTCATGGTTCCTACAGAGAAGAGAACTAAACTTGATGATAAAGCTGAAGTTGGCATTCTCATCGGCTACAACAGTCAATCAAAGGGTTACAGAGTGTATATTCCTGAAACAAAGAAGATTGTGATAACTAGGGATGTGAGGATAGATGAAAATACAATGTGGAATTGGGAGAGTAAACAAATTGAGGTTGACAGGAACATGCAGCAGCCGATTGAAAATGTGTTTGATGAACATGAAACTGAAGAAGATGAAGAACCATCAGTTCGTGGAACCAGGAACTTAGCTAATGTTTATGCAAGTTGCAATGTGGCTGTGTCCGAACCTAAAACGTATGCTGAAGCTGCTAGATCATAGGCCTGGAAAAGTGCTATGCAGGAGGAGATTTCCATGATTGAGAAGAACAACACCTGGAGGTTAGTTGAAAGACCTGAAAATAGAAGAATAATTCAAGTAAAATGGATCTATAAACTGAAGCTCAATCCGGATGGTACAATCCACAAACACAAGGCTAGACTCGTGGCAAAAGGATTTGCACAGCAACAAGGTGTGGATTACACTGATACGTTTGCTCCAGTAGCAAGACATGACACTATAAGGATGATCATAGCCATGGCAGCCCAATTTAGTTGGAAAATTTTCCAACTTGATGTCAAATCTGCCTTCCTAAATGGCTGCCTGGAAGAGGAGATTTTTGTGGACCAACCCGAAGGCTACCAAGTGAAGGGTGAAGAAAGCAAGGTATACATGCTGGTGAAGGCATTGTATGGTCTAAAACAGCTCCTGAGGCTGCATACGGCATAAACGATTACCTTAACAGCTTGGGCTATGTAAGAAGTCCAAATGAACATACCCTTTATGTTAAAGAAGCTGAAGGTGATTTAATTATTGTGTCACTGTATGTGGATGACTTGCTAATGACAGGGAGTAATCCGGACCAGTTGAGCAAGTTCAAACAATCCATGAAATCTGAGTTTGAGATGACAGATTTGGGGGAGATGTCATACTTTCTTGGTATGCAGATTTTTCAGTCCAAAAATGGAATATTTGTGCATCAGGAAAAGTATGCAAATGAAATTCTCATAAAGTTTGGGATGGAGAATTGTAAACCTGCAGATACACCCTTGGTCTCTAATCTGAAGCTGAGTAAAAATGATGGTGAAAAAGAAGTGGATGAGAGCATGTTTAGAGGTGCAGGTGAATGCTGCTTTGTCTAATGACCCGCACGTCCAGGACGATGTTTGCAGCAAGCTATCTCTCCAGGTTTATGAGTTGTCCAAGTGAATCACATCATAGAGCAGCAAAAAGGGTGTTAAGGTATGTGAAGGGAACTTCAAACCTTGGCATTTGGTTTAAAAGGGCAGAAAAACTGGTTTTGCAGGGATACACAGACAGTGATTGGGGAGGTTCTTTAGATGACTTGAAAAGTACCTCAGGGTATGTGTTTTATATTAATGAGGGAGCCATTAGTTGGTTGTCAAAGAAGCAAGACTCAGTGGCTCAGTCCACTGCAGAGGCAGAGTACATTTCTGCCGCAGCTGCTGTGAACCAAGCTACTTGGTTCAGAAAAATCCTGTCTGATTTGAAGCAGGAACAAGTTAGGCCAACACCTATATTGTGTGATAATCAATCAGCAGTGGCAATGGCAAAGAATCCAGTTCTCCACGGCAGGACCAAACATATAAAGATTAAATTTCATGCAGTTAGGGAGGCTGAAAATGATGGGGAAGTGACCTTGCTGCACTGCCGGGGTGTGGATCAGATTGCAGACATCATGACTAAGAGTTTGCCTAAAGCCAAGTTTGAGGAACTTAGACTCAAACTTGGTGTTTCCAGCAAATGCATCAAGGGGGAGTGTTGATGCAGTGATGCCTTGCTGGAAATGCATCAAATACTCAAGTCTGCAGGATTGTATTCTGGAAAAATGCAGAATGGTTCATGCAGCAGTGACTTAACGTGCATGGGAGAGTTTTTTGTGTAATTGGTTGTCTTGTTTTAAAGGGTATTTAAGTAAGTTCATTAGAAGTAAGTTTACTGTAATGTTGTGTTGAAATTTGAATTTGAAAGCTGTGACTTCTGCTGTAGTAGGTGTAATTAGCAGAGAGTGGATATGTGTTATATATTGTTCCTTTAATGAAAGGTCTGAAGCTTTTTGCAAAATCTTTTTCTTGGTGCTCTGTTTTTATCTCTCTCTCTCTCTTAATGTTCTTCGGCTGAAACCTACAACCTGTCATGAACATTTATTAGTCTCCTCACATTAGGCCAGCGCCCAGTAGATGAAGTTACTATTTGCAGGATGTGTTAGGCAAGTCAAACATAAAATTAAACATCTCAATGGATAAATGGACTAGAAGTAGAGTCATGAACAAGTGATCAATTCATGGAAGCTCATCAGTGGTAGAAATTAAACCAGTTACTGATTTATCCGTTTGAATATGATATTTTATTAGGTTCATTGAAACTTTCAAGACTTCTGAGCTTAAACAATGGTTTCACTGTTGAGCTATCATGCATTGGTAGTTCAATCCGCGCTGGGCAATGTAAAACAAATAACAAGTTGTTTCTTATAAATTAAAGATTCCAACTGCTACTATACAAAAGCCCAGCTTATGAAAGAGCTCGAATCTTTAGTCATCTACATCATAATATTCGCCTCGCTTGCACAGTCTCATAATATGCTCCATCTAATTCTAGTCAATTTACAAAGCAATAAATCCTGCAACCAAATTATGTACAATGACTAATCATTCATTGAAAACAGGCTTCAAACGACAATCATCTACCATAATTATGTACAGACGAAAAGTCACTCTCCCCACATATCTACAATCACTGCATAAACATAATGTAAATAAGCATCAGTCCTAAGAACACATTAGTTGCATCAAACCTTGTGATTTAACGAATCAGCGACCGTCTAAGAGGATTGAATCAATGGTGGAAATGGTAAGAGCAGAAATATTACTTTCGATTGAAAATAAAGGAAATGTGATCTCACTATATGAGGCTTCATTACTTGCTGCTAATGAAGCAATCACAGAGTTATCAAGTGTCATATGTGGCAACGTAGCATCACCATCCAGATACTGCATCACTTGCCTCATCCCAGGCCTAACCTCTGGGTTAGGATGTGAACAGAACAATCCTAGTTTCAGAACCATCTCCATTTGCTCCTCCCCATAAAGACCTTCCAATCTGGGATCACAAGCATCGAGAATATCTCCTCTTTTCCAGCAATCCATGACCCATGTAACCAAATTTACCTTTCCAGGCTCTATTGGCCTCCTTCCACACGCCACCTCAAGCATATAAGCCCCGAATGCAAATACATCTGTGCTAGTAGTTGCCCTTCCTGTTCTAATAAATTCTGGAGCCAGATAACCCACAGTTCCCACCAGATTTGTGGTTTCTGGATTGCTGCCACGATCATATGACCTGGCGAGCCCAAAATCTCCTAACTTTCCATTTAGACCCGCATCTAGAAGAACATTTCCAGGTTTTATGTCTCTATGTAGAACAACTTGTTCCCACTCTTCATGGAGGTACAGAAGGCCAGAAGCTACTCCTCTAATAATCCGAAATCTCTGAAACCAATTAAGGTTTGGTATCCTGTTGCTATATAAAATTTTATCCAGGCTTCCATTGGGCATAAAATCGTAGACCAACAGAAGTTCTCCCCTTCGCCTACAATAGCCACGGAGTTGCACCAAGTTCCTATGCCTTAGCTTTCCCATGCTTACAATCTCAGCCACAAATTCTTTCATCCCTTGTTCGGAAACATGAGAAACTTTCTTGACTGCGATTTGTAAATTAGAAGACGGAAGTACACCTTTGTAAACCTTTCCGAAACCTCCTTGTCCTATAAGCTCCTTGTCTTTGAAGCCCTTGGTCGCTTTGTAGAGATTCTTATAGGAAAACCTTTGAGGACCGTATTCTCTTTCCCAGTCTTCATATACTTCCTCATATTTCTTCTTCATCACAATGTAAACAGCTCCGCTGATTGTTATCACCACAACTGCCACTGCTACAAGCGACACAATAACAACAGGCTCTGCCTTCTCACTTGCTTTAGGGGTTGGTGGCGAAATTGAAGGAGGTGGAGAAAGCACTATAGGAGCCCGAGGCAGTGAAGGAAGCTTCGAAATATCAAGGATTTGTGCTTCTCCACTTGTGCTGAAACTCCATCCGAGAACATACTGGTCACTTACGAGTGTACCAGTTGATGCAGAGAAGCCAACGTACATAGAGTCCAAGAGAATTTTAGAAGCGTCGATGGTAGCTGACAAGAGAGGTATGTTTGGTTTGGGGATTCCTACTGGAGCTAGTTTTACATTGAGTAATTTTTCTGTTCCGTTGTAGTCTATCCAAATTTGTATTGGAATTCCACTTGCTAACTGCAGGGTTTTGTTCTTCCCTTCTGTATCGGAATAGTAAGTTGGTGGAGCAGAATCAGTAGATATCAGGCTGTTCACATCAATTCCCACATGGTTTCCATTTATATCGTAAAATTCAGTGGATTGTATGGTATCAAGCTCAACCGCCAAGATGTGGTTTGTGTGGAGGCCATTGTTTGAACTGTTGAAGAGTCCCAAATATTGGGTTGCCATAGCTTTGCTAAAGTCCACAGACGGTGAGATGACAAAAGCCATGCCACATCTACTATAATTATTATTTGGAACTATGGAAAAGACAGAATTGATGGAAAATGAAAGAGATTGAGAGGATGATGTATTGAACTGGAAAGGGAATGGGTAGAAAGCGTGGCCAGTTTCAATTTGAGTAGTGTTAGTTAGCTGCAAAAGACCATTAGGGTGGATTTTTGCCATGCCATCTAGATGCAGCTTGGCTTCATTGAAGCCATGATAAATGAAATGGTTTTCATCTTGAGGTATAGCCATGGAAATCAAGGACAGATTAAAAACCACATGAAAGTAAAAAGATCTAAGAGCAGCCATTGAGAAAAGTGGTGAAATATAGTCCGCTTTTTATTTCAGAAGAGAAGGTTATAAAGGTTAAATTCACTTGGTGGAGCATTTGCTAAGAAGGGAGGGTTAATGAAGTTGACCCTGAAAGTTGAGTTTTGAATAAGAAAATAACCACTTCGGATCATATTTCTAATGAACTGCAAGGTCAAAGAATATATATATATATATATATATATATATATATATATATATATATATATATATATATATATATATATATATATAAAATTTAATCTGATTATACATTGAATATCAGTGATGATTCCTTTGTTATATGTGTACAGTATCTTAGGTAGATTTCGTGCTATTGTCCATAATCATACGAAGTGTGTATATCTACAGGTTTGATTGAACGCAAGTGCAGTTGAGTATGTGATTTAGTACTAGTTCCATTAAATCCAAAGTTTCCGAGAGTCTCAGGTTAATTAATTCAGATTCTGCAGACTCTGTATAGCTCAAAAAGAAGATGATAAAGACACCTCCCTTCTGATTGAATTTTCAAAGATAACGATCTAATAACTTTTTTATAGTTGTTCCTTTCCACTTGCCTTTGAAATTTCAAGACCACATGTTCAGAACAGAAATAGAAAATTATATATCAACCTATATGGAAGGTTCTTATAATATTATTCTTCACCTACCATATAAAAAAAAAGTTAAATTACAATGATTCCTCTTTTAATAACTTAATGATTTCAAGAATTGATAAACGCCAACAAGAAGTTCCAGGAAGAAGGAACTATACCCAGTAGTTGAAGTTACTATTTACAGGATGTGTTAGGCAAGTCAAACATAAAATTAAACATCTCAATGGATAAATGGACTAGAAGTAGAGTCATGAACAAGTGATCAATTCATGGAAGCTCATCAGTGGTAGAAATTAAACCATTTACTGATTTATCCGTTTGAAAATGATATTTTACTAGGTTCATTGAAACTTTCAAGACTTCTGAGCTTAAACAATGGTTTCACTGTTGAGTTATCATGCATTGGTAGTTCAATCCGCGCTGGTCAATGTAAAACAAATAACAAGTTGTTTCTTATAAATTAAAGATTCCAACTGCTACTATACAAAAGCCCAGCTTATGAAAGAGCTCGAATCTTTAGTCAACTACATCATACTATTCGCCTTGCTTGCAGTGTCTCATAATATGCTCTATCTAATTCTAGTCAATTTACAAAGCAATAAATCTTGCAACCAAATTATGTAAAATGACTAATCATTCATTGAAAACAGACTTGAACGACGATCATCTACAATAATTATGTACAGACGAAAAGTCACTCTCCCCACATATATACATT
Source organism: Pistacia integerrima (assembly GCA_026225825.1). Classification (NCBI taxonomy): domain Eukaryota; kingdom Viridiplantae; phylum Streptophyta; class Magnoliopsida; order Sapindales; family Anacardiaceae; genus Pistacia; species Pistacia integerrima. The sequence goes on from CM047746.1 coordinate 27,867,982, forward strand.
CACTGCATAAACATAACACAAATAAGCACCAGTCCTACGAATACATTAGTTGCATCAAAACTTGTCGATTTAACGAATCAGCGACCGTCTAAGATGATTGAATCAATGGTAGAAATGGTGCGAGTAGAAATATTACTTTCGATTGAAAATAGAGGAAATGTGATCTCACTATATGAGGCTTCATTACTTGCTGCTAATGAAGCAATCACAGAGTTATCAGGTGTCATATGTGGCAACGTAGCATCACCATCCAGATACTGCATCACTTGCCTCATCCCAGGCCTAACCTCTGGGTTAGGATGTGAACAGAACAATCCTAGTTTCAGAACCATCTCCATTTGCTCCTCCCCATAAAGACCTTCCAATCTGGGATCACAAGCATCGAGAATATCTCCTCTTTTCCAGCAATCAATGACCCATGTAACCAAATTTACCTTTCCAGGCTCTATTGGCCTCCTTCCACACGCCACCTCAAGCATACAAGCCCCGAATGCAAATACATCCGTGCTAGTAGTTGCCCTTCCTGTTCTAATAAATTCTGGAGCCAGATAACCCACAGTTCCCACCAGATTTGTGGTTTCTGGATTGCTACCACGATCATATGACGTGGCGAGCCCAAAATCTCCTAACTTTCCATTTAGACCCGCATCTAGAAGAACATTTCCAGGTTTTATGTCTCAATGCAGAACAACTTGTTCCCACTCTTCATGGAGGTAAAGAAGGCCAGAAGCTACTCCTCTAATAATCCGAAATCTCTGAAACCAATTAAGGTTTGGTATCCTGTTGCTATATAAAATTTTATCCAGGCTTCCATTAGGCATAAAATCGTAGACCAACAGAAGTTCTCCCCTTCGCCTACAATAGCCACGGAGTTGCACCAAGTTCCTATGCCTTAGCTTTTGTTGGAGTTGTCGACTACTTCAGCATTAATGGGTAACGGAGACGCACTCGGGGGTCCCGCTGCCCGGTCAGCGGGCGGGTGCCCCGCTCCCGGTGAGGGCGGGCGGGGTCAGGGGCAGCGCCCCTCCCCGAGCCCGTAGGCGGTTTTGGGCTTTTCCATGTATAACCGCTGTAGGATTCCTTTTAAGTTATTAATTCCTTTTTGGGTTGGGCTTAGGAATAGGAATTCTTGTAAAACTAGGTTTAATCTCTTAAACCTAGTATATAAACATACTTTTCTCTTGTTATGGGTGTGAGAACAATTCATTCATTGTAAACGAGAGAAGTGAGGCATATTGCAATAATATTGACTCAGCTGGACGTAGCCTACATTGGGTGAACCAGGGTAAATCGCGCGTATTACACTCTTTGTTTACTGTTTGTTTTGTTTAACTATTATTATTTTGTTCCTGTTGCTTCTCTATTTCGTTCAGCTTTCCCATGCTTACAATCTCAGCCACAAATTCTTTCATCCCTTGTTCGGAAACATGAGAAACTTTCTTGACTGCGATTTGTAAATTAGAAGACGGAAGTACACCTTTGTAAACCTTTCCGAAACCTCCTTGTCCTATAAGCTCCTTCTCTTTGAAGCCCTTGGTCGCTTTGTAGAGATTCTTATAGGAAAACCTTTGAGGACCGTATTCTCTTTCCCAGTCTTCGTATACTTCTTCATATTTCTTCTTCATCACAATGTAAACAGCTCCACTGATTGTTATCACCACAACTGCCACTGCTACAAGCGACACAATAACAACAGGCTCTGCCTTCTCACCTGCTTTAGGGGTCGGTGGCGAAATTGAAGGAGGTGGAGAAAGCACTATAGGAGCCGGAGGCAGTGAAGGAAGCTTCGAAATATCAAGGCTTTGTGCTTCTCCACTTGTGCTGAAACTCCATCCGAGAACATACTGGTCACTTACGCGTGTACCAGTTGATGCAGAGAAGCCAACGTACATAGAGTCCAAGAGAATTTCAGAAACGTCGAAAGTAGCCGACAAGAGAGGGGTGTTTGGTTTCGGGATTCCTGCTGGAGCTAGTTTTACATTGAGTAATTTTTCTGTTCCGTTGTAGTCTATCCAAATTTGTATTGGAATCCCACTTGCTAACTGCAGGGTTTTGTTCTTCCCTTCTTTATCGGAAAAATAAGTTGGTGGAGCAGAATCATTAGACCTCAGGCCGTTCACATCAATTCCCACATGGTTTCCATTTATATCGTAATATTCAGTGGTTTGTACAGTATCAAGCTCAACCGCCAAGATGTGATTTGTGGGGAGGCCATTGTTTGAATTGTTGAATAGCCCCAAATGTTGGGTTGCCATAGCTTTGCTGAAGTCCAAAGACGGTGAGATGACAAAAGCCATGCCATGGCCACTATAATTATTATTTGGAACTATGGAAAAGACAAAATTGATGGAAAATGAAAGTGATTGAGAAGATGATGTATTGAACTTGAAAGGGAATGGGTAGAAAGCGTGGCCAATTTCAAATTGAGAAGTAGTGTTAGTTAGCTGCAAAAGACCATTGGGGTGGATCTTTGCCATGCCATCGAGATGCAGCTTGGCTTCATTGAAGCCATGATAAATGAAATGGTTTTCATCTTGAGGTATAGCCATGGAAATCAAGGACAGATTAAAAACTACATGAAAATAAAAAGATCTAAGAGCAGCCATTGAGAAAAGTGGTGAAGTATAGTCTGCTTTTTTTCAGAAGAATGGTTTTAAAGGTTAAATCACTGGTGGAGCATTTGCTATGAGGGGAGGGTTAATGAAGTTGACCCTGAAAGTTAAGTTTTGAATAAGGAAATAGCCACTTCAAATCATATTTCTAATGAAATGCAAGGTCAAAGAAGACATATATATATATATATATATATAAGGAACCTCACATGAACATTTATAGTCTCCTTTTACATTAAGGCAGCACCCAGTAGCTGAAATTACTATTTACAGGATGTATTAGGCAAGTCAAACATAAAATTAAACATCTCAATGGATAAGTGGATTAGAAGTAGAGTCATGAATAAGTGATCAATTCATGGAAGCTCATGAGTGGTAGAAATTAAACCAGTTAGCCATTGATGCGGTATAAACTCTTTGAATAAGATATTTTATTAGGGTCATTGAAACTTTCAAACTTCTGAGCTTAAACAATGGTTTTACTGTCGAGCTATCAAGCATTGGTAGTTCAATCCGCGCTGGGAAATATAAAAACAAATAGCAAGTTGTTTCTTATAAATTAAAGATTCTTATTGCAACTAGCTAGCTTTTAATATATGTTTCTTGAAAATCAATGGAAATTTCCTTTAATAGCCTGTTAGAAGGAAGTTGTATAAGTATTTGTTTTGTATCGCCAATTTAGTTAGTTTTAATGATGTATATATATGTGGTTGAACTCCTTTTTCTCTTGAATTAACTTTTTGCCTTGAACTAGCTGTTAAGAGTTAATTCTACCCAAACTCGTTCATCACCTCTCTCATTTGTGGACCTTTTTTTATGATAGGAAATCTATCTCAGTTCGAACCAAAATGTTTTAATGAATGGATTCTAACAGTTAGATGGTGCTGAATTGTCGTGTATCTCTAAATCCTTAAAAGATTATATAAAACTAAATGAATAGAGAATCTATATCCTTCGTGTGTATATTAATTAAGAGACAGGACTAGGAACATTTTGTCTCACTCATTTGTACAGGTTTAAACTTTACGAGCTGCGAAGCAGACTATTGATGACATATATAAGGTTAACATAACTACATGAATATAATATGATTAACATTTCCAATCTAATTATTAATACATAAACCTGTATAAAATCAGATTCAGGAAACTATTCCCTTCATCAGCCAGATGAATTTCTCTTTGATCAGTTGGCTTGGAGTACTCTTCCATGATTTTCTTCTTCTTCAATAACTGCAACAGAAAATATCAAGCAGGAGAGATTAATTAATCCATTACAAGAATTAAGAATAAAATGAGACAATGCCAGGTTAAATACATGAACTCCAATGCATGAGACAGGGTTTACAGTTAGTAGTTATATTGATTTCAGATAGTGAAAAAGAAAAAGGTTTGTCACCTTCAAAAGCATTGGTAGAGACAGGAATGCTTGGTGATGAGTTTGAAGCTGAGTATGAAGGTGAAGATTGGGAAGGCTCTTCTTTCCAAAGAAAAGAAGTTACAGCCTCCTTCACCTTCTCCACAACACCCCCTTCGCGAGGACTTCTCTTCGGACTCATTGCTTCAGTTATCACTTGAGAAAGTGCTCTCTCATCCTCCCCTGGCTCAAACTTTTTCTTTATGAACTCCTTCACTGAAACACCTTTATCCCATATTTGGCCAGTTGGACTGGCAGGCTTCTCGGTTTCAAGAGCAGGAAGCTTTTTAACTTCTGGAGTAGCTGGGGATGAGACAGTAAGGCCTTGAATCTTTGAAGCAATTGCATGTGTTGCATCCGATACTGTGGCATATGCCGGAGCCAGCTTCTCAGTTACAGTTTCCGTTATTGTCTTGTTAGGAGTAGTCTCGTTAGGAGTAGTAGGAGTACTAGTCTGTTTAGGAGGAGTAGGAGGAGTAGCAGGCTTCTCCTTTTCTTGTTCAACACTATGGTTGACACTGCTTGCCAAAACCTGTTTCTCAGAAATTACAGAAATTTCTCTTGGATAGTGCCTTGCATGCACCTTGTACCCCTCAGGCGCCAACTCCGATTCATACACTGGAAATATTATAGAATTAAAAGGATTACCACATTATATTCGAGAAGAATTTGCAGAATCTTGACATTAGTGATCATTTGAATAACTAAGAATCATAAGGGTTTAGTTAATATACTTGGGGCTCCAAGATACTCAGCATCTTTCTCTTCCTCTTCGTCTTCCAAGCTAACACCCCATGAGGGTGTGGTGTTACTTTCCTCAATATGCTTCTTCTTGCCACTGAGACTCTGTCGCAATTTCTTTGCCCTTTCCTTAACTTTTGTCAGAACTGATTTCTTTTGATGATGGGTGTGATCTTCTTCAGGATCATGGTCCCTTCGAATTACAGGTGAGGAGTGCGGTGACCACCTTGAAGCTTCACCTATTGTACACACATTAATCTTGTTAGAATGGAATATAACTTGGATTGAGCATAAACATATTTTTGAACAAAGTTCTTTCAACTGTTATCTGTAATTCCATTTTAATTATAATATTATGGGATTACCTCCCATAAGGTGTTCAACAGTCGGGGATGTTGGGGATCTAGGATTTTCTCCGTATCTTCTCAGATCAATTGGAGTTAATGTTCCATATCTGGAATTTAGAGGGTCTTTCATTGTTGCAGACTGAGATCTGTGTCCCAAAATTTTCTCTTTATGTTTTCAAATAAAGAAAGAAGGATATTTAAAATGAATATTGGAGAAGCAGTACTTTCCGGGGTTCTCTCATGGACATTGACAAGGGCCACATGTTACCCGAGACAAGCCTGAGATATTTGTGGGGCTCTATATTTATGCATGGCAATAGAATTTGGTAACTGTAAATCACAAATGATTTTCTCTTAAAAGTACCAAATTGACTAGGCCTGCATCAACCATTCTCCTCTTTTTTTGCCTTGTTTATTGGGAAGAGAAATTTTTGTTGTTGAGGTGTTTTCCTGTCTGACCATAACTTTAAGCCTAGATTAGTTCATCATGATACACAACTCACAATGGCTTTGATAATAGGGATGTCAAATAGGTATTCCAAGGCAATACAATCATCAAATTATGCTGTACGCATTTTGTGATTCTATGCAAATATATTTTATTTGATAATCTATCATATCAGACGATTCAACCCATTTGACATATTTTGGTTACCATCACAACCAATCATGGCAATTGTGGAGTAGATGACTACAAAAGAACAGTTACACTAAAAAGCCTCAATTTCAAATTACACGACTTCTTGAATCAGCTCAAAAACAAACTTTCCAATATTCCAACAAGTTATGAGAGATTCTATTACAAGCAGCAAGTTAAACGTGGAAGAAAAGAGAAACAAAATTGACACTTGATGACTCTGTGAGTTCATCACATTTCATCATCGTTAATATAAGCTAAAGTTCAACTCTGATGTCGTTCATAAAAAACATGAATATGAACTCAAGCGTCCAGAGTATACTGTTTTGATTTTTAATCAAACCTGTAGTTGAGAATTCCTTAACCTTTGGCTAGCACCGAAATTCCCCCACAAACATGGTCAGGATTAAACCGAACACCTTGCCTTGATGCTTCTTGGGACCTGTATATCAAAATTCAAAATGACAAAACTCTGAAATGCCTCGTTCTTCACTTTATATACAACATAATTGGTTAAGCTAACTGAGATCAGATGCATCCTTTGGATCGGTATTAAGTTATTTTTTTTCCTCTTGACAATCCCAAGACACCCGCCTATTAAGAACCAACTAATGCCTACACCGGCCATAAATTTACATTTCACAATCTTTCGCAGACACAACTGAAGTCAAGATATGATGTCAACTAATTTGGTAACCAATCTTAGACAAAAATTTGTCATTCTCTACAACCACCAGATTAGCTAGTCATACCAGCAACTGAGTAAGATCAAATTATTGACTCTGTTTCGCGCCAGTACTTGAAACAGAGTCTTGAAGAAGCTGTTTATATCAATTTACCAATAGGCAGGACTCATTGATTGCATCTATATTGCCAAAAAATGACAACATTTCCTCTTTGCGAACTCAAACCCAACTATAACCAGGCTTGATCCTCACTCTTCTATCACACATTAGCGCCCGCAAGCCTATTGCATCATCCCAATAACCTGCCATTTTAAACACATTTGAAAGAATTACATAAGTTGCAGGATCATTGGGCCACAGCTCTAGAAGCTTTTTGGCAGAACGCTCAGCAATTTCTCTACTTCCATGAATTTGACAAGCACTGAGCAGTGCTTTGTAGACTGATGGTCCTGGATCTATGGGCATGCTGCTAATAAAGGACTCTGCTTCATCGAGATACCCAGCTCGACCAAAAAGATCTACAACTGTGGCATAATGCTCTAATCCGGGGGGTTCAATTGAAGCATCATTTTTCATCAAATGAAAATACTCAAGTCCCTTATCTATAAACCCAGCATGGCTACAAGCAGACAACACAGCAAGGAATGTGATACCATCTGGTTGGATCTCAGTTCTTTGCATTTGTTCAAACAACTCTACAGCCTCCTTAGCGTACCCATGATGAGCACATCCTGATAGCAGTGAATTCCATGAGATTACATCATGCTTATTCATTGATGAGAACATCTTCTTTGAATCCTTGATAGCACCGCATCTTGCATACATAGAGACAAGAGCATTTTGAACATGGACGTCTCTAGCATACCCTGTTTTCAAAATGAGAGCAAGCATTTGCTTCCCCTCCTTAAGACCTGAAATCACTCCTATTGCTCCAACTATGCTAGTAAATGTAAAATAGTCTATTTCATTCCCTGATCGCCTCATTTCAGAGAAGCATTTGAGGGCTTGTTCACCGCACTGTAAATTACAGAAACCAGCAATTACTGCATTCCACGAGATTTGGTCCCATCTTGTAACACTTGAGCACACCTTCTGAAAATCCTCCAAACTACAATTACATTTTGAATACACAGTCACAAGGGTGACAACTATATAAATATTAGACTCAAAACCTTCACGAATTACCCGACAATGAATTTGTTTGCAACAATCCAAATATTTAATACAAGGAAAAGAACTCAGTAAACTGTTATAAGTGACATCATTCGTTCCCAGGCCTAAACGCAGCATTTCTCGAACTAAAATCATGGCCTCGTTAGGTTGTCCATTCTGTGCATACCCAGTAACCATGGATTTCCAAGTAAGAACATTTTTTTCTTGCGTTTGATCAAAAACCCGTCTCGAGTCCTCAACATTGCAACATTTTGAGTACATATAAATCAAACCTGTTTCAACAGCAACATTATTACAGAACCCGAATTTCAAACTTACACCATGAACCTGAGCCCCAATCACTTCATCTTCTAACTGCGAGCACCCTACCAAAACAATAGAAACACTAAATGCCGTTGGTTCTATCCCCGCTTTTAACATCTTTATAAACAATTCAACAGTAATATCAGGGGACTTGACATGTAAATAACCAGAAATTAAAGAATTCCAAGTGACTATATTTCTTTGTTGCATTTCATCGAACAGTCTCTGAGAACTTAAGATTTCTCCGCAGTTACCATACATATCAACAAGAGCAGTGCATATATAGAGATTTGAAGTGAAACCCTTTTTGACAATGATTGGATGAATTTGAATTCCCACATCAAGTGAACGCGATTTCTTACAATATGATATAATTTTACTCAGAAAGTACGGGCTGCGCGATGACTCATTTAATTGTTGCAACCAAGCGACGGCGTTTAGACCATCTGGAGCAGATACGCTCTCAGCGAAACTGGAAATTTGGTTGTTCAAGGAGACAAAATCATCTTCTGGGTCACTGACATATTGGTGGTTAAGAGTCGTTCAGCGTGCGGGGAAATAACGCATTGATTAGTTTTGAGGCTTTCGCTAAGGCACATAGTACTGGAAGAGGGAATAGCAGGCTCATTTTCTCCGGGAAATATGCATGCATTATATCTGCCAATATTTACACACACCCATCGCAGAATACAGCCCTGATGTGGAATGATAAGCCGTTGGTCGTTCTGGTTCATAGCAAAAAGATTGGAAATGGGGAATTATAAGTCCTCCGTTTAGACTTAATTATAAAAGGCGAGTGTCTGAGTATTATTTTTGTTTAGGTGGCGGATTCAATTAATTTATAATACAACTACAAGTTTTAATTGGTTAACGGCTTAACGCGAGTTGTTAATTATTAATAAAGAAAAAATTAAAGATTTTAAACTAATTATTATTCTATTAAAATTTTATTTAATGCTTAAATGTGATATTAAATTTTAAATTAATCCAATTCCAAAGGATTATTTGAAAAGAATCAAAGCTCCAATCATACAATTAACTATTAAGAATAAAAAAATATAGCATAGTTGATATCGCCATTTTGGGGATCCAAATCCAAAGGGCGCTATGTAAAGTCTCCCCTGTACCCTAAACCCTTCACCACTTTACACTTCACTCCCTTTTTCATTTCTTAAACCTCTCTTATCTTTTAATTTTTTATCCTTTCTTCTCTGCCTTTCTCGCTTGACAAACCCCATGTCTTCCTTCGCCGCTCCCACCCACCTCCTCCCTACCCACTCCTCCACCCCCACTTTCTCTCGCCCTAAATTACCCGCCGCCCGCTCCTCCTCTTCCCTTACCCCACGCGCCACTCCTGTACAATGTAATCTCTCCTCTCAAAACCCTAACAAACGTACTAACAACACTGCCAATTACACTAATGTCCTTAAATCCCTCTCCAAACCCCTTGCCGTTGCGTCCGCCGCCACTGCCACTCTCTTCCTCCGACTCACCCCCATTCTCGGTGGCGGCGATGGTGGAGGTAGTGGAAATGGCGGATTCGGTGGTGGTGGTGGCGGTGGAGAAAACGCTGGGGGTAATGGTGATAATGGGTTCTGGAGAAACCTAGTTTCTCAAGATTCAGCGATTGCAGATGAAAATAACGAGTCACAAGAGTGGGACTCTCACGGTCTCCCAGCGAATATCATTGTTCAACTCAACAAGCTCAGCGGATTCAAAAAATATAAGCTTTCAGATATTTTGTTCTTCGATCGGCGCCGTGGCGTCACTGTGGGAACTGAAGATTCTTTCTTTGAAATGGTTTCTTTACGTCCTGGAGGAGTGTATACAAAAGCCCAGCTTATGAAAGAGCTCGAATCCTTGGCCACTTGTGGGATGTTTGAGAAGGTTGATATGGAGAGTAAAACGAAACCTGATGGTACACTAGCCTTAACAATATCATTTTTGGAGAGTACGTGGCAGTCAGCTGACAGAATTAGGTGCATAAACGTGGGTTTGATGGCCCAATCGAAACCTATTGAAATGGATCCTGATATGACTGATAAGGAGAAAATGGAGTATTATAAGAGTCAGGAGAAGGACTATAGGAGGAGGATTGATAAGGCCAGGCCGTGTTTGTTGCCCCTTTCGGTGCATAGAGAGATTTTACAGATGTTAAAGGACCATGGAAAGGTGAGTGCGAGGTTGTTGCAGAAGATAAGGGACAGGGTGCAGAAGTGGTACCATGATGAAGGGTATGCTTGTGCACAAGTGGTGAATTTCGGGAACTTGAATACGAGGGAAGTGGTTTGTGAGGTTGTAGAAGGGGATATAACTCAGTTGGTGGTGCAGTTTCAGGATAAGCTTGGGAATGTAGTTGAAGGGAACACTCAATTGCCTGTTGTCAAGAGAGAGTTGCCCAAACAGGTGAGATTAAATTGGGTTTAATTGATTTCTGGATTAGCTATGTGTTCTGTTTGAATGTAATTGATGGATGATGATTGCTTGTTATGTATATGGTTGATATTAGAGTTTTTTTAGTGGAATGAAGTAACTGAAAGTTGACTTTATTCCTCTAAAAATGCCATTGGATTGGTAATGTGCTGTATGTATGTGTTCAGAGTTGATTGATGATGCGAATGTTTGGTTTATTAGTGTATATACATATACACTAAAACATAAATGTCTGTGCTTGGCTTCAAACTTTTGGTGGGGGCTATAACTTGTGGTGCAGCATGAGTTTTTGTTATCATATTGGAATATTAAGTGTAACTGTACTGGTGTTCTAATTACCATATTTTAACCCTACAAAAGGTGAGAAAAATTGCCCAAGACTATCTGGTTATCAAGAATAAAATACTTAGTTTAAGTTGTTGAAGAATCTCTTGATTTTTAAAGAATATGTATCCATTGAGTGTAGGCAGCATTGACATGGAATGAAAAGCATTTGTATACTGTGACATAGAAGGGATTGTGTAATTTAGATTATGATCTGTTGAAGAGTGATAGTTGCTTATCCCAATGTCTGACTGAGGTGGTTTATTTTTTTTCTTTGAACTCTGATTAGTTCTGAATTTAATTGACATTTGAATGACATTAAGTTGCATTCAAATGTTGGACCTGTAAACAAATTTCTCCTTACATTGATTATTGATTCTTAATATCTGTCTTATTTTCAAATAATTGGGTGTTATTTTTGTTAATCCATGTGCCTGCTTCCTGTATTTGAAGACTAATTGTCAATTTATGACTTAGTCCCAAATTAGTATGATGATCTAATGTTTATTTGGTTAATGTTTGAATTGGGTTTACAGCTTCGACAAGGCTATGTTTTTAACATAGAAGCTGGGAAACAAGCTCTGAGAAATATAAACTCGCTGGCTTTGTTTTCCAATATTGAGGTGAACCCACGCCCTGATGAAAAGAACGAAGGAGGAATCATTGTTGAGATCAAGCTTAAAGAACTGGATCAAAAATCAGCTGAAGTCAGTGCTGAATGGAGTCTTGTTCCTGGACGAGGTGGACGCCCCACATTTGTACGTATATCAAATCCAAAATCTGTATAAATTTATAATAGGGGAACCATCACTTATATGACAAAATTGTGACTTGAGTTGTCTTTATTACTGTACTCTGTTCAGGCTTCACTTCAGCCTGGTGGAACTGTTTCTTTTGAACACCGGAATCTGAAAGGGCTAAATAGATCCCTTCTCGGTTCAGTGACCACCAGCAACTTCTTAAATCCTCAGGTAATTTTTCTGATATATTCTTTTTGGTTCATTTTCATCAGCATGATTGTTTGTATCATAAAATGACCCTTGTGATCTTATGTTTAGGACGATCTTGCTTTTAAGCTGGAGTATGTACATCCATATTTGGATGGTGTGTATAACCCTCGTAACCGTACTTTCCGTGCAAGCTGCTTCAACAGTCGGAAACTAAGTCCAGTGTTCACTGGCGGACCAGGAGTGGATGAAGTCCCTCCTATTTGGGTTGATCGAGCTGGTGTCAAAGCTAATATTACAGAGGTAATAACCAGTGGTCATTTGCTGCTTGGCTTTGTTATTTTTATATTTATTTTATAGATTAGAATGGTTTCTGTTTGCGTTCTGATTGATGTGTGCCTGGCAGAATTTCACCCGTCAAAGCAAATTCACTTATGGTCTTGTCATGGAAGAGATAACAACACGTGATGAAAGCAGTCATATCTCTCCAAATGGTCAAAGAGTGTTGCCAAGTGGAGGAATTAGTGCAGATGGACCTCCAACCACCCTCAGTGGTACTGGCATTGACCGAATGGCCTTTTTACAGGCAAATATTACCCGTGACAACACCAAGTTTGTGAATGGAGCTATTGTTGGTGAGAGGAATGTATTTCAGGTAAGCACGTATTTCTAGCTACTTTGATGCTCTATATTTGCTAACACTATTCTAGAAAGGGCTTTGTAAAAGGAAAATAATTTTTTTTTCTTGAGAAAGGATCCCTGCATAGTTTTGTCATATTTTAGAAAAAATTAATAATAAATACAATAATCTTTGCTGCTGTTTGTGTGTTTGGCCTACATCTGTAACATGATTATTTCAAAGCTAATATGAACAATCTGTATACAAATCATAGGTGGACCAAGGCATTGGTGTTGGCAGCAAGTTTCCATTCTTTAACCGCCATCAATTGACGTTGACACAATTTATCCAATTGAAGCCAGTTGAAGAAGGTGCTAACAAACCACCACCACCTGTTCTAGTACTTCATGGCCACTATGGAGGTTGTGTGGGAGACCTTCCAAGTTACGATGCATTTACACTTGGGGGTCCATACTCAGTGAGGGGTTATAATATGGGTGAGTTAGGTGCTGCCAGAAACATTCTTGAGGTGAGAATTACTGAAGGCGATTATTGGTTGTGTTGAAGCATTTCATGGGTTTGTTTATGCTATATTTTTCATGAGAAAGAAGCATTTTGATGACTCAAGTCCTAACCTGACTATTTAATAGATTGAAAATATAATTGTGTTAATAGTTTCCGAACATGGTCTTGTGGAATTTATAGCTAATTTCTTAAAAAATGTCATCTCCAGCTTGGAGCTGAAATCCGGGTACCTGTGAGAAATACACACATGTATGCATTTGCGGAGCATGGCAATGATCTAGGAAGTTCGAAGGATGTGAAGGGGAACCCCACTGAGGTCTATAGGCGCATGGGTCATGGTTCATCATATGGTGTTGGTGTCAAGCTAGGTCTAGTGCGAGCTGAGTATGCGGTTGACCATAATACTGGGACTGGTGCAATATTCTTCCGTTTTGGGGAGAGATATTGAATGCGATTAGATTTCATAGTTTGCTTAGTACAGTCAGGCCTTTAGGTTTTTCAACAAATATTAAGAGCCTTGAATATCTGTCAAATGCTTAGACCTAGATAAAATGATTTAATTTGAAAGGCTTTCTTTCTTAAAAATAAATTTTGTTAATCTTATGTTTTCTATACTTGAATTTGGTTGAGTGAGGTGACACCAAGAAGAATGATTTTGGATGTTGTATTATTAACATTTATGCATAGTGTGTTGCTTCTACTATTTTTCATCTGCAAAACCTGTGAATTTTGTTTGCTTAGCCTGAACCTCGAAATCTTACCCAATCTTAATGTTTAAAAATTGCACTCGAATTGCTCCACTAAACTTCAAGTAAAATTGAAGAGCTTCACTCAAAAGCAACTGGAAGTTGCAAGCAAATGTTGTGGTAGGAGGTTAGGTTACGCGATGTGTAGCTTATTTTATACAATATCTGTGGAGGGTGTATCTAATAAGTAATATCCGATGGCCAGATAAACAGATGAAGTGAATTATTAGAGCCGTATTTGAAGATGCCTTGAATCTCAAAGAACCAAAATTGTAAGAGAATATAATCACACTTATCTTGTATTTTTATAGTTAAGGCAATCAGCACTAGCGTCATCACAATAAGTGGAAGTGTACCTTCTATCATAAGATAGGCACACAAGAAGTCACCCTCAGAGACATTAGAACTGAGCATTTTGGTATATGGTTATGAAGGCAAAAACACGGCCTTGGCCTCTTATATCTTTTGCATTAAAGAATCAATTTAATTGTATATATATATATAATACATTTCCTTGCTACAAACCCAATTCCTTTTTCAACCTTGCTAGAGTAGCTTCTATATCATCAATGTTCTCGTCAATGCTGCTTCCCTTTTCGGCTTCATTTTGCATGCCACTATCTGTTCTCCCTGTTGATGAACTGTTAAAAGGGTTGCCTTTTCCAGACCCCTCCCAATTGTTATTTGCTTCGGATTCTGCATCAGTTATGTTGAGCTCTTTTTCTAGGAACTCCACAAATTCTTCTCCAATTTCCTGTCAAGAGTGAAAGTGAATTAACATAGCAAGATAGGCTGCTTTGGTGCTTGGTAAATTTCCATGAAAATTAATATGTTTCATTGTGAAGTTTCAGAAGGATACTGAATTATAGGCAAAGAAAACAATGTCATACCGCCAATTCCTCCCATAGACTCTTAGGCTTCCCCTGTGAAGCAGCACTAGATTCCCAATTCCGGAATTCCTCTTGAACGATCTCTAAAGAAGTCCTCTGTCACACAAATTTAGACTTAACATTGGTACAAAGACAAAAGTTATAGTTGCAATGGTAATGGGAAAAGAAAGCAATGGTATTAGGCAAGGCAACTTTATGGGCTTTTCTAATGTTTCAAAGAGAGTACATACTACCTACTGTTACTTGGACATCCCTCAAAAAATTACCTGCAGCATAAAATGGTTTATGTATAAGAAAAACATGAATAAAACGACTCCTACAAAGACAGCAAAATAAGGTCAAAAACTTTTTCCTCATCAGTTTCAAGGGTCAGGAAAGACAATTGATGGATACACAAGCAACCATGAAAAGGCAATAAGGTAGTGCACAGTACAAATACCATGGACAACTAGGTCTACGAAAAAACCCGAAGTATATGCAGATGATGGAAAAGGAAGTAGGATTTCTCAATCAAATTAGATCCTTTTCTTGTTCTACTGGGATATCTGGTATATAATAGTTCAGTAGAAGTTAGAGAAAGTATTTACTATCCAGAAATATTTGCTTTGAACATTCTGCAAAAGAGTAGAATGTTTAAGTAGGCTAGAGCAATTTGATTGATCCACTAGGACAATTATCCTCTGATCTAATAGCCTCTATAAAATATCATATGTCAACAACAGGTTGAATCTTTTTTGCATTATGTCATTATTGTCTACAAGGAGCTACTCTGAGAGCAAGATGACACTCAATCAATAAGTGAAAATTGAAGTGGACAGGAATTTCATAGGCATAAATATTTTACCAAATCCATAGAATTCTTCTTCATCTTGGGCATTTGTGCTTCGGCTTCTTTGACCAGTAGTGTAGGAAAAGTCAGATGAACGATTTCCAAAATCATATTTTCTCCTAGACTCAGAATTCAGCAATGTACTGTATGCATGCTTAATCCTCATAAATTTCTCTTGCGCATTTGCCTGTATGCAACCAAAAAAAAAAAAATGAAATACAGGTTATTTACACAAGAACAACACAACAGATTAAAAGGGAAGACACAGAAACATGCTTATTTAAGTTCCTAAACCACCAGAATAAGATTTGCATGTTAAAGTATTTAATTCTTAGAGTTTAAGACCAGTTTTTCATACAGCTGAATATCAGACTATTTAATTAATTTCTTCATTTGTCCCCAAAGATTTTATGATTATTGAGAACTAGAATAAGCAAGATATTAAATAGGTTTTTGCACTGATCGCGAGTAGCAAACTTGAATTAATCTTGTGGATCCAACAAAGAATACAACTCTAATGAGTCCAACGACA
Source organism: Pistacia integerrima (assembly GCA_026225825.1). Classification (NCBI taxonomy): domain Eukaryota; kingdom Viridiplantae; phylum Streptophyta; class Magnoliopsida; order Sapindales; family Anacardiaceae; genus Pistacia; species Pistacia integerrima. Next base: position 27,883,742 of record CM047746.1, read on the forward strand.
CAGCCTTCACTCGAATTCATTATCTTAAAAATTCAGTGTAATTAAAAGACACAAGACCCAGTTTTTCACCGAAAATTTACAAAAAATTAAGCAAAAAAACACCCTAATTGCATAAAAAAAGATACCTTAACCACTAAACCCACTTTAAATTCAGCAGCGTAACGATAAACACTTCAAAGTTCTCTCTTGTACAAGCCAAAAGCACTAACAATCTAGAGATGCACAGACAAAATCAAGAGATTTATTAACTCAATACCTCTTTATTGACATCAGGGTGATACTTCAAAGCAAGTTTCCGATAAGCCCTTTTGATGTCAGCAGCAGTTGCAGAAGGAGACACGCCTAAAACCTCATAAGGAGACTCTCTCCGACTTGCCCTCAAAAGGGTTAAATTGTTACTTCGCTTCGTCTTGAAATTCCTATAGAGTGGTGTAAAAGACTGCGGAGTAAACACAAGCAGGCTTAAATTACCTCCATAGCTGTTGGGTATCGTTAAGTTCGAATGGTTTTGGAAGTAAAAAAGAGAAGATTTCGAAAAGAGGTGGGGAAGATAGACAAGAGTATTTGGTGTTAATACATGCATGTTCAATCAAGCAAGTAAGCTTGTTATGATATGTTGCTTGTGTTGGAGTTGCAGAATCATAGAGATTTTTGTTGGGAGTGAGTGAGCCGTTGTGTTGTTAAAAGATACCAACTCGCTTAGTAGTTTTCGCTCTTGTCTTGTCCATGAATTGCTGATGTTTGTTAAGACTTTAGATTTTAGAAGAGACTGGATCAAGATGATGTGGTGTCAGATCAAATAGTGGCACTCTATCATCGCACGGTGTTAAATCATTACAATGTTTGTAAATTGTACGGACTTTCACACTAGATAAATAGATATATTTTATTAAGAAGAATTAGCTCAAATAACCTACTTTGATGGATTATTTTGAAATTTAGCCCAACTTACTCTCAAAAGAAACAAAATACGTATTTCAGTATTTCACTTCGCTTTGGCCATCCATGGCTTCTACATATGACCTTTTCTTTAGCAGCAGCTTTTCTTTTCTTTACCTGGTAAAATACCAAGTTAAGGTGAAAAAATGTAACTACCCAATAACGTTTATGGTTAGTGAACAAGTTACAATGAAGGCTGTATATAAGCTGTATGATAGAAGTCCTAGAAGAGCTGGTATTTCGACGACTGACCTCAGCTTCAATGGATGCCTGAATGATGAAGAAAAGGGTGTCACTAAAAATAGTTATTTTGAAAGAATTGATACTTCCCGTGATGTTTTTAGTGATGATGAGTGTATTAATGATGCGCAAGTTACAAGTTATTCTTCACGAAGTTTGTTAGATAGGCGGTTTGTGATTAGTGTTTTAAGCTTTTGTAGCCGTGAGGGGTATCTTGAACTTGGAAGAAGATACCATGCTTTCATTATTAAGAATGGAATTGGCGATGATCAGTTTGTGGGTACTAGCCTTGTTGATATGTATGCTAAACGTGGAGATGTGGATAGTGCGGTTATTTTGGTTAATCAAATGCCTTTTCTTGATGTTGCTTCTTGCAATTGCTTGATATCTGGGTATGCAAACAATGGGTTGTTTGATGAAGCTTTTAGTTTCTTCGTGAAGCTTGATAGTGTAGGGGTTAGGCCAAACCATTATACATACTCAACGTTGTTAGCACTTTGTGGCAGTCTGTTAGCCATTGAGGAAGGGAAACAACTTCATGCTCAAATTGTGAAGACACAAAGTTCATCTAAAACAGCAGTAGATAATGCACTTTTGACACTGTATACTAAGTGTGGGATGATGAAGGATGCTGAATCTTTGTTTGATAGTCTTGTGCATAGGAATGTGATTTCATGGACTGCAATTATTAATGGATGCCGACAGCATGGGGATTTTGAGAAGGCTTTAAGACTGTTTTGCTTGATGAGAGAGGATGGTGTTGATCCAAATGAGTACACTTATACAATTGCTCTTGCATCTTGTGCAAGTATGAAGAATCTTGGTTGTGGTCGCATGTTTCATGCTCAAGTTCTTAAACTGGGGATGGCTTTAAGTGATTTTGTAGGAACTAGCATCATAAACATGTACACAAGACTTGAAAAAATATGTGACGCAAACAAACAGCTCAAAGAGATGGGGAAAATGGCATCTAATGTATCATGGAATGCACAAATAGCAGGGCTAGTTCACAATGAGAAGGCCAGAGAGGCTGTGGAAGCTTTTAATGAAATGGTTAAGAATGATGCAGCATGTGATGAGTTTACCTATTCGATTATGTTGAAAGCTTGTTCTTTGTTGCCATCACTTGCAACTTGTGAGCAGATACATTCTCGGTTGGTGAAAACCAAGTTTGAATCAAACATTCATGTGGGAAGCTCATTGATAGAAGCTTATAACAGCTGTGGAAGTATGGAAGATGCAGAAACAGTTTTCAGTCAGATGTCAGCAGTAGATGTGGTAGCATGGAATTCAATGATCAAAGCTTATTCACAAAATGGCTATCCAAGAAAGGCTATAATCTTATTTCAAAAGATGGTTGAGCAAGGAATTAAGCCAACCAATTATACTTTCCTAGCAGTTCTTTCTGCTTGTAGCCACTCTGGCTTGGTTCAAGAAGGCCATAAATTATTTGAATCCATGGAGAAAGACTATGGTATCCAACCGGAAGAGACACACTATAGTTGCATGGTTGACTTGCTGGGAAGAGCTGGGCAACTAGAAAAAGCACTTGATTTCATAAACAATTTGCCCATCAAACCTACAGCTCCATTATGGAGACCTTTGCTGGCAGCTTGCCGGTGCCATAGTAACCTTCAAATGGCAGAATTTGTAGCCAAGAAAATATTAGATTTAGACCCAAACGATGCAACAGTTTACGTAACCCTCGCAAATATGTATGCTGAAGCTGGAAAACGTCTTGATGCAGAAAATCAAAGAAAGCTAATGACACTGAAGAAGGTTGCAAAGGAACCAGGATGTAGCTGGATAGAAGTACACAACAAGATCTACAGATTCTTTTCACGTGGATAAATCGCATCCTGAAATGCCAAAAGTATATGAGAAACTGAAGCAAGTAATGCAACAAATAGAAAATGTTGAGCATACCCCCATTGCAAAGGAGGATATGGTTTTATATCACAGTGAAAAACTTGCTGTTTGTTTTGGCCTTATCAGCCTGCCAGCAAACAAACGAATTCGAGTGTTCAAGAACCTTAGAGTCTGCACAGATTGCCATTCCTTTATGAAGTACATATCAAAAATTGTTGAGAAAGAGATAGTATTAAGAGATAATTATCGCTTCCATCACTTTAAGCAGGGTTCCTGCTCATGTGGGGATTATTGGTAATAACACGTTTTTTTTTTTTTTTACATTCTTCTCAGTACCAATATATGGAATTGCATGCTCTTATTTTAGTTTACTTAAATCGTTCACCATGATCAAAACATGCAAATTTGAACTTTACTTTAAAAGGGTTTGTCTGCCCTCTCGTTTGTCAACCCAGTATGTAAACTTCAAGTAAGTTTTTGTCACCACTAAACGAGCAAAAAGATCTTCTTGTCCTTCTATTATCCTTCCAACAGCTGCAGTCTTGATGTATACTTGTAACTCTTCTGATTTTGTTTTATCCTTAGAACACTTGGCCATAATCCAAACCAAATGAAATGATAATCCATACACATAATCTGATTAAAAGAAAATCATTTTTACAATGTGTTTATCAAACACATTTGGAGTGGTAACTTATGAAACAAATGATTAAGTTGGAAGCTACCACCTCCAAACTGGGTCTTAATCCAAGAAGAAAGATCAGCTATAGCATATCTACTCAAATTTTACATGTTACTCTGTAAGATAATTTGGAGAAAGACCAGACTTTCTTATCAATTTTTACATGTTACTCTCTTCTCATAGTCCTCGCTCAGTATCCAGAGCTAACTTTCTCCAATATACTGTCTAAGAAAGTAAGAAGGCTGAGCCTCCGGAGTAATGTAGAACAGTTTCTATCCTTTTCCATTAAAATTCAATACATCTTCCTCTCAGTCTCTTTTCTTTTCCACGAATTTTGTATTTTCCATGAGTTTTGAGCCTTATTTTGCCGGCCACGGCATGGCTTTTTTCATCTCACCCACGATGGACTTCAGTAAAGCTGATGCAGGTGCATATTTAGGACTTTTCAATATTTCGAACGGTCACTTCCCTACAAACCATATCATAGCAGTTGAGTTGGATACTGTATAAACCCCTGAATTTAATGATATAGAAGATGACCATGTCGAAATTGACGCCAACAGCCTGATTTCTATTGATTCTGCTCCAGCAACTTAATTTATCGATACAGAATGGAAGAACGAAAACTTGTTCCTTCAAAGTGGACAACTAATACACATTTGGATTCTATGTATGTTGGCTTCTCCGCTGCAACTGATACAAATGGACTTTACCAACATATTCTTGAGTGGAGCTTCAACAAAACTGGACGAGCTCAAAACCTTGACATTTCGAGGCTTCCTCCACTTCAATTTCCTACAACACTAAATCCAGTAGTAAGTAGGATACCTTACAGAACTTTGTTATTTTATCTATGCCAATAGCAGTTGCAATGATATCAATCTGTGTATGCATATACACTATAAGGAAGAAGAGATATGAAGAATGGGAAAGAGAATACCGTCCTCAAAAGGATCTCCTACAAGAATCTCTATGCAGAAGATAAAACTAGGCCTGTTTATGCAGAGGATCAAATGGAGTTGGTTCTAAAACTAGGCCTGTTTTGTTCATTCCGTAATCCACAAACCACTAAACTAGTTGGAACTTTTGGTTATATGGCTCCAGACCTTATGAGAACTGGAAAGGCAACTACTTGCACAGATGTATATGCTTTTGGGATTTTTAGGCTTGAAGTGGCTTGTGGAAAGAGGCCCAATAACAAGGGTTGGCTGAAAGGGGAAATTTGGTTTATTGGGTCACTGGTTGCTGGGAAGGTGTTTATGCAGAGATCAAATGGAGTTGGTTCTAAAACTAGGCCTGTTTTGTTCATTCCGTAATCCAGAAGCTAAACCAAGCATGAGGCAGGTTTGCAGTATCTGGATGGCGATGCTGTGTTGCCAAATAAACAATCAGCGAGCACTATAATCAATCTATTCTCTGCAAATGATGAAGCTCCGGACAACGAGATGCCATTTCCATCATTGTTCGAAATTGGTTATGTTGCCACCATTGATTCAATCCTCGTAGCTGGCCGTTGAATATCATGTAGTAAGTGATTGAAGTGTTGAATTTCCATGATTCATGGAAGTGTGTACTTAGCATTTTACTTAAACATAGCATATATTATATTGTAACATTATCTTATTACCGAAAACCAGGGTAGATGGTTTGCCCATAGGGTATCAGAATGTTATAAGTTCACGACCGTCACCAAACTGTCGTTCTCTTTTAGTACTCCTTTTAACAAAAATCTGTCCGGTTCTTATTATTCCCTCCGTAAGAGACAGCTTTTATTTCCAGGAAATCTCTCATTGTCGTTCACTGTCCGGTTTTATAAAATAAAAAGAAAGCAATGTATAAAATAAAGTCAATGAATTCCTTCAGTACTGGCTCATTTATCAGGGCCGATCATAAAATTTCCATCATCAGCCGATCATTCCGCACATCACAATTAGCCTACACTAAACTAATCGAAATCTACACTCATGATCGAGCATTGCATTCCGGAAAAGTACTCCACGCACACCTTATCATCACTGGCTTAGCTCGTTTGACCCACTTCGCCTCCAAGCTCATAGCCTTTTACACTGAATGCCGAAAAATATTATATGCTCGGAAACTGTTCGATAAAATTCCGAAAACAAATATCCACCGTTGGATTGCTCTCATTGGAGCCTACGCTCGGCGTGGCTATCATCAGGAAGCACTGGATGTGTTTAATGAAATGCAAGGCCAGAGTCTGAAACCCAACAAATTTGTTATTCCTAGCGTATTAAAAGCATGTGGGAATCTGCTGGATGTAGGAACCGGGTTGAAGATACACTGTGTGGTTGTAAAACATTCGTTTGAAACTGATGCTTTTGTTACTAGTGCATTGATCGATATGTATTCCAAATGTGGGTATGTTGAAGCGGCAAAAAAAGTTTTTAATGGGATGGTTGAGAAAGATTTAGTGGCGATGAACGCCTTGGTTTCGGGGTATGTTCAACATGGACTTGCTAGTGAAGCATTGAGTTTGGTGGAGGAAATGGAAATATTAGGAGTGACGCCTAATGTGGTTACTTGGAATTCGTTAATAGCGGGGTTTTCACAGAAGGGTGATCAAGTGATGGTTTCTAAGCTTTTTGGATTGATGCATAATAATGGTGTTGAGCCTGATGTGGTCTCTTGGACTTCAGTTATATCTGGGTTGGTGCAAAATTTTTGTAATGATCAGGCCTTTGATATGTTTAAGCAGATGCTGGGGATGGGATTTTATCCTAGTTCCGCTACAATTAGTAGCATCTTGGCTGCTTGTGCAAGCGTGGCGAATGTAAAGCGTGGAAAGGAGATTCATGGGTATGCAGTGGTGACTGGGGTGGAAGATGACATATACGTGAGAAGTGCTCTTGTCGACATGTATGCAAAGTGTGGTTTTATATCTCAAGCAAGGGCATTGTTCTCTAAGATGTCAGAAAGGAACACGGTCACTTGGAATTCAATGATATTTGGGTATGCAAATCATGGATACTGCAACGAAGCAATTGAGCTATTCAATAAGATGCAGGAGAAACAGAAGCTTGATCACCTGACTTTTACGGCAGTTCTTACTGCTTGTAGTCATGCTGGATTGGTTGAACTGGGACAAAGTCTATTCAGTGAGATGCAAGAAAACTACAAAATCAAGCCAAGATTGGAGCATTTTGCATGCATGGTGGATCTCCTTGGTCGAGCAGGAAGAATTGCTGAGGCATATGATTTTATCAAGACAATGCCTACTGAACCTGATATATTTGTATGGGGAGCACTATTAGGAGCTTGTAAGAATCATGGGAATATAGAGCTTGCTGAAGTAGCAGCTAAGCATTTGGCAGAACTAGAGCCAGGAAGTGTAGCAAATAAGTTGTTGTTGACAGATTTATATGCCAATGCAGGAAATTGGAGCAATGTTACAAGGTTGAAGAAGATGATGAAGAAAAGAAAATTGAAAAAATTTCCGGGATGCAGTTGGATAGAGGCAGACTAATATTCAGCTGAGTTACGGGTGATCATGCTGCCTTTTGCATGACTTGTGCTTCCCAAAGTTTCTATAATGGAGCTCTCTTTTGAAAGTAAACATTGGCTTTGTGGACCCAGGCTTGAGTTCTCGGGATAGACTATTTGGATTTTGGGAGTTATACAGACCCTTTTGCTCCTTTTGTACTAGTTGGGACAACTGTAGTACATCAACAAAGGTACATCACTATGGCATTGGGAAATTCAAAGGAAGGTGTGTCATGTTCTTTCCTTCAGGGACTTTTCTTTCCCTGGCCAAGCCAAACCATTCCACGGCTGAGAAGAGCGATGTGATTTGCAAATCACCATGGCCAGAAAGAGACCAGGTTTCTGCTGTGAGACTGCCAGCTGCATCCTCCGTGTACTGTAAGCTTGTAATAATGTTATTCTCAAGGCATAATTGATGAAAAGTTAAAAAGTATTGGATAGTCTTTCGAAGGTAGAAGGGCTTACCTCAGCCATCTGTCCATCTACTAAAGAACTGAATCTTGAATATTATGGCTCCGTTTGGTTCACATTTTTACGTTTTTGGGAAAAAAATTTGAAAAAAGTTAAAAAAAAGTTGAATTGGACAGGTATTACGATGTAGGATTTACAAATTAATAAAATACTCCCTATGTTTGTTTTTTTACAAAACACGCCTATAATAAAACATTAAAAGTTAACAAAAACACCTTCAACCCACCCATCAATACGGACAGCCGGCCACCACCGTCGAAGGATGGTCAGAGTCGTCGTATCAGCGCACGATCGGCTAGATGCCGATCATGCGTCGATATGGCCTTTTCCGGCCAAATTCACGGTGGATCTGGGCGTAGATCTTCGTCAACGACGGTCAAAGATACAGCCGTTGTTGATGGTCAACAACGACCATATGTTGGCTGTCGTTGACGATTGGTTACGACCAGATCTTGGGCCTTAGATCTGGTCTTTTCCGGCCAGATCCACCACCGTGGATCTCGCCGAAAAAGGCTAGATCAGCGCACTACCAATAAGATCCAACCAGTAGTGTGTCATCCTACAGATTCCGACCAACTTCCAGCAATGGTGGCCGAAATCTGGTATAGTGTGGGTTTAGAGGTGTTTTTGCAATTTCAAAAAAAAATATTTAGAGGTATTTAATTAAATTAACAAATTTAAGAAGTTTAAAAAAAAGTAAATAATATTGAATAATGTTGTGAGATTTTAAGCCTTTTACTGTTTAACTTTATTGAGAATACTACTTTTAATATTCCCAAAAAGAAAATTTAATTAATTGGAGTCAAAGCACTCTGCACCTCAGATCAATTTGTTCTGTGCTCTTATTCTTTCCCTTCCTAAACGGGTTTTTACTTTAAAAACAAGAGTAAACCATAGCTGATTTTGCAGAGTGGTTTTTAAATAGTTATCTTCTTACGACTTTCATCCTTGGCCAAAAACAATTTTCTGGTCATTAGTCATTACATCCAACCCTTCTCATTTATTATTAACTCCTCAGAAAAAGCAAAAGCAAGCATCTGCAGCCATATAAAGCTCTGAAACCTCAATATTTCTCAAAAATAAACATTACACTAAGAAGATACTAAATCTTTATTCCATTCCAACATTCTTTCTTTGAGCAAACGAATTTTTCCAAAAATCTTAGCCCTCCATGTTGGATGCTACTAACTTACCATTTTCTTTGAAGCAATTGTAAACGCAAGGGGATTCAGAGTACATCTTCATGCACAACAACAGGAGAAAAACAAACAAAAATGGATTTAATTTAAGGAACTGAATTGAATCCACCTTTTAGGTAACACAATCTGATAAAGATACTATACCACATTGGTTACAACTTATAAGTTCATTCAAACTTTACATCTTGCTTTCCAGTCAGATCAACTCAGCAAAGGCAATACCAAACATGTCTGAAGTTACGAGTCTACTCTGTTTATCATAGCTAATACTATAATCCACAAGAAACCTCAGCCACCCTGAACTACATTATTCATTTCCTCCACTAGCAACATTGCAAATTTCTTTTTTAAAACAAAAAGAGCCAAATAGATAAATAAATCAACAATTAACAATTCTTCTGTGCTAGAGTAGATCCCGCAAACTCTCTTAACATGCAATTATTTTAAGTCTGCATCGCACAACTGGAGGGGCAGACACTGTCATCACAGTGGCAATTGGGCAAGCAAGATCCACCACCAAAAGAATTATTGCATCACCAAAGAGAACAAATGTTTTGGAAATTACGTGATGATTTATATTTTAGTATTCATTAAGCCTAAAAGGTTCACAATCAAACAATAAGCTATTGCAGTTTCCCCACATTGGAGTTTCATGAATTTCCAAGTGAAGTTTTGAATGTAAATTTCTTGCATTGGATTTTCTTAAACTAATTCCACATTTGCAGAATAAATATCAAATTTTGTTAATTGTGTAGATTTCATAAGCTATCTGGAATGCTTCATATGGACCTCAGAGACATTGCCACCACTGTAGAATTGCAATCATCACTTTGCATTAGTATTTAGTAATTGCTTGAAAACTGACTGAGCTGAAAAAGATAATGGCCCAGAAGCAGCTCCAACAATACTTGCTAAGGTACATAAAACCCTAGTTGATAATATAGCTCAGCACATATGGACACATATATATGTAAGAACACAATAAGCTTTCTAATCCTAACATCAATAATCTTGAAAGCTTCAAAGCAAAGAAAAAAATTTTAAGGAACCAAAGGATTAATGCAAATAAATTTTCGCACTGCCTAGCTATCAAGCGCACCAATGATGACAATGGAAGAAAAAATTGAACAAGGCACTCTATACCCTACAAGGTAAGACTGACGGTCTAACCACCTGCAGATTAGACCGCCGGTCTACCTGACAACTTTTGCATAGATTTTTTATTTTTATTAACTCAGGTTTGTTGTTAAAAAAGAAGGTTTTACATGTTCGAATACACCAATCATAACATTTATCCATAAAGAACAAGTTAAGAATGTACTTTATAGCTTGTTGTCATCTTGGTAGACCTGGAATAGTTTGCAAGGACCCTTGTGCTGCCATCTGATAAATCAAAGAAGACGTGTAATGAAACTGAAGAAAGGTTATAGCTTTGCCTGATCCATAATATATTCCATACTATCATCAGAATATGCCTTTTAGTGTCTCTCTATGCTCTATAAGAATTCAGAATCCAACACCCAGCCACTTCCAATAAAAGTTAAGCTCAAACCAAATAGCCCAAGCATTTAATCTGAAAAATAAACCAATAAAAAGAAATGCAAATAAAAATTCGTATCAGCCATTTAACTGAAGTCTGAAAAACACGTCTACACATAACTGACAGCAAGCACAGAAAACCTTGTAATTGTTTGTTAAGTTCTTGCAAAAAAGAAGGAAAGCTTCAAACCTGTCATTTCATTATTATTAAATTGAAGAAGAACACTGAAGCAAAATCCCTTCAAAAGAAGCTTAGGTGTCAATCTATACACATTAGAACATGGTATTCATAGAGAAAAAACAAAATCATACCTTAACAATCACTAGCATGCTATATACGAGCATTATAATTTAGAACAACAATAGCATAACAGAGCAATACCATTCGAGTAGTTAAAACATAATAAAAGTAGAAAATGATGCACTCAAGTCAAAATTAATACTGAACTCCAGCAATGCCAGCATGTATACAGGTCACTTTCTTTAACAATCAATCTGAAGTCTTAAAGATAAAAACACTGCTTTAACGACCCCTCATTTATTGTCCCCATACCTAAGAATTAATATTATTAAGCCTTTATATCACATAACATGAAAACATAAGTTTTATTGGAATTAAAAAACTGACCTCTATTCAATTCACCAACAAAAAAATTCATACTCTTTCATTTATCACTAGAAGGCGCCACATGATGAGGATACGACATTACCGCCCCGTGCTTATTCACAGACCAATCCCTCTGTTGCAGCATATTATTCATCCCCATATTCATATTCATATTCATGCTCATATTATACATGCTCGGGTCGAACCCATGCCCCTGGTGGTGAAACCCCTGGTTCATCATCCCGTAAACCGGCATCGACATCATAGCCGCTGGCGCACCATACGACGCGGGCATCGGAACCGCCACGTGTCCATTTCCGTTATTATTACTATTATTGTTATTATTATTAGTATTTCCACCGCTCTCATAATGTAAACACTGCGGTGGAACCGGCGTGGACGCGAACAATTGATGGTCAGAAGAAGACTGGTCGTCGTTGGACAAACACTGCATCCGTTTCAAATATAACCGATACTTTTGCAAATGACTCGCCACGTTCTCGCGTGTCAGGCCTTCAACGTTCATCAACTGCATGATCGTCTTCGGTACCGCGTTTTTTATCCCTAGGTGGCCCACCACGTCCACGAAACGCTTGTGAAGCTGCGGTGTCCACACCAAACGCGGCCGTTTGAGCGTCCTCGCAGACGGATCCTCGTCGTTGTTCGAATTGTCCGTCCTCAAAGCCGAGTCGGCCTCCTCCGTACAGTCCAGTTTACGGGATTTCCGAGAGTCGGATCCCGACCCGTTTTGGTCGGTCTCGTCGGGTTCCAGAACCGTTGGGTCACGCGTTTCGGTGGACGACTTGATGTTGTTGTTCGTGGAGGAGAGAGCGTGCGTCTGGCTGCCACGTAGCGATGATAGCGTGTTCTGAGACTCGCGATTGACCTCGACGAGGGTACGGTGTTGCATCGGAGAGATACTGAAGGCCGTCATGAGCTCCAGCGGAATTAACGACTGGGATAACGGAGTTAGATCGTTTCCGTTTGGTAAGCCCAGCTCCCACTCAAGTATTCTCTCTTCGTCGGCGTTATTGTCGTCGTCGTCGTTGTTCTTGGCGTTAGGTTCATACTCGGTCATCCGAACCTCTTCGCCCATTTGATTAGGAAGTTTTTAGTCGTTTTGGAAGTCGGATCTGGGGTTACTTATGTGGGAGAGAGATTTTAGGGAGCTGTTTGAGAGGATAGAGATTTGGAGAAGAAAATGAATAGTGAAAATTTCTAGGTGGTGTAAAAAATTTGAGAAAAGAAGAGAAAAAGTGCAATATAGAATCCAGATCGATCTTGTACTGGGTGCCAACGTGGACGACTTTAGCCAGATATTTTTGATCCTCTAAATATCTATCTTGATATCAATATCACACTTCTTATAGCTCAATCTCGGAGCATTTGATCGCCACCTGTGTATATTTTACCTCTATTCCAATAATATTCTGCCACGCACTTGGTTCATTACTTGACAAAGAGAACCGACTGTACTAGATTAAAGAGGAAGATTACTGAAATGCCCAATTCTATTTAGTAATGGGCATGTCTCCATCTTAGATATTTATAACTATATTTTTTTAATATGTTTTTTGGAATCAGTGATATATTTAATAGAAGTAAAAGGGTTGTGAAGGGAGGGTATATAGGTAAATTGAGAGGTGAAATATTATAACACCGACTATGCTGCCCTTTAACTTTAAGTGGATAGAACAATAGAATATAAAAAAGAGAAAATGTTGGTTGACAGCTGGAAAAGAAAGTGGGAAACGTGGAGAAATTTAGACGGCGGAGAGATGAAGTATGAACCGTTGGGTGGTGAAAAAAAGGTGTCCATTTCATTAAGAAAGTGCACGTGGATTATAATTTGGTTTGGGTTCGATAACTGGACTCAGTATCCGAACGTTGAGTCGTCCAGGCCCAACCCAAACCTTCTTCATCTCCTGTCATTGGTTCTGAGATTTTTACACAGTTAATCTATCCGCTTCTAAGTTGAAAGCGGTGGAAGCTTTTTGCCACGGCAGCAGACTGTGTAAGCGGTGGCAGATGAGCCATGGCTCTTACATCTGTATCCCTATCTCCATCACCATTAATCCTCTCCATTTCCAAGCCAAAACCTTGCCATTCTCTTAACACCCACAACTTGTGTCTACCTTTCACTTCCTCCCCTCTATACTTATCCCCTACTCTCTCTCCAAGTCATAGAATTCCTCAAAAAAACGACAAATTTCGGAGGAGCAATGCTACCTCTGAACAAGTTTTGCCTTCCGAATCCACCGCACTTGAGACTTCTGAGCAGATTGTGTCTTCAACTGGAGATGATGGTGTCTCCAACATCATATCGATTCTTCTTTTCGTTGCTTTTATTGCTCTAACCATTCTCACCATTGGGGTAACTTCACTTCTTCAATTGTTTTTCGTTTCAGACTATTATACCAATAATGAAATAAAGTTGTCATTTTTGGGGTGAGGGTTATTGCTGTATTTAATCCTTAAATTGTTTTATTTATTTTTTCATACAGGTAGTCTACATAGCAGTGACAGATTTCTTGCAGAAGAGGGAGAAAGACAAGTTTGAGAAAGAAGAGGCAGCTAAGAAGAAGAAGAAGGGTGGAAAGAAGGTGAAGGTGAGAGCCAGAGCTGGGCCAAAAGGGTTTGGGCAAAAGATTGATGATTTTGATGATGATTGATCAGGAATGGCGATTGATGATCAAGTAAGCTTCTCATTGTCTTTGTAACTCAGATTCGATTTTAAGTCATTATTGAGAGTTGTGAAATCTTTGGCTGTATAGAATGTATTTTATTGGTCTCTCAGTTAATCGATCATGCCTAGGATCAATGATTTTACTTCTTGACCTGTAATTGGTTTCAACTGGAGAAGTTGTTTAGGCCGTAAAATATAAATCCCCAGTTGGGATCATTTGATTATGAAATGTAACAAACTTGGTAGTTGCTTCTTCAAATGTTGACGCAGCGTTACTTTACTTGTATCCTTTTGTTGTAAAATTTATTTCCATTGAACTCCCGCAGCTACAGTAGATTATACTGTTTTCTGGGGTATGAATTGACAGCAACGAGCGAATTAAAATTTAGGGGAGTTGGTCTTAATTAACAGCTTTCTTTTGTCGAAAATCATTGTTTACATTGAGTTTGAAGATCAATGAAGGTTCTTGGTGGATTTTATTGCTATTCACCTTGATACCAATATGAATATACGTAGATGGAGGTTCCATCTTCCATTGTATGAGAAGCATTTGATGAAGGAAATCAAATGAACTGCTAGATTTCAAATTAGATCCAGCTTGTTTGGTAAGGCTGGCCAACTCAGACTCAAGAATGAACCAACTCCGAAGGAAATAACCTAAGAATTGTTTGGAGAAAGCGTGTAAAACATTCAAAGGCATTGCTTCTGGGAGAAGCTTAATTTGTTTGTAGTCACTTGACCTCATTATAATCAACTTACATTACATATCTGTTGGTTAACTATATAGTCTTAATCTTAAACACCCAATGATACGGTGCTTACAATAGGAAACTCTTGGGATATGCTGACACCCCACTTACCAATGTTCTAGCGTTTAATCACAAATCCATAATCTGTTGATGCCTCAACATTCAAAAGAGGTAGGTTCTCTTCAAAACGTCGCCTAACATATCCCCAATGAATACGCTAAATCCATGCAAAATAAAAGATTGAAAGAGATGAAGACAGTAGAGTTGAGGCCATCTCACAGGAATAGGTCTGGTTACGTCATATGCATAATCAAGTAATAAATCAGAAGCATCAGAATCTAAGAAGAAAAATGTTCTTTTTTAAGGGAAAAGAAAGAGAAGTCATTAACCATACAATAAAAACAATTCCGCCTCAACTAAACATCAACAGCTCTCCACATGGCAACATTTTTGTACAGTCACGTTATGATATAAACTTAAAACTACCTCAATAACATTTAATCATTTTTTACACCCTTCAAAACCTGTATATGTCATTTTTATCTCCTCTGCAGGGGCATCAGGTGTACTCAACATCTGAACCTCAGCTTGCTCGACTCTATGTATAAACCGTAAACTACACAATGTACAGTTTCAAGTACAACCAACAACTTTATTTCCGATTGGCTTGTACCCACCCATCTTTAAAAGATAGGTAAGAGTCATAGCTCTAAATACCAGAAGAAAGAAAGAGGAAAAGAGGAAGCTCACACTAGCCTCAGTTAGCTGTACAAACACCTTTCTTTACCATGCCACTTTAAGCAGGGTGTGAAGACTGAGCAGCAATTCTCCTTTCTGCAGACAAATTAGTTGACAAGTTAGTGGACTTAAAAATAAAAGAATCAACTGATACGGTCAACATGAAATCTTCACCAACATTTGACTGAACAAGTCAATATGAATATGATCACTAATATAATCAGTCATGCACCCGGTATGCTCTAGAAGAAGTGACCTTAAAACAATAGGTCAAGAATCAATGACCAACAGGTCTAATCACATCCAGGGCGCTTCCCATATATGTTAGGTCACCAGCCGAGATATAGCAAACTAGTAAATTCTTATTTCTTATCTAAATAAATGTAATCTAATAGGGAAAGAATGAGTACCCCCAGCAGCAACAAGTTTTTCTACACGTGCAACAATATGCTTTCCGTAAGTGTACTTCTTTAAAGCATTCAAATGAACTTTAATTCGTGAAAGGATCAGCTCACGCTGTTGGTCATCACAAGTCTCCAGAACTTTTTGAACAACATAGTTTGCAAACTGATCTTTCATCATTGCCTGTAAGACAAGAATAAATAATAGCGACTAGCTGAAACTAACCATAAATAACTACAATATCAGATTAAAAAACAAAAAACACGTAAATATCAGCAATTGGTTTTCCTTCTCTCCTTTCATCAAAGACAAGCAGGAATCGCTAGGTTGCAGAACATGACATCAACCTACATGTCTCTCTAAAGCCAACTACTTAAGAAGCTGATACCTCATCACAAATTAAAAGCAATACTAATTCCAAAAAGCAGCTTACAAAAGCTACCACAATTAATAAAAATGTCACTGACTGAACATAATAATCCAGTGTCTTAAAGAACTTTCAGGGGCATCGGCCAGATAAAATGAAGCTTCAACTTCTTCTGAAATTATTATCATTATTCAGTCCAAATTAGCCATTTAAACTTTTCATTCATTTATGTCAAACGCAAGTTTGGGAAATTTTGAAAATATTGCAGAACTGTACTTTGGTGACAGTTAAACAGATAAGTCACTGTAGCTACTAAAAGTTCATAAGAATTTGACATACCTGAAGAGGCTCATTTTCATCAGTAGAGCCAAGCATCTCATTCACCAGTAACTGACGTTCAGTAGGGCCACCAAATGTTAAACACTTCTCGACAACATTGGAAGCAAATTTCTGCTGACTCATTTCAACTATCTTGCCAGCTAATTCCTCAATTATAATAGAACGCTCATGTGGCTTCCCATGCTCCAGGACATGCTGTTGAATCAATTTCAGATATCAATCAAGGTAAAGAAAAGAGATCTAAAGAGCATATAGTATGATAATTGACACAAGCTAATTGCATATTTATTCCCTTTATGCCCAGGTCACATCAAACTCAGGAAATTTGTCATCAATTGATACTTCAGGGGACAAATAACACAAGACATAACCCCAAAACTCAACTAGCCTCAATCTCAAAAGGCAAATACCAAAACACCTGAAAACTAATTTTTTTTATGAACCCATAACAATAACAACAAACAGGATTTCATAATGGAAGTTTCTAGGAAATTGTACAAACCTGAACAACATAATTGCCATACTGATCCTGTGCCAAGTTGCTGACATTTCCTAAGATCTCATCCATAACCTTACTTTGAGTTTTGTGGTCCTCGCAGTGCTCCAGTATTCTCTGCCACAAGAAAGGAATAACAATTTAGAATTAAAGAACCTATATTTTCTTCTAATCAAGCATTCAGAAGTAAAATATAGCTGTAAACATTTTCTCAACCTGTATCACACGACACCCATAAGGAAAAGCAATAACAATTTAGAATTAAAGAACCTATATTTTCTTCTAATCAAGCATTCAGAAGTAAAATATAGCTGTAAACATTTTCTCAACCTGTATCACACGACACCCATAAGGATGGGTGGAAAGGGTAACAACTTGATCAAAGAATGTTGAGACAATAAATTGAATACTCTCTTCAGGAACACATTCAATACACTTCTGGATGACATGGTTCCCATTCTGGTCACGCACACAGCGCATCACATGACCATCAAGCTCTTCAACCATTTTGATTTTCTGATCCAGATCGACAACTTCTATGGCCTGACAATTAAATGAAACATATTTCAGTAAGAACCTTCAATAGATTCAACTTCTAATCAGTCAGTCTTGGTTCAGGCATTAATTCTTTCATAGAGCTGTGGAAAATTTCTCATGGTACTATTGAAAAACTGCAGGTCATGAGAATAAACATACACATACAAAGAATTACAACACATGAGAAGGTCAATTACAATGTACAGAAGTTGCAAACTAATGTTACCTTCTGGATCACTCGGCAACCATACATTTGAAGGCTAAGGGTTAAAACATGACCAAAAAGCTTGCTTGCAAGCTCTCTCCGCTGAGATGCAAGCCCATGCTCAAAAAACTGCAGACATATACGGATATCGATTATGTAAATTCAATCAAATATGTAACAAAGAAATTAAGATCCATCAACAACAAAGTACGCATATGGATACCTTCTGAATCACATAATTACCAAATACATCGGTCATCAAAGCAAGACCTTGAGGCATGATTTCCTGATAAACCATGTTCTTCTCTTCCGTTGTGGCTGTCTCAAGTTTTTGTTGAATAAATCGGCTCCCATACTGATCCGCACTGCTCATAAAGGATTTTTGCAGAAACAAATAAATTTAGGATTGCAGCATAACAATGGAGAAGGAGATGATTTTAGAGCACTACATACCTGAACTCAACGACATGGCCTGCAATTTCTGAAAGTTCAAAACACTTTGTTTTGTTGCTCTTGAACTCTTCTAGCAAAGAAGACCCAAAGCTATCATCCATACTTCCATCCAAATGCCACGGTCCCATGACCCCACCAGCTAAGTTCCTCATCCCAGAAAAACGCAAGTTTGGCTCATTGTGTCTGATAGGACTACCAGGTCCCACTGGGGAGTTTGGAATAACAGGATTTGCCAAAGGACTGCCAGAATAGGACATACCAAGCCCAAATGCAGGACTTCCACCATAACCATGATGATTAGGACCACCAGACTTACTGCCTAATGGAGCACCATACTGTGATTTCTGAGGTGACAGCAGAACTCCAAGATAAGCTTTCTGGAGTTCAAGTAGATTCATGTATGAATTGCCGAGAAAGTTCCTGTCCACCGAGGGATCATTAAGAGCTGCAAGCTGAGCAGCATAATCAGATGTTCTCAAGTATTGGAGATACATTGGGTCGACAAAAGGGGCCTGAACAGCACCCCCAGCCATTTGACTCCCAATTCTACTGAGATTATGTGAGTCAGATGCAGCGTTAAGATTTTGTCCAGCAGCCAAACCTCCTCCAAGCACTCTTGAATCCATTCCATGAACTGCCATAGCTGATGCTGCAGCAACATTTTCATATAATGGAGGCATATTACCAGCACCAAGTTGGCCAGCCATGACAGAGGCCAAAGATGGATTCAACGAGTAACCACTTAACCCATAGTTTTGCATACCATCTATGTGCTGATACTGAGCAGGCAAACCACTTCCACCATTAAGAGTGGATGTAGGCGATCCCTTCAAGTACGAATTATTTGTAGGAACGGCAGACTTTTGTAGTTCAGCTTGCCTATCAGCTACCAAGGATGAGTTGTTCAGGTCTGAGCCACCTCCATTACTCTTACCCAAATCAGAGTAAGACATTTTGCCTGATTGATGAGCTGAAGGCATATGTAAATGCGCAGATTCTGATTTATTAGAGTATTTCTGTTGCTTGATATGATTCTGACCACCCTGCATAGCAAACAAATAATTTCGGTGATTCTCAACATCCTGTTCTATCCGCGGAGGTAGTTGGTTTTCATCACCCATCACTCCATTTCCTGACAAGTTCATGCCAGACAAAGCAGCTACCAGATCTGGAGACTCATTCATCCCAGAGGAGACACCAGAAAATGAGTTTGGACTAGTCATGCCTCTCTTTTCTGAGGTGTTAACTCTCCCTCCTCCAATTGGTGTTGGGCAAGGACTAGGAGCTCTGGCAACAAGTTGGGGATCAGGAGTGGTACTTCTAGACAAGGAAGCACCTAGAGCAGCAGCATACGAATATGAAGAAGGTGGGCCAATAGTCTGTACAGCCGATGAGCCTTGAACATTTGCACCAGAACGCAAATTAGCCAGTTCAGCTTCAGCAGTACCAATGGTCTCGAGGCTTTCATCAAATGCATTACGGCTAGCAGGACGAGACGGAATCCCTGTGCCTGGTGTTGTTCTCCCCAAGTCATCCTGCATAGACATGTATCATCAATCAGTATAAAATCAAAATTAGTGCAACAAAGAACCAAGATGTGTTTGAAGTAACAAATTCCCAACCAATAATCTCGTAACGAAATAAATAAACATGCACCAACCTAAAAGGTTAAATGTGGCTAATCAGAAGCGGTTCAATGGTTGTTAAAAGTTTGTAAGTGTAACTTAGGAAAATATGTATCCTCTGTAATCATACTCTCTGTAAATAAACATGCACCAATGATATTAGATATAAAAATTCATCTTAATTCAATAACCACGGTTACAGTTGAAACTTAAAATTTATTATATATCCACAATAAACATTCTTATGAATCGTTCTAAATTTTAGTCAATATGAATGATGACTGCAGAATTCATAGTACATACGACAGAGACCATCCAACAAATTGTGAGAATAGTTCTACAAGGTTATACGACAAAGAAAGTCATAATAATGGCATAAAAGCATGTGTTAGAGCTCATTAATGAGACCCATTAAACTGAATGTAGTAGGCCATTGACAAGCAAGTAAAAGACTACTAACTGAATGCACTGAGCAAGATTTAACCCAACCGACGCCTAATTGATAAACTTATATAAAATAGAGCCATTACTCAACGTTTCAGACTTCAAACGGTTTACAATAAGCTCAACAAACTACCATGATTGCTCAGTATGACCACATTCTTACACAAATATACATTAACTGTTAGTTAGCACCCCACAAGTCAGCATACTATAGTACTAAAGACTTAAGAGACGCAAAACAATATTTACTATCACTAAAAAGAAAGAATTACAGATTGAAATGAAGGTAAAACAAACTTGAATCCATCAATCCCACACTCATGACACTGAATTTTCAATCAAAAAAACTGGTTTCATTGTGATGTCATTCAATTTTTTACATGTCAAAATTCAAGCAAAAGGAAAAGATAAAACATTTGTAACTCATCGCCTATGCATCATATAACTAGCTTCAAAATCCAGTAAAGACAGACCACA
Organism: Pistacia integerrima; assembly: GCA_026225825.1. NCBI lineage: Eukaryota > Viridiplantae > Streptophyta > Magnoliopsida > Sapindales > Anacardiaceae > Pistacia > Pistacia integerrima. The sequence goes on from CM047746.1 coordinate 27,904,307, forward strand.
TTTTTCATGCCAAATACACCCTAAGCAGTAAATGTCACAATAGACAACCGCAAAAAAAGAGAATCCATAGATAGATACTCAATATCATCAAGAGCATTAAAGCACAGTAGTATACACAGATAACCATTCTTATCGACAAATAAGACCATTAAAGCACGTTTAGTGAAGTAAATGACCTGAAAGATTTCAGCAAGGCTCTTTTGTTTGTTCCCGAGTCCTATTCCCGACAGGCCAATGAGTCCATCACCACCCCAATCTGCTGAGCCGTGAACCTTCTCAGACTCAAGCTCACTCTCTTGTTTCCTTGAATCAAACCCTGGTGGCATAGCAAATAAAGACCTACCGCCGTCGCCACCATTATCAGGTCCTCTATTCACTTTCCTCCTATCTCCCATTCCACCCAACACTGAACTCTCTCCTCTCAATCTCTGCGCAAACCTCCAATCCTCCTTAGAAAGCAAAGGAGGCGGAAGCCTGGGGTTCAGATTCACATTCGAGTAGTAATATGAAAGATAAGCTGGATCAGACCTAAGCTCTTCCTCAGAAGAGAAACCATTATTATTATTTCCAAGTTTACCCCTAGAAAGCTCCGATATGGTTGTGTTATTAGCACTAAAACCACCGCCAAATAAGCCACCAACTGCACTCAAAGAACCCTCCACAGTTGGTGGCGCCGAACCACTTCTATACAAGTTAAGCTCACGCTCACGGTCACGATCATCAACCTCTTGTCTACTACGCTGTTCACGGAGCAATAAACCTATTTCCTTCTCCAAATCATCATCAAACGAGCCGTCGTTTCCACCTATCATCGGTCTCCTCCCCAATTCAGATAACATTATCTAAACAAGAAACCTAATTGATCATAACCCTTTTTGTTCAACAAAGTCAGAAGATAATCACTGCCCAGATGCAATAATCAGGCTCTAAACCCTAAAACATTCACAAAATGGAGCTTCTAAAGACCAAACAACTAGACCTAATATTTACAGACCCAAAAAAACTCAACTTTGAAGGACTAAAAATCAAAACTTGAACCACCTCAGCAACTAAAACTAAAATACTCTGATGATCAAAGCAAGAAATAACGATTAAAGGATGGATTAAGTTATATATCAGGAATTAAAGAAACAAAATTTATGCAACATGTTTTCCAATTAAGAAAAAAAAAAAAAGGGTTGTAAGAAAAGAACAAAAAGCAGTTGAAACAGTAAGGTGAGAAGAAGAGAGAGGTTAGAGAAGGAAAACTAAAGGAGATGAATCCGGCGGCGATTGGTTCATAGAAGAACCCTTATTAGGGTTTTGTTGCAATTGAAGAAGGGGATTAAATACAGTGATAGTAAAAATAAGAAATGGATATTTGTTATTTAATTTAATTTAAAAAAGAAAAGGGGAAAAACACAATGAATAGTGCTAATAAAAAAATGTCCTGAAAAATAGGGCTAATTGACCAAAAGCTAACCGACTGATGTTAAAATTTTCTTTTGATTTTAGGGAAAGAGTAAGAGAAGAAGAAGAGATAATGATGGGTTTGGTTTCCTCGTGTTGTAAAAGAGGAATCTGTGACTGACACGTCAGCTCTATAGATTCGCTGCTTTAACTAAGTTAAAGTAAAGTAGCTGTTAATTTCGGAACAACTGCCCCCTCCCCTTCCGTTTCTTTTATTATCAATAAAATTATTTTATTTTTATCTTTAAAAATCCAAATCTAGATTCTATTGAGACATTGATGTCCAATTAATCATCAAGTTTGTTTTGCTAAACAAAGAAACTGAATAAATTCTGTTGTTGTTGATGCAAATAAAACTAACCCATGTCTACAAAAGACAATAACTGCTCTTGTAATGGTTAAGTAGTGAGCAGCTCATGTTTTCCAAGGAAAATGAAGCTATTAGTTGTGACTATAAATTAATTAATAAATATTGCATTTAAAACGTTTAATAAATTAGTTAGTTGTTGGCAAACCCACAACCAAACAGTAAATCTAATATTATGAAGTTATAATAAATCATGTGAGTTGAATTAATTAACACGAATGATAAAGTAAGTGAGGTCAACGTGAATTAATGATAAAGTGAGGTTGATAATATCGAAAACAAAGCATGTGCCTAACATCAGTCTGAAACTAAACTTATCAGATTGTTTTTGTGATTGAAAACAAGGACAGGGAGTGGGAGTGGGAGTGAGTCTGAGTAGGTATTTATTATAAGCATGGTTAGGTTTTTAGGAAGTTGGACATATTGACATTTCTCTCCACTTCTCGCAAGAGGAGATACTTATATTGAAATTTATGTTGTCCCATTCTTTCGCTAATTTAGACTTTCTCTTTTTTATCACCATCATCATATAACACATCTTTCAACTTAAAGAGAGAGTGAACGACCTTTTCTCACTCAAAATACCACTTTACTATCCAAACTACAATTCTGTTATAAATCCGTTATAAAACCACAATGAGTAACCAAGTATCGGGGTTAAAGGAGTTTTGAAGAAAGGAGACTAAAGGTTGAAATGATGGTGAAAGATTAGATTTTGACGGTCGGAATCGGTGCTAAAGCAACGAAACCCTAAGTGGTGGAAAGCGGCGAACGCCGTGCAATTGGAGTTGGGAAGGTTGGGGTTTTGGAGATTGGAGGCTGGTGAGTTGATTGGTGGTCTTAAAAGGGATTTTCAACGTCGAAAGCAACCTAAAAGGGCAAGAATCGCAAACCAACTGTGTGCGGTGGCAAGTGAATTAAGAGGTTAGACGGAATAGAGTGGAAGGGATTTTGATGAGGGAGTGATGTGGAGTATTCTGGTGGTAGTGGGAGGAGTCAACGACCCCAGATTTATGTAGAAATAGCCTGAAAACGATAGTCAACGCCATTTTCTTTTCTAGTTGATTCCATGATCGGAAATTATCCCTGTCACCACCAATCGACTCAATAGCTCTTCCTTTTCAAAAGCCTCAACATTCTTGATTTTGTTCACTCACCAATCGCCAACTATTGAAGCTTCCCCACCTAGGGTTTTTCGATTATTGTATTTGTTAGGTTGAAAGACGATTGAGAAAGGTTTATCAAAAGTGTTTGTTGATTTTCTGATCGGTCAATACTCCCTAATGTCGAAGACAATTATCGACAATGAAAGGGATAATAGTATTTTCGTTTTTACAATGAATATCATTATATTTAATAAAATTATGGTTTGGGTAATAAAGTAGTATTTTGAAATATTTTGGTGGAGAAAGGCAAACCTTAGGTGGAAAAAGTCGTTTAATTAAAAGAGAGATTGGATTTGAGCAGATAAGCAGAGGCATAATAAAAAATTGAAAAATGCTATCCTTACAAAGACAATACAAAGAGAGCTACAAAGTGACATCATCAGGAAGGAAAAAACAAAGAAAAAACGGAAAAAGAGGGGGAGAGAGAGAGAAATCATGAAATTGTCTTTGTATGGCCTCTTTGTTTTTGTCTTTGTAAGAGTAGTATTGCTCTAAAAAATTGATGATGTGAGACCCGGAATATGAAAACCAAGACCGAAATACATTGATGAATGATGATGATGGTGTATGGTAGAAAATGACACCATAAAATTTATTAAACCAATTTTTGTTTCCAAGGAATGCGGCTATCTATATAACAACAACTAAGATTCCATTTACCATCACCCCTCTCCATCCTATAATATGTTCTCTAATTTGTATATATCCCTTCATTATCATGCTATAACACAATAAGCTAAGGCAGTGAATTCAGTCATTATTAACTTTAATATATATATATATATATATATATATATTCTACTTTTAACGCGTGAATCAGAGTAGTAGATGATGTTTAGGAGACAATCATAAGTGGACTGGACACCATTCATTTCTTCTCTGATCCAACAACAAAGATGCTTTTTCTCTCTAATTAATTACTTCCAAATATATTCTCATGTTTTTATCACACTTGCCTCGTTAAGCATCTTCCTGCCTTTGCCAGGTGTCTCAAAATCTATCAACATTTCATTTTACAATTTTACCCTTCCATAAAGTCAAAGTGTCTCCCTGCGACTCAGTCCACGTCAATAAACCGTGTGCTTCATCCGTTCACACCGCTATCTCTGCCTTTTGTATATAGCCACCCCCCTTTGCCTTGCTTCTTCTTCTCCAAATCTATCAGACTTTGTCTTCGTCTTTATTGCTTCTTTGAAGTCTTCCTTTTACACATGTCATCACCCACAACATCATCGTATTGGTGTTACAGATGCCTACGGATCATAAGCCATTTTTCTCCACACAACCACATAGCATGTCCGTATTGCGACAGTGGATTCATAGAAGCAATCCAAACAGAAGCTACAACCACCGAACCAGATAGTTTAACCCCTCCACTACCAACCTCCTCCATGTTTATGATTAACAACAGTAATTCACGGCGAAGAAATCGCCAGAACTCTCACGACCAACCACCTTCAACCGTCAACCCAGTGATCCTCCTACAAGGCCAGCCCAACGAAGAAATCGATAGCAATAACCACAGCATCTTTGAACTGTACTACGATGACGGATCTGAGTCGGGTCTCAGACCAATACCCGAGAGCGTGATGGAATTTTTGATGGGTTCAGGTTTTTATTTGTTACTTCGACAGCTATCTCATGTTGATATAGCAGGGTTAACTCGGCCGGATAATTTACCAGCATCAAAAGCTGCCATGGAGTCCATCGCAACAATTGAAATCTCATCCGCCGATATAAATTCAGAGAGTCATTGTGCAGTATGTAAAGAAGAATTTGAGCTTGGAAATTTAGCAAGAGAGCTGCCATGCAAACATATTTACCACGAAGGTTGTATATTACCATGGCTAGAAATGCGCAACTCGTGCCCAGTTTGCAGGAAGGAGTTACCGGCAGCTGAAGAAAATGAAGGAGGAATGATTGGGTTGTCTATATGGAGATTGCCGGGAGGTGGATTTGCGGTTGGGAGATATAACGGGAGGAGATCGGCGGCAGGAGAGAGGGGGCTGTCATTTATGTTTAGTGATATGGATAATTCATTTGGTGAAAGTGGTAGGATTTCTCCGAGGAGGGTTGCGTGGTTTGGGAGGAGTTGGGAGAGAGATCAGAGAGGTGGTGGTGGGCTGAGGAGGGCTTTCCGTGGACTGGGAACCTTTTTCAGAAGATTTACATGCAGGGGGGAACAATAATTTTAGGCATTCATGAAGATAATATGATATGTTTAGATTCTTATTTTCAATTAATTTAGGAATAATTATTATTTCATCTACAAATCTTTTACACTTGCTTTGTAAATTCGACCCTGTTATTAATGGGGTGCGTTTAAAATATGGTTTTCTTAACCATACAGGTGCCTATAAGGAGACTCAAATTCCAAACCTTATAAGAGCAAACTACAGGCTTAACCATTCGACTATTTCTTCATGAGTGTATTGAATAGGCATAATTTGTTCATGCATGTTTCATTTCCTTAATTTACATTTGAGACTGTAAAACATAAATGATTCAAAGTTGGTAGAGCTAGGGACTAGGAAGAAGCAATGTTTTTGCAGTTTATGTACACTTTTCATCCTTCTCTAAATGTCATTTAATTCATAAAAAGATATATTATTTGTACCCAGTAAAAGGATATATTCTAAATCTTTGTGAAATGCTTTGATTTGTGATGGTGGGACTGATACTAAGAGGAAAGCGAGAAAGAAGAATGATTTGATTCATTAAAATATGTCTTCTGTAGGCCTCCTGTGGCTGGAGAGTATTGTATGTGAGAATTCGTTTCAATTATAATCCCACTAGCTTATAAAAAGTGATGCCTGATGAAAATGGGGCATCGTCATTTGCTCAAAAGCACTAGCTTTTGCATATCTGGCTGGACCTGGTCCTTAGACAGGTCTTATATTTCATTTTTTTCTCTTTGACAAAGAATTGGTCAGAATCAGATATATATCTTGTCCATTCTCGTTTACGATGAGGATGAGAAGGTAAACTTCACATCAAGTGGACAAAACGGTGGCTATGGTTCATAAGTGGTGGGCGGTTCCTAAAATTTAATAATATGGGGCAGGCAATAGCCATATTTGCAGTAACTTTGACGAATTCAAAGCTGAAAAGAGGAGAAGCCTTGGAAGACTATATATAAAAACTCTTAAGACTGAAGAAGCGAAGAGAGTTTGTCCTCTGCACCGACCCACCCGGTTGTCCACTTACGCACGCACTTGCACTTTATGAAAACACCTCGAAGCTCGATCGGTTATTCAGTGAAAGTGTAGATAAGGTTAATAGAATGCGGCAATTAAATTGTTTCTTGTTGCACAACACTTGCCATATATATCTTTTGTGTAGACCAATTTCAAGGGAAAAAGATGTCCATGTGGGGACGATGGTAAAAATTCTGACACACTTCAATTTCAATTATATCAACCAAATTTCTTTGTTCATCAAGATTATATGGGCTTACTTGATACTTCACTAGAGAGCAAATGACTTGTAATGGACAATAATCATGTACTAAAATATTAACCACCAAGTTCAAAGGTTTAATTACTTCAGCAAAGATAAAATAAATGTATGAAAATATTAACGTACAGCCATAATTCTTTTGGGTCAAATATAATTTAAATTTAGATATTTAATAAGTTGACTCTAAGTTTTTATTTTATTTTTTTATAAAGCTATGGTGTTTGTTTGAGCTTATGAAAATTATCTTATAAGTTAGCTTATAAGTATTTGAAATTTTAAGCAATTACGTGTTTGGTTAAAGTACTTATAAGTGACTGATAAGTAATTAACGTGTTTGGTAAAATGTGACTTATAAGTATATTTTATTATAAAATGACTAAAAAAGGTACTACATTAAATAAGGGTATACTATGGAATTTTAAAATTAAACAAGGATAATATGGTAATATACTTTGTCAAATTAACTTATAAGCAGAATGCTTATAAGCAAAAAAAAAAAAAAAAGTACCTCCCCCTCAACTTATTTTTTTTTTGCTTATAAGCTTAAAAAAGTTATAAACAAACAGGTCAGCTTAATTTTAGAACTTATAAACTAGTTTGACCAGCTTATAAGCTTAGACAAACACTCCCATAATTGGATTGAATTGCTTTTAAATTGGATTTACTTAGCAAATTCAACCATTCATCCAATCCAATTGGAATCTCAAAATCGTGATCTAATCCTATTAAATAAAATCATCAAAACTGATCAAATTGGATCGGTATGGATTGATTGGTTGGTTTAATTGGATTGGATTGAATTTTAAACTGCTCTAATATGAATTGTATAAGTAATCATATTAACGGTCGAGTATAGGCTGCATACTTCAACGCCATCCATTTTCGGAACTAGTTGATTCGATAGGTGAGTTGTTACACACTCTTTAGCGAATTTCAACTTCCATGACTATCATCCTGCTGTCTTAATCGACCAACACCCTTGATGGGTTCTAGGTTGGTGTGCAGTTGGGCACTGTAACCCGACTTTCGGTTCAACCCACATCGCCAATTCTACTTACAAAAAATGACTCATTTGAAGCTCTCGATTCCGTGGCGCAGCTTAACGAAGCAACTACAACGTCTTACCTATTTAAAGTTTGAAAATAGGTCGAAAACGTTGCGCCCCTAATGCTTCTAATCATTGGCTTTATCCAATAGAACTCGCCCGCAAGTCAGTTATCCTGAGGGAAACTTTGGAGGGAACGCCCCTCATACCCAAGTCAAACGAATGATTTGTACGTTACTATCGTTGTGGGCCTTGGGTTCTTGATACATAGATGCAAGTATTATACTATATAATAAAATATGAACAACTATTTTGTGCATAGTTATTAGTTAAACAAGTTTTAATATGAACAAATACTGTAAATAAAACTATTGGGAGTAAGAGATTGATTACCTAAATCTAACTTTAAAGAGGACAGATCCGACGGTTGACATAAAGTCATTCTCTCTTTCATAAGTCGTGGCAGCGCTTCGATTTAAAGCAAGTTGACGTGGCAGCCTCTAGAGTCTTCAAAATAATCGCTTCAACGAATACTCACTATTTCCACTATTAACACAAAGCCAGCGCCATTTCCACAGATCCATCTCACTCTCTGCTTTCTTTCCTCACTCTCACAATTGTAAGTTTTTTTTTGTTCTTTTTATTGTTCTGTGTTTTATTTTCCTGAGAAATTGCTGGAAAACGCGAGAAAGTTCTTTTCAGAATCTCTTCATCAATGATCATCCTTTATTTATTTTAAAAATTTTAACGCAAATTTAGGTCAATGTAGGTTAAGGTCATCTCTGTTATTGCTTTAGCTGGATTTCTCCATTATTGTTTCTTGTCAATCGATGTTAAATAGTGTCGTTTTTGATGAATTTCATTTACATGCATGACTGTATTTTTTTGTATTTTTTTTAAATTAAACTGTTATGTAGTTTTGATAATATTGAGTTGATTAATGTGTTTCATTAGACGGTGTCGGTGCTATACAATGCAGATATAGATGTTCTCTTATTAGACTTGTTTAATATTCATTTGATTGTAAGTGCACATGCTATATCGTGAACTTGTATTTATTTGTTTGTTAGTTTTGTATATTATTTTAGAAGGGCTTAGAATCATATTATATTAAGGTGGCGGTCTGTAAATATTATGATTCAGTTCAAAGGTAATGACTGATTCGTCAACCTGGAGAGTCTTTAACAATTGGTTGAATTTTGAGTTTTTAAGTATGTTATGCTGCTCTGTTATTTTCATTTTTATTTTTATATGCAGTGACCAAACTAATTGGAAGTATTAAAGAGGCAACTTGAATTTTTCGTTGAATGATATATGTTCTGTGAGTGGGTCAAATGGTCGGCAAGTTATGTATTTTGATCAAATTCATAGCATGGATTTGTTAAATTAGTTGTTTAGTTATGGATTTCTGCCATTTTCTTTTTTGGTCTACGTTTCCACCTTTTTAAAATGTAGAGCTCCTATCTTGTGGTACATTAGATACGACATCAATACTTGCAAATACACACATAGGCAAAATTTTAATTTTTCAATTCCTCTAGCTGAAAGGTTTCTTGCAGTTTTGTTGGCATCTTTGCATAATCAAGTTGGAATCCATATAATTCCCATGTAAGATTTTCCATTGTAATATTTAAAAATAATCACATGAACGATGACTATTCTATATATATTATACATATGAGTGTATCTTGAGTTTCTAATTTAAAGTTGTGTCATGGGAATGGTGACTCAGTTTGGCCCTAGTTATCTTCTATGTTACTCCAAGTTGCGGGCAGCTGTGTCTTTGGAATATTTTTTATGATTTTTAATTTGAGGTCAGATTCAAGTCATGATCATCAATTCTATCAATTCTTAAGCCTTATTGAATTTAGAGGATGTGCTTAATCCATGTAAATTTTGAGTAAGGATTAACCTTTGATCTATAATTCATTTTGTGGGCTGTTGCATATTGTGATTCCAGTCATATGCACACCATTTGTTTTAAAACAGATTGATATATGGGGACAATCATTTCTTATGCTCTCGCAGGCCTAAGTGATCCTTGAAGTATTAGAAACTCGAGTCAATCATGGATGATGTGTTGGCTATCTGTGCTTGCTACAATTTGATTACTTTTGCTGTCATAACTTATATCCATTTGGAACTTTGCAGGATTTAAGGTTCTGAAGACATTATAAAAGAAGTGATATATACTAAGTTTGCCCCCATACTACCTGATACAATTTAAAGACAAGGTTAACTGTAATTTTTTTTCTATCTCAAACATGAGTTTCGTTTTTCGGGGGACTAGAGGAGATATTGAAAGTGGATTTCCGGGATTTATACCTGAACGACCTGCAGTGGTATGTTCATGTGTGCTTGTGTACTTTGTACCCATTACTCAGTCAGATTATATATGATTTAGAATATGGAATGGGAGTGGATCTTCTTCCAAAGTCCCACACCTCTGGAAGATTCTGATACTTAGCCTTGGTGTTATCTGTCACTGTGCTAAATTTTTTCTCCTTCCTTCCAGCGTATTCATGCAGCTCGACCAGTTAATATAAACTCACTTGCTTTTCTTGTCACAGGTAATGTTTCTCATCTATATGCTTGATTCTGTTGCTTTCAATGTGATTAAAGTGCATTCTAATCCTGAAATAACCTGGTTATTGAGCAGTTCTTTTGCTGTTCATGATTTTAAACTCTCACCAGATGTCACCAAATTTTCTGGTACGTACTATGAGCATCAATGTGGATGCGCTAGTGTTTCTGAAGTACATATCAATTTTGGAGGCATCACAATATGTCTATGTGTGCAGCTCTGGCTAGTTGTTGGTGTATTTTTGATGGCCACAAGCCTAAGGATGTATGCCACTTGTCAACAACTTCAAGCCCAGGCTAGGGCTCATGCCGCAGCAGCCAGTGGTCTGCTTGGTCACACTGAATTGCGACTCCACATGCCGCCATCAATTGCTTTTGCAACCAGAGGACGATTACAGGGGCTAAGGCTTCAGCTTGCACTTCTTGATCGGGAATTTGATGAATTAGGTCAATTCTTATCTGAGCTTTATGGTTTTATTGGTGTGGTCAACTTTTGAAAATTTAAGATTCCCTTGCAAATATCCAGGAGTCATTGTCTACTGTAGTGCTACAAATCTTGATCTGATTAGTCCAAGCCCTTGGCCCTGGGTTCAAGTGTGCCGAGCTGATATGCAAAATGCCATTAGTAGTACGATTTCTAAAACTACCTGCCTTGGACCCTGCTTCAGTGTGAGCAGAACTGGGTTTCTAACCATTGCAGATGTCAAAGCAAATTTGGATTGTGGTTCTAGTTTTGTATGATAGAGTTATTTGTATATACTTGGAAGATTAATACTTTATGAAACTCTGTTGTAGATTATGATACTCTCAGAGCACTAGACTCTGATAATACTTCCACAACTCCTTCGATGAGTGAGGAAGAGATAAATGCCTTACCTGTTCACAAATACAAGGTTCCTGGCCCAGAGAGGTGAGTTGCAAATTTTATTTTAGTGTTTTTTTTTTCGGATATGGTGTAAATTTGGGGTTTGCTTTTGGATCTTTTGGCTTTAAACTAATGCTGCTGCCTTTTCTGTCCAAACTCACTGTTGGGGTTAATTTAACCATTAAAGTGATAGAGACATCTTTAATACAAGCCTTTAGTTTATTTTTTAAATAAAAAATAGTTCAGTTATGGTGACATCTTTAGTTTTGTAAGCATTGTCTTGCCATATGATGGAAAGATAAAAAATTTCATCAGCTAACCATGTTTATGGTGGGGAATGGAACAAGTGTCTAGGAAGTAATCCTATATTATGGTACTTGCCGTTTGATTATGGTTGTGAAAATAAGAACAGGGTGCATTTCTCATTTTTAATAAAGTGCAAGTCAATCAGTGAATTTGGATAAAAGAATTTCGTTATCTGCCTTTCTTAACTATAATATATCTGTGAGACAATTCTTTCTGCATGATGTCATTTGTCTAACTACTTATGCTTATTATTGGCGGGATAAAAGAGTAGTTAGACTATTCCCAGGTTTAAGTTTCTTTATTTTTACCTTTGCTTTGTTCTGGTTGTCGGTTATGCTAAGAAATCATGTAGGAATTCATTTCTAATCCCTTGGAATCATGGTACTGGTTTGACATGATTTGTTTGTCTCAGTGCTGGCTCATCATTACAACATCCATTGTCTTCCTCTAACCCAGCTGAGGTATTTATTATCCAAAATGTAATGACTTAATTAATGATATACTGCTTGTTTGTGCTATCACTCTTGGATATTAATATTTCTTTATTTTGCAAGCTGTCAAAGCAAGAATCTAGAAAAACAGATGGGTGCGTGAAGGCTTCAGAAGATGAACTGACATGCACTATTTGCTTAGAGCAAGTGAATGGGGGTGAGCTTGTTCGTAGCCTACCTTGTTTGCATCAGGTTCATCCTCTATCCATTATTGTTGTCAGTTAACATATTTTTAAGTCAACATTTCTTTACCTTAGTACTTTGTCAAAGTTTTTCCTGTAATGATGCTGAAAATCTCTATAATAGTGTACTACTGTGACAACTGTGCCATCATCAGAATTATTGCCACTTTGGACTTAAAATTTTCATTCTGACACGGGAAATTAACTGGGACCTCATGAGATTTAGGGATGTAATGACTGAATCCAAATTTATATAGAAAAATCCCAGCCAACTTCTCTAACCTTTCACAACTGTCCCAAATATTTCCCCTTAATTGAAGTTTGAAACAATCAATCCTAATCGATGGGGCAACATTATTGAATTAACCTTCAATGTTGATTATTGGATGTATACTAAATACTGAAAATTATTAAAAGAAAAAATTAGGCTAAGTGGGCTCCTGACTGCCTTGGCATAAGATCTGGCCACAATCTAAGCCAAGCAGAGTCTAGATCCAGCCATGACCCGGCCAAGAGATTATAGATCCGACCACGATCTGATTTTGCAAGGTCAGATCATGCTTGGGCTTACACCAACAGATTTCATTTGTTGCCACTACCATGCTGCCAGTAATCAGGCCACCACTGCCATTTCCGACAGCTCCACAATCAACCAGCCAAAATTATACCCTTACCTGCACAAATAATCATTGAAGCACCAAATTTAAACTCTTACCCACACAAATAATCATTGAATCAGAATCTCTGAAGGTATTTGAGAGTTTTACAAATCTTAGGGGAGGTTCATCGGAATTGCCCTGTTGAAAATCTTTAAAGATTGATTTATTTAAGTTGGTGAGGAATATATTTAAGTCCATCTAAGATTCTTTGATGTAATGATAGAATTCTCAGCCTGGCATTTAAGATTTGTTTATCTAGATTTGGGTTCTTGTGGTGGTTAGGCTGACATATAGGGAGGATGTGTATAATAGATGATAAGTTGTATGGGGTATTATTTTGCAGTTCCATGCCAACTGCATCGATCCATGGCTACGGCAGCGTGGCACATGTCCTGTGTGTAAGTTCAGGATGGTATCAGGATCTGGATGGCAGGAAAACAGGGGAAGTGAATCAGACGATTCAGACATGGTTTGACGTAAACATCTTATATGCATATAGTATTTAGTATATGTATATGTATAACATCTGACTTGCACTAAAATAATTTTTGCTGTAGAACATGTGTATATAGAACCTCAGGGTCGGATAAAAGTGAAGGAAGTGTATTGTTAGTCAACCCATTTTCTTAGCCTTGTATTTTTTTAATAATAATAATTGTGAAGATATGGTCAGGATGGTTACTTTGATTATATCAGCTTTAATGTCAACCGTTTATGAGATATATATAATTTTATTAAAAAAAAGTGTGTATATGCTAGAAAATGCAAGTCAACACTTGAGATTAGAAGTATGAACTTCAGATCTAAGGAAATGATTTTGATTGAAGGGTTTCTTTTTTATTTTTTATTTTTATCAATTTCTGTTTGTCATTATCCATTTATTCGTCATTGCCTTCATCATAATTCTTATTGTATTGAGTGATTAAATTGACCATCTTTGCTTCAAAAATGTACCATAAAATATTTTGCTGACAAGCTTTTAGAATTTTGATACACGTTTAATGGTACATCATACATACAACATTTCAAGAAAATAATTATATTTCAAAAATAAAAATCTTAAATAAAACAGTTATTTCCCAAGTTCTCTCCAATCTTGTTAATTCATAAATTAAGACTTTTTTGCTTAAAAAAAAAAAAATTATTCGGCGGGCTTGTACAGTTGTACTAGGCTTCAACCCAGCTATTGCCACCCAGGGTTTAACTGTGGTGTAGTACAACTTCACAAAGTCAAAACTGTACTGCAGCAAACACACTAATCCAATCTTTCTTTAAATAAAACCAACTTAGCTAATCCAAACCCGATCAACAAATTCTAATACAACAACTCCATTCATGGCTCCTCGAATTGTTTCCTTCAAGTCAACCATTCTATTCATTTCTCTTCTCCTCCTACAATTCTCCCTCATCAATGCTCATGGAGGGAGCGATGACGATGAAGATAGTGCTGGTCATGATGACCATGCAGATTTGCATGCAAAGGGCTTAATTTTGGTTAAAATATGGTGCTTGATCATTCTTCTTGTAAGCACTTTCGCTGGTGGCGTCTCCCCCTACTTTTATCGATGGAACGAGAGCTTTCTTCTCTTGGGTACGCAATTCGCCGGTGGGGTTTTTCTTGGAACTTCTATGATGCATTTCTTGAGCGATTCAAATGAAACTTTTCGTGATCTCACAACTAAAGAATACCCTTTTGCATTCATGCTGGCATCAGCGGGTTATCTTCTGACGATGCTTGGTGATTGTATAATCAGTTTTGTTGCAAAGGGATCAAGTGAAAATGAAGCTAAAGTGGAAGTGGAAGAAGGGAGAATAGTTAGTGATCCTAAAGAGGATGTGAGCCCCTTTTTTTTAAGGACAACGTCCTTTGGGGACACCATGCTTCTCATTCTTGCCCTTTGTTTTCATTCAGTGTTTGAGGGCATCGCTGTTGGAGTTGCAGGTATGCCAAGGATTACTCAATTCTCTATAACTGTTTTCCTCTAAATTAAATACACGTTAGAACAACTCTGTGTTTTGCATTATTATATTAGCATGTGTGAGTCCTGTGTATATCTTTTTAAATCGTATGCATGTTAATCACAAAATCTGACAACAAAGCTTTATATATATATTGATCATATATTCATACTCCTTCTTCATGATATAGATTAGTACTTATAATTATACATGTACTTTAAAATGAGCTCAATGTGTATACGAGCATAAGTTACTATCAGTAGTTTAATCTTTTGTTTGGCAGCTTGATATTCGTTTCTGACAATATAAATTTGTGTTTTCAGATTCTAAGGCAGAGGCATGGAGGAATTTGTGGACAATTTCCTTACACAAGATCTTTGCAGCTATTGCAATGGGAATTGCACTACTCAGGATGATACCAAAGAGGCCATTTTTATTAACAGTGGCTTACTCGTTTGCCTTTGCTGTTTCTAGCCCCATCGGTGTAGGGATAGGAATTGCCATCGATGCCACAACTCAAGGACGCGTTGCTGATTGGATCTACGCAATCTCAATGGGACTTGCTTGTGGGATTTTCATATATGTTGCCATTAACCATCTCATCGCTAAAGGGTTCAAGCCGCAAGCTAAATGCTATTTTGATACCCCCTTCTTCAAGTTTCTTGCTGTGCTTACTGGGGTTGGAGTTATAGCAGTTGTTATGATTTGGGATTGATGTGATGCAATTTTCTGTAGTAATTTTGGTGTCTGTTCGTGTATTTTTATAGTTGTTCAAATTCCTGGATAAAGTTTGGGGAGCACTCACTATAATTGAGAAACCTTTTTCTTTGATACAATCATATGCATTAATTACGTAATATTTCTTGCTAATATATTCATGCACATCCATTTACAAGATGTACAAACATGGATGTCCAGGAAAGCAGCCGTTATACTGCCATGTTTAATATTGATTGTTAAATAAGTAAGATTTCAAATTTACAATTATGATTACACTTTTTCTTTTTTGTTTTTACCTAAGGTGTATGGACTCATTTATGTACACTTCAACTAATCTTTTGGAGAGATCAGCGTAATAACTTGCTGTCACGACTTCAGATTGGGAATTGAATCTAAGATCGTGTGCTAATCTATATTATTTCTAATTCGTCCTGACTATCTGAACTACCCACGAATGGATACTTATGACAACCCTATCAATCATAAACAGTGTCCAATGAGTGATAAAAATGTAATTTATGACTTTTTTTTTTTTCTTTTTGAACATAATGATAGTATCCCTTTTAAATTTCTAGTAATAGTATTGATTTAAAAAAAAAAAAAATCTGCTACATAAATTGAGAAAAATAACATCCTAGCATGAAATATTTTGCTAAATATATTTACAAGAATTTAATATTGCAAAATTAATTAAGAAACAAGAATAGAAATGTACGTTGCTACAAATATCCTTCTGAATTTAATTTGAGTATATTGTAGAGAGATGATTTGATTACTCTATAAGGATCGTAGTTGTTGTAACTACAAATTCAGCCCCATCCAATGATCATAAACTGTTACTTAAGTAATTGTTTTTTACACCAAAAAAAAAAAAAACTGTAGATATCCAGATGGGTGAGTAGTTTTCAATATGTTAAATTAAGTATTAACTTGATGATTAAGCTTTCATATCCATCATTAGTTGGTTAATACACAGTGAGAAGTATTGAAACAACCAAATCTCTATCATTCTTATGTTGCTTGAAAGGAAGGTGGATCAAATGTCCTCCTCCTCCGCGGCTTTTGAATTCTTAAGGGTTGGGACAGATGCTGTATGTCACCAACCGAAAGGACATCTCCCACTCTGTCTTTCTCGATAGTTACCAACATGAACGTAAATTTGACTTAATAAAGCACTGCTTTTCATTGGTTTATTTGTGGAAAAATATTAAGGATTTATCTTCATCACTAAGACTAATTAAACCAATGTTGAATTTTTTTAAGAATTGCCTTTAGTTATTAGCTGAATATTAACGTTACATATATGGTAAAAGAAAGCCAGTCGAGACAGATAATTTCTTAATTAATCTTCAATGGCACTCTTTGTTGAACTTGAACCAGCAGTAGGTAACTCTCTCTTCTTCTTCAAACTTAGCTTACTCACTCTCGTCACCTAATCGACCAAACAAAATCTCATGCAGGTCTATATAATCCACACTCACTGGCGCCTTTCTTGAACCACTGCAAACTAAATACAAACTGTTAAAGTTCAACCTCACTGTATTCGCTCTCCAAGCTGATTCATATATTAAGCATGGGGTCTCCAGTAAATATTCTTATGGGTTTTGTGTTTGTTATGGTCTGTCTTTGGGTTTTTCCAGAGGCTGCCATGGCCACTTCAAACCATGCCAGCATTACAAGGCACTACACCTTCAACGTCTGTATCAAATTAACCCTGATTTTTAGTTATTAATTATCATACTTATATATTTTTGTCCTGAGAATAGATTTGTTTTGCAGATAAAATTGAAAAATGTGACTCGGTTGTGCCACACAAAGAGCATGGTGACAGTCAATGGGAAATTTCCTGGTCCTCGTGTTATTGCCAGAGAAGGTGACCGTGTGGTGGTTAAAGTGGTCAATCATGTTCCAAATAACATCAGCATTCACTGGTAATAAAATAAAATGAAATTAATAATTGCAGTTGTCTTAATCTTTAACATATCTTGGTGAATGACAAATTATTGGTGAACATATATAAACGTGACAGGCATGGAGTTCGACAACTTCAAAGTGGATGGGCAGATGGACCATCTTATATAACACAGTGTCCTATTCAAACAGGCCAAAGCTATGTATACAACTTCACCATTGTTGGGCAAAGAGGAACACTCTTCTGGCATGCACATTTCTCATGGCTTAGGGCAACTGTCTATGGACCCCTTATTATCCTCCCAAGGCACAATGCTTCTTACCCATTTCCCAAACCAGACAAACAAGTCACCATCATGCTTGGTAATATCAACTCTGTTGCCATACATCTTTCCTATCTGTACTTTAGATTTTATGATGTAATATTTAATCTACTGTATTACTCATATGTGTTTATTTTTGATAAAACAAAAAAATTCAGGTGAATGGTTTAATGCTGATCCTGAGGCAGTAATTAATCAGGCTTTACAGACTGGAGCTGGCCCAAATGTCTCCGAGGCTTACACCTTTAATGGACTACCAGGCCCATTGTACAACTGTTCCGTAAAAGGTGCAGCTTACATTTTGATTATTTGCCTATAGCTCGCTACATGCCATGAAACTTTTAATTTCTTACTAGCTGAAACTAATTTGCAGACACCTACAAGCTAAAAGTGAAGCCAGGAAAGACATATCTTCTTCGTTTGATCAATGCTGCACTCAACGATGAGCTCTTTTTCAGCATCGCAAACCACAGTTTGACTGTTGTTGGAGCGGATGCAACTTATGTTAAGCCTTTTCAGACAAATATCTTACTCATTACACCAGGACAGACCCTCAACGTACTTCTTAAAACCAAGTCGAATCCCCCAAATGCTGCATTCTATATGTTAGCCAGACCATATTTCACAGGCATGGGCACATTTGATAATACAACTGTAGCTGGCATCCTTGAATATGGAACCTCTTCTTCCACAAATACTAAAAATCGTACAATTTTAAAACCATCTCTTCCTCCCATCAATGCTACAAATTTTGTTGCCAATTTTACAAGCAAATTTCGCAGTTTGGCAAATGCTCAATTCCCAGCCAATGTGCCTCAAACTGTGGACAAAAAGTTTTTCTTCACAGTAGGACTAGGAACCAACCCCTGTCCCAAAAATCAAACATGTCAAGGTCCTAATGGCACAAAATTTGCAGCATCAGTGAACAACATTTCCTTTGCTCTACCAACAACAGCATTACTTCAATCCTATTTCTTTGCGAAATCTAATGGGGTATATACAACTGATTTTCCTAGCGTTCCTTTGCATCCATTCAATTATACAGGAACACCACCAAATAACACAAAAGTTATAAATGGTACAACTAAAACTGTGGTGCTACCATTTAATACAAAGGTTGAAGTAGTGATGCAAGACACTAGCATTTTGGGTGCTGAAAGCCATCCTCTACATCTTCATGGCTTCAATTTTTACGTTGTTGGTCAAGGTTCTGGTAACTTCAATCCTAAAACGGACCCTGCCAATTTTAATCTCGTTGACCCTGTTGAAAGGAACACCTTTGGTGTGCCATCAGGTGGTTGGGTGGCAATTCGTTTTCTAGCAGATAACCCTGGTCAGTATATTTTGCTTAACCACTACATTAATAAACAAAATACTTACACATATTAATTATAATGTATTTTATGATGAAATGTACTGTCACTCAGGTGTTTGGCTTCTGCACTGCCACTTTGATATCCACTTGAGCTGGGGCTTAAGGATGGCTTGGATTGTCCTGGATGGAAAACTCCCAAATCAGAAGCTGCCTCCTCCACCGTCTGATCTCCCCAAATGTTGACTTTTGAATTGAGCATGCATTCCATGCACAAGAACACACAACACTTTGTTGTTTTCCCTTTTTTTTTTTTTTTTTGGGTTATGTTTAACTTAATTATTATGGTGAAAGAGTTAGCCTAGCCAACCTAAGATGGCAACGATGTGGGCATTGATGGTATCTTTTGTTGCTTTGGTTTGTGTTTTCTGAGATTGATGTTATTAGAGTTCTCCACTGAGAAATGGGATGGAGATTTTGTACTAATTGAGAATTGTCAATGCCTTTGTTTGTTTGAGAATATAAATAATAATGTTTGTTTTTAAATTGATTAATGTGGTGTGAGTGACCCTTCATCATTCTTATTTTGCCTTCAGTTCAGCCAAAAACAAGAATATGAATTTCAATGGTCTTCAACCTTTTCTTCCTTTATCAAACAAAAAGTAATACTTTAAAGTTGCTTTAAGTAATGACTAACCCAAATCATGATTTTCATATGGTGGTTTAATATATATGTATCTTTTGAAATATTTCAGGAAAATTATCATTAGTTTTGACTATTTCACTCCTCTTTAATTAATTAGAAATTAAGGTCAAGTATCAATTCAAGATATGCAACTAGCTTAGGCATTTGCATTTCGATGGCTACTGTCCTTTAATAACAACATCAAGGGTTGATGATTACCCATGCATATTGATCCCAGAAACGAGTGGCGGGCTTAGTGAATATAGATTGTCATATCCACAAATAAATTAGTGAAAAATTAAGTTTGAACTATTAAACAAATTATAGAAAGGAATGGTGCATCATTGAAGCTAGGCCACTATGTAGGTGGTTGTTAATAATCTCAAAAGAAAATTGTTTTTCCAAGTCATAAAATCATCAGTGTTGGTCCATGCTCCATCATATTTTAAAAAAAGTTATATATGATATGATGTGAAATCGATACTCTTTGAATAAATGCATAAGAGACCAGCAACATAAAAGTAATATTCAAGATTCCTTTGGACGATTTTCATCATCAATTCAACTCCATTATACTTTGTCCCTCATGCCTCCTTGATGCTATTTATATATCAACATTAATACAAAGCCTAAATTTGTGCAGATTGTCCAATTATTAATCTTTTAATTACATAAATTCGCCTGATGGTGAATAGTGATTCAGGTGGTCCAGTTGCAGCCCTGTGTTTTCGTGTAAGTCAAGCTTTGCGGGTGGCATGCAAAGCCACAGTTTTAATGGTAGTAGCTGTATGTGTCGTTTTTTATTTGCTCTTTTTGGCCGTGCACGGCTCTGCTGAAGAATGGCTTATCCACATGGCTGCCATTCTCTATGGCATCAATTAACTTTTCAGATGACGAATGGATTGTTGACTAGAGAAAAAGGTCTCAATTTGGTCAAATGTATTTATGCTTCTTTCATCTCAATACTAAAAGTGTCTTGTTCATTAATCATTGAAAGGCTGAGACTGAGACCTCATAAATCTAATAAATGTGTCGGTGCATTATCCAAACTTTTCTTAATTTAATTAAAGTACGTACTCAAATTATATAAATATCGGTTTCTTCCAACTCAAACTATCAGGGTCAGGGACTACTTTAATTAGATAGCTTTTGATTAAAATTAAAGTTTAATAAAGGTTAATGACTACAGTATCAGTGAAGTGATGTGAGCATTCATTGATTTGTGAGTTAATTAAGGTCTGTACAGTTGCGGCCAATTGATTGTCAATTATGAGTGATATTGCAAAGTTTACCTACGAAGACTAGCAACACTTCAATTGATTTGTCATTTCACTAAAAATAAAAACTGGTGAATTTTCTTGTATATTTTAATGATTTGATTAATTAAGAAACCTGGTACAATAATGGAATACAGGGTTGCTAGGAGCTACTGAGCTAGCTATTCAACTCTGACTTCTGTCAAGTTTCTCTTATTTATACAGTCATCTCTGAACTTCACCATTGGCAGTGTTTAGCTATTTACAGAGGCTCCAGAATTCTTAGAATCCTGCAAGTTTAGGATAATAAAATTGATGAAGAAAGTGAAATGTATGGTGGGAATGTTGGTTCAACTTTTTTCAGTGTTGCAGAGTGGTGACATGGCGAAATGAGAGATTAGACATTGAGATATGTTGGGAAAAATGTATGGTGAGGAGTTAGATAGTAGATCCCTATACTTTAGAAATGGATCTAACAAAGGTTTGCTATACTTTTTACTGAATCTGAACTCCAACTCCCAGCTCTCTCTTTTTCTCAAAGTGAGAAAGGTGACTTTCATTCCCAATGCAGATCCAATCCAATCACTAGTAATGTCTTATTATTAATTATTTTATATATTTTCCGTTTAACAGCCGAAAGGAATCTCTCTTTTATCAAGCTAGACAAAAAGAAGAAAATTTACTGAAATGGGAAAAAAGAAGAAAATTAATTGTTTATAAAACCAACTCAAAAAAGAATCAAGTAGAAAAGGTCATGCTGATAATGTTGAGATCTAAAAAGTGAAGATTAAAACACAACCAAGATGAGTAAATAAAATAAATGTTGGTAGTTTGAGAGTTGGATTGAATTAAATCTCTATGATCTCTTCTTACATTGTGTAAAAGTTGGTAGCTCTTCTCGATTGTAATTACATCTGAATCTAGAAAATAAAAAAGAAGGAAAAACAAAGAGTTAAGGACTTGATGGGATGACAAAAATGTACGAGTGGTTTCAGACAACACCAAGATCGATCCATCTCACAGAAGGAAGGAGGAGGGCTGCAGAGTCGATCCAAGTAGAGCTAGACATTAATTACTCTCTTGGTCCCTCAAGAATCACCATGTTTATGCCAGCAAACAAGCATAGCAACACAGCGCCTCATAATATAAAACCTTGCCTTTTGTTCCTTGGCCAAGCTACTACACTTTCGCGAAATGGAAGGACCCTTATTTGAAAAACTCCGTGGAAGAGGGCATTTAGTAGAAGAGCTCTTCTGCAGGAGTGGAGACTTTGAAGAAGTACTCTTTGTTGAAAAACTTCTTGTAAATGAAGAGGACTTAGAACTGGATGCATGACTGCTTGAACAATCTTTCTTGGAAAGTTTCCACTTCTCGTCCATGTAAAATAGAAACTTTTAGCAACCAACTCAACACTTGTTTGGTGATTGTGAAAGAGAGAAAAGAAAAGAAAAGAAAGAGATGTGATAGAGAGTGCGGATCGGAGGAATTCTCTGGGCTTCAAGTGGGGCTTAATATTGTAGTTATATATATATATATAGTGGTGTAATAGGGTAAAACATATAGTGGTGTTTACCTGGTTAATTCACTTGCATGATAACGTAATGTTAATGATGTCGTGGCAAGATGTGATTAGCTGAGTAATTTACCCTTTACCATATAAAAGATTTCTTGCTATGCTGATTCTTCAACTCCTTGAGATCCATCATTTATTTTGGAGACATAGTTGTCGTACGGTGCAATTGCAGTCTCTTATTTTAAGGCTGAAGAGAGAGATGATAAGACAGTTGTTTAGCTGTTTCTCTTGTGATGAGGATCGTGCCCATTGTGCTGCAAAATATCCTTTAATAATTCATATGTTTTTCACTTTTTGGTGAAACTTTCTTCTTCTTACTTTCACCCTCCCTCTCAAATTAACCCCATAATCATTAACTCCATTATTATCCCATATGCTTAAAAATCTCATCCTCGGAGATTACAATAAAGTTGGAGACGCCATGCATTCATACAATATAATTACTATATATCTTCTTTTAAGCATGGATGGATCTATCATAACTGCTGCTAATTGAAATGGATTATGTAAAGCTTTGGATTCTTTTTTGGGTTAACCTAGGTAGAACTGGTGTACCAAATCTTTTTAAATGCTTCATGGTTTATTAAACCCAGTTAATTATAATTATAATGCATAATTAACGCTGGTTAATGGGATTGTAAAGCATTTAGATCAACAAATCTGGAAGTACGTACAACCCAGAGTTTTAATAATAGAAATAGATAGTTAATTAGGTGATGTGAGCATGTGATTTGTAATGGTAGCTTCATAATTAAGTATGATGGACAAGGACAACCAACAGGATTAAAGTTCAATCTACAACAACTGAAGTTTACTTAGCAATGCAGAGATGATGAATTTGGTAACGGCTTTATGTGGAGAGGAGAAATTAAATATCATGTTTGAATTGATAGGGAAATATTAAATCATTTATGAACAAGTGCTTTGACTGGTCAAAATTCTCGGTTTCACAGAAAAAAATTAGCAGCAGCAGTTCACACACAGTACATTTGAGTCAATAATTGCTTTGTTTTTCCAACGAACACAATTAATGACCTATTTTGGGTTAGAAAATAGCTCATTCATTGGCACATGATGAATCCTTGTTAAGATTATATATGAAGTGATGAACAGAATCAGTGTACTGGAACATGTGGGTTATTAAGTTGGGTGTGAATATATACCCAAAGCCGAAGAAGGAGTAGAAATTGGGAACCACATATTTGATTGGTCAAACATAAGGTTGTAGATGAGTCAAAATCAGGTCACATGGTGTGTTGTGGTTGGAAGGAATAGAAATACAAGGCATCTTTTTAAGAACAGAAGAGGGGGGTGGGGGTCCGGCGGGGGCTTACCAAAGTTTTTGCTTAATCATGTGGAGTTGAGAATAACAGCAATTGGGAGACCCACATGCAAACATGTGAGCTGCATACAACCATCGTCAGGGGGGGCTGCCTCTTCCTCTTAATTAAAATACGAGTCAAACCTTGCGTCATTTTTAACATCAAATTTCAGCCTAAAATATTCAAACATTTACTCAGAATGACGTTTGCGTTTTCCACATTAATTAATGTTTTTCTACAGGTTGACAACATTACATTAGTCATCACAATACTGGTATTATTCTCCAAAACATCCATGTTCCAAGAAACCAGATTTAATTGGTCTGTTTATGAACATTTTCAGCAAATCTTATTCAGCTCTATAAACAAATTTTCATGTTTGGCAATTGCCAGACTTTAGAGTTAACTCTTGATTTTCATGCTTGTTTCCCTGTTAATATGAGGCACAGGATGTATTTAATTTGGTTGTCAAATATATGAAAATCGAAACAAGAAATAACAGATGTGCTCTTCATGTAGTTCTTTGCAATTCTTCTCTAATAACTATATATAATGTAGCTTACTAAGATAACCCATTGAATTAGTCATAAATGAAAACCACTATGCACCTCTTGCATATGACAAAAAAGATTGTAGCTTTCCAGTTGCTGATTCTGGTGCTTAATGATAGAGCCCAATATTATTTAGCGTCTTACAAAATTACTTGCAGTTTGGAAACCCATACTGGGTATTTTATTCGATTGAAATCATAGTTTACATACAAACATAATCTAATTAGTTCAGCAAATCGATGCTTTAATTTCATGTATTAAGTGAAGTGCTGTATATATAAATATGATCCACTAATATCTTCAAGTAAATTTTATTATTACTATTAATGGAGAAAATGTGTATACAAATCATTTAATATGTTAATTTCATTGGTTACACCTCTGAAATGAAGCACCAAACGATTCAACAAGGTGCTAATTTGCTTTATAATTCTATAGGCCGAGTTTGAGATATTAATTGCACCACTATATTAGATAGAAAACTATCAATTAATAGAAGCAGTAAAGCTAGCTAGTTGGCTTCACCTAATAGAGTTAATATTCAATTCACCAATTACGTAACCACTATTTTCAGATGTTATCATTTTACCTATAATTTGAAGACCCACACACACTACCAGAATTGCTAAATGTAGAGCATCTCGAGTTCTATATATGTGTACTCTTCGCATAATTAATCTGACCAAACTTATGCACAATGACTCATTTTTAAACAAGAATATTATTAATTTTGGCATGCTGATGTGTGTTGCAGTTAACTTCTCTATTAGATTCCTCTAAAACTAATGCATCCAAATTTCTGATCAGGACTTGTTTAATTTCCACATGCACGACTAAGTCACTTCTTCTGGATATCCGAATTTGAGCATATTGATTACTAATAAAATGAAAATTAGATTGAATAATGAACGAAATAGAGAGATGGGAAACCAAAACAACAGAAAATACACAAACAATAAAGAGAGAAAGTAATACGTGTGATTTACCCTGGTTTACACAATTAACAGGTACATCTTATCTAATTAATATGCTACGTCTACCAGAGTCAATATTATTTCAATACTACCTCACCTTTCTTGTTTACAATGAATGAATTTGTTCTATTGTTTATTATCACTCATTACAAGAGAAAAGTGTGTTTATGTATTAGGTTTAAAAGACTAAAACTTAATATTACAAGAATTCTTATTCCTGAGCCCAAACCTAATAAAAAATTAATAATTTAAAGAAATCATTCTACTTAATACTGAAGTAGTCGAGAACTCTAACAAATGACAACCAATCCCGAAAACAAAAGCACAAAAGCTTATAGCTTACCAGAGAGGATCAAAAAGATTACTGGGTCTATATATGAAAAAACGCTAGATATCAAATCTTCAATCACATATATATTGATACACAGAGAGATTATAACAGTAGAAAAATTAATTGAAGGTTCTACCTCTTGTACATCTTTATTTAGTGGAAAACTTCAGATTGTATAGTTGGCCTGGGGTATCCTGACAGTTTTCAGCAGTGGCATAAAAGATCAGTCATAAAGAACGACAAACGATTGAACATCAGAAGATGCTCTGTATGTTACATGATAATACATAGGTTCTATTCTCAGCAAATTAATTGTATTGTAGTAGAGAAACATACAATTAATTAAGACAGTTATTGCTCGAAATAAAATAACTAAACCCTACTCTGGTATTAGCAGTTTGGTATATGGATAGGGAAGATGAATAGCAGAAACAAGTGAATTTCAATTTTCAACTGGTTGGGAAGCAAAAGGATTAAGTAGAAATGAAAAGCATGTAATCAATCTTTTCAATTTCTGAATTCTAACCAGCGATTAAATACCTTCATACTCTTAACTCGATCAAACTGAGCAGATATCTGTTGGATGATTTGGAATTAAAATAGTATGCATAGTCACATATTTGCCGATGCAGCATCATCAAGATTCCCATTTTTTTGAAAGGAACTTTTCGAGAACTAATCCCCTCAATGAAGCCCTTATTAAAGTTTGTGAATCTTGATGATGCCGCATCCGCGAATACTGGCTGGTGGTCCTGAGATCTTCCCATGCATGTATCAGTATATATAGATAAACATAAACCCTAATTAACCCTCAAAAGAAAACAAATTCATATAGTAATTAAAGTATAAAGAAAAGCCGATAGAGAAGCAGTAAAGCCAACAAACCCACCTGAATAAATCATGATGCAACTATACAAAAAAGACCCACCATCAACATTAAACCAAAAAACAAGTCATGAATGAGAAAAAATAATAAGTCTATAGCTACATATATCTATATCTATCTACATATTCCACTACTATATGTCTAAGATGAAATTATTGATACCAAAAAACAAATGCCAGCTATATATCTACACAGATCTGACTTATACAGTTGAAAAGCAACAAAGAAGAAATGATATGAAAAGGAATATCATGATGAAGAGAATGAATAGCAAACCTTGTGAGTGTAGTAATGAGGATTGAAAGGAGAAGCGAGGGTATATATAGAGAAAGCTCAAGGAGACGATTGGTTTAGGTTTTGACATAGTCAGCAACGAATAGAGCTATATATGATGAGGTGCAAATCTATAGCGATCTTATATTTAAGAATAACAATCTTAAGGAGTCCAAACTTAGCGCACTTTCGCATACAGGTGTCCTAAAAAGAACTGGGAAACAAATTCATGGTGCGCCGCTGGCGTAAGAGGATGAGAAAATAAGTTTGTATAGTACATTTATAAAGCCGATTGTGAAGCGTAAGCAAGCATTTCATGTGAACTGTGGGGAGACTTTGTCAGGGATATGACCCCAGATATCAAAAGGCTGCCCTCTTTAGGGGATTCTTGCACTCACCACTCACCACTCACCACTCACTACTGTGCTTTTAATTCTACACTCGCACCTACTTGCCTTACATCTATTTGTAACTTGGTACTATATTAAATACTCTTCTGTTGATCTCTACTCAAACAATCTTGAAAAACTTATCAGTATCTTTCAAGTTTAGGAATCAATCAAATTTCTTTCTTTACAAGCTGAAGGTCAAAAGCAATTCTAGCGTATAAAAAACTAGGGAGACCTAATTTCCATATACTAACTCCAACTGTACTTGTTTCTTCCTTCTATATTTTTAAGCATTTCTTTCGTTGCTTCTTAATTATTCTAGAAAAAAAGTTTCACCATTACTGTAAAACAAGTCTGATGGCTTCCTATTATCATTTGATTTTGGTGGAATTTCAAGCTTCGTGCAGTAGCCTTCCTCTCCCTCTTATAAGCACAAACCATATGTATTGTTGTTGTTGATGAACTACAGTATATAATTGTGTGTGACATCATATTGTAATGCTTTTCTTACGAGTTACAGTAAACATAACCAGTAATTGGATATAGATAATTGGATCCGTACGGGTGAAAGATGAGGAAGGCATCAATCCAACTTCGAGAAAAAGTGAAAGCTGAATTCAATTCAAAAAGGGCAAGTGGCATTGATTAAGATAAGTGTACATGGTTCTTTATAATTATGATTGTAATTAGAGGATAATTGGCAGCGCAACGTGTGTTCTACGTGTAAAGGAATGATAGATGTATCAGAAAAGTGCGGTGCTTTAATTTGCTTAAAAATTATTTCTTTTATTATTATTATTATTATATGGGAATCAGTTTATTCGGCGTAATGTGAGGAGGGAATCAAATGGGTAATGTAGATTGTAGATGTGACAGTTTTAACAAAGATTATAAAGGTCTTATAGTGGTGCGAGGCCATTGGTTCAGCGGTGATCAGCATATTAATAATCCCTCCGCCGCCTGTTTACAGTTTTTATATTATCGGAGACGATCATTATCCTTTACCTAGTTTAGTGCTATACTCATGATAGAGATAATGATCATCATTAAGAGGATAATCACTTCACATTCATAATTAAAATGGGTAATTACTAACTTAGAATTTTTTTTCAGTTTGATTTAGATTATATCGAATTAACACATGAAAGAAACATGTTATTTGTTTTGCTTTTTGTTTGGGGCAGGGTCCCTTGTGTTTATTTGCTTCTTTGTTTGTGCCCTTGGGGTTGTCCAAGGTGCTTTGCTTTTTGGGGCTTTCCCCTCTTTGGCTGTATTATAAACAATGAACTTCCATCAGTCACCTAGTGGTGGAGGACTGGAGGTCATTTGAGGGGAGGGTTGGGATGGCTATAAACACGCCCATCCATTTCATTATTTAATCCAAAAATTTGAGAGTTTAAACTACATCGACCACATCTCTCAGACTTTGATATTGGTACTTGTTATTTACTCTTATCATTCCCAAGCTGTATTTGATAAAATTTCCTGTTTTATCAACAAATAAAATTAAAAAAAAACGTTATTCATTTTTAAACCAACCTAATTTTTTATCTCATGAAAAGACAAGTATTTTAAGTTGCTTTTTGGGCGAGTAAAAGAAACATGTTATTCATTTTTCATTTTCAAATTTATATCTATTCCATGACACAAACGTGTTATTCATTTCAATACTAACTTAATTTTATATTTATAATTATTTAGATTAAGGTATCATTTCGAGACTGGGTTGGACTTGGATAAATCCAGCCTGATATTGATATATGATCCAAAATACACAAGTGAACTAAACTGGGCCTCTTGGATTTTGCCTTCCCAGCCCAAAGAAATAATAGACAAAAGCAGAATAATAAACCAGCCAACGGTTTTAGGCTTTTAGCTTCAACAACAGAGTGACCAAAAGACCCGCTTCTATATTACGATAGATTGTGCTTGCAGGCCAGTCATGAGACATATACAACACAAAGGCTACCGTCTCAGGATTACAGTATTAACTTGGCTGCTCTTTGACTTCACAAAAACATGTCAAATTCAACCAACCAACTAACTAATTAACTACAAGCATGTGCATGTCCTCTTGTACTCATAGTGAAAAGCTGCTCAAGCTCAGGTGGGTGAAAATATCCGTTCTTCGGCGGCTCCTTCTTTCTCCCAAACGAACAGGGCTTTTTCCTCGGCGGTGGTGGACACACCGCTGGCACCACCGGTATCCGGCAGTCCTCACGTGTCGGCGTTGCAGACCCTTCTTGCATCATCATCGTCATCTCCTCCATCTTACAAAACTAAACTTCACTTAATGTAATGTAATGATAACTGTGTAAACTTATCGGTTAACTGTAGTTGGAGCTCCCAGGGAATGGTAGGGAAGAAGAGTTTTGAGTTTCGAGGACTTTTAATGATTATATATGTATATATATACAGCCCAATTTCGACAAAGATTTGCGAAGTGCGTGGCGTATTCTGGAACTTGGTAGTAGGAATTAGCTCGTGGCTGTATTGGATACAGCTAAGCTAAGTTAAGATCTACGTGTCGTGCAGTTGTTACGCTTTGATCTACGTGGAAAGACACGCGTCCTACTTAAAGTTCCATTCAATTGAAAATGGCGCCAATTAAGGTCTGTGAAGCGCGGGAGAAGCTACATAACTTTGAGTTTTGAATGCTATGATTTATTGGCCACTAGATATTAATATTTGATTTCCTTTTAAATAATTTGTTTACAGAGTATTGGCATGAAAAATATGAATGAAGTAGGACCGTTCAAAAAGCATAGGATGATAATCGAAGGGGTGTTATTAAAGGAGTGGGTAGATGGTTGGTGCCCCATCCAAATCTGATGGCCATGGCCAAATGAAGATTATTATCAGAATATATAAATTTATGAGTTGTGATTGAAGATTTGAATGGGCACTCCCTTACCTACTCTTGTTAGGCCTTTTTGGGTGCTTATCAAGTCTGTTAGGCGTGTTGTATAGAGGAGCGGCGGAGCCCAACCCAGTCCAGCTTAGCTTTAGTTTAAAACATTAAACTTCTGGCATAAATAGTATTTAAAGGACACCCGTAAAGAAAATGATGTACAAAAAGAAAATAAAGTTGTGTACCAACCCACAACAAAATATCTCTCTACTTTCAAAGTCGTAGGCGTGGACATGATAGTTAGTGTTCAGTTTTGACAAGCAACACATACACATATACATATATCATCTTTGATTCAATGAATAAAGTCTTCTGGAGGGAACAGGATGTGCTCTCTTGCTGCGCGCGTTTCAAGAAATTAATGTTGATCCACGTATTTTTATTTTATTAAATAATCACCCCTCCCTCAATACAAGACATGATTGTCCAACTCCCGCCCCGTCCAAACTTACCTTAGGAAGTATGCTCCTAAATTTGCCGCAATTTCATTTTTGGAAGATTTAGATGATGCCAACATAAATCATTTTAATTTACTTCAACAAAGCCTCAATCACTGTCACCATCAGTGGGTGGCCACGTGTGTACACAACTATATTACAATCAAATCTCTACACGTACCACTACTAGCGGTGATCCCCAAGACACTGAGTGCGTTGGAGAATCAAGGCCCTTAACGTGGCATTAGAAAGTCCATCTTCGAGCAATGGCGTGCTGGGATTATATTGCGGCGTTTCATAAATTCCTGCCCATTTCTAAGTTTCCGACAATTACTAAGTAAATTTTGATAACGACAACCAAATAGGATTATTATTTAGTATTTAGATATTTGTATATTTAGTTAATTATTGTTCATATTTAATTTTGGTATCAATGATTTATACGTATAAAATATTAAAGGGAGCCTTTTGAAATTATATAGATGAATTCATAAAATTTAAATATGGTATTGAGATTATATATGTTTGTAGAAATATAAATAATAGATAGATAAGAGAGATTTTTTATAGTAGTTCGAAAGCTTAAAACAAATCTTATATCCACTCTTATTTTATTATTTTTTGATTACTTTCATAATATTATCCGAAAAGCGTATAAAGATGGAAAAATACTTTATTTACAAAGAGAAATAAGTTCTCATATATCTAGCATTCTTTTTAAGAAGAGAGGTGCCTATTTATATACTTTTGAGGTCAATGTAATGAACGTTTTTGTAAGTTATTTTAACACGTGAAAAGTTTTTATTTATCTTTAACTTAAAATGAAATAGAATTAGTATAAAATATCTTTGAGATGATATAAGTTTGAGAGTTAGTATACTATATTTTTTTAATCACTTATTAAATTGACATGAGTGTGATTTACGTAGGCATAACAATGATAATAAAATTGAGAAAAATAAAATGGTGAGTAATTCTCGTGGGTAGGGGACGGGGTGACGATGTGATGTAAGTAACACGTGGGAGTGATGCTTAAAGTGAGAAAACTGAAACTAAGAAGAGGGCATGTGGCGGAGTGAGGGAGGAGGATGACAGTTGGTGGTGCACCCCACGTGAATTGGTTACACATCCCACCTTTAACATAACTTGGGATTATTCTTTCAAAACACCTCATTTCTTAACCAAAAAATTACATGCTTCTTGTTTATTATTTAGCTTCGGTTTATCCATTTTTTAATCAAGTTCGTTATATAATATGCCTAGTTTTGTTTATTATTTAAGATCAAAGGCATCAATATCTGATTTCCAATAACGGAATTATTCTAATAGATTTAGATTACATGCATACCTTAAATTACAAAAAGAAAACACAGGTGGCAGCATTAGATGTTTGTTAAGTGATATCACATCAATGACAAATCATTGCCAATCATAATCGGGAACCCATTTCTTTTTATTATTATTATTATAAACCATTTTATGCTGTCACTGTCTATTTTTACTATAAAAAGGTTTGTGTATTTGAGTTAAAGTCGCCACTACTGGTTACATTACATGTAGCGGAGGCGGTGAACTATTTAACTAAAATAGCAAAATTAAAGTGGAAGGGGTTGGCTATTTGGCTTGGTTTACGGTTTACCTTGGCTCACATTTCTCAAAGTACGGACTGAAATCAAAGAGTCTGACACATGGTTCAGAGTCACCTACACGTGTTAGAGTTTGACAAGATCCATCTTGGGCTGGGCCGGGCTTCTGCTGGGCTGACGATAACTCTGAGGAAATCATGGGACGGGGTGTTTTGTCTCTTCCATCCCGCTTGACGCCTGTTCATTTTTATGACTCATCCTCATTTCATGCCCAATCTAGTCTAACTGCCTTTTTCATCATCCTTTCTTTCCCGTTAAGGAAATTGGATCCTTTCCCCATATCTAACTCGGTTCAATTTTTTAACATCTTCTTATCATGTTTTTTCTTTATTAATAACCAACTATACATTTTATATAAGTAAAATTTACAAATTTTTATTTCTAGTGATGCAAAACTACTTTTTTTTCTATACATAATTACTATGATGTGTTGTATATAATATATTATTCTATATCAGTTAATATGTCATGCAAAAATTGAGATAGACACGCACCATCGGTGCAATCACCTTAGACACAAGTCAGATGTGTGTATTATAGGCACGCACTGAATAGACAAAGACACGTGCACCCGTTATAATTAAGAGACTTCTTCTCATTTGATTCTTTTCATCACAAGTATGACGTTTGTATCGTTTGATATGATAGAATATTTTTCCATCATAAGATTCTTTTTTCGTATATATTTAAAGTAATTCGATTAAGCTTATTTAACTCTTTGTATTTGTTATTACGTCAGAATGAGTGACTTAATAATATCAACATAATAGAGAAAGGAGTAAGTATTAATAGAGAAATGATGCATTTCAGCCATATCTCAAACTAAGTATTTTAGTTTGATATTTAAGTATATGATGCGACAAATGAAGGGGGGTTTGCTTTAAGTTTGAAAATTAAAAGCACACAAAATACAAAAAGAAGAAAGAAAAAATATAAAAAGAAAAAGAAAATAGTATGGCAAGGTGTTCCAAGAAATGTGGTGACGTCTGTCACGAACCACCACTGCCCTCTCCGCCCTATTTAAATCCCACCACTTCACCAAATACTCTCCCTCATTCCTCTGCCTGCCACCTCTCTCTTTCTCTCTTTTTGTAACCATGCAACTTTCTTGTTCTTCAGTTCCTTTTCACTTTATGTTTCTTCTTTTCATGTTGATTCTTTCATTCTCTTCTCTTTTCTTTCTCTTACTTCTCTTTCTCCAATGGCGTTACCCCAATCACAAACGCCTCCCCCCTGGTTCTATGGGCTGGCCTTATATTGGAGAGACTCTTAAGCTTTACACTGAGAATCCCAATCTCTTTTTCTCCAATAGGCAAAAACGGTATATTAATATCCTTAAACTCCTACCTACTGCTTATGATAACCATCTCTAAATTAATTAATCGGGTTAAAATTATCTAGTGTATACTCCATTTTGTTTCTAGTTTCATAGTTATTTATTGCAGGTATGGAGATATATTCAAGACACACATACTGGGATGTCCTTGTGTGATGATTTCAAGCCCAGAAGCAGCAAAAGTTGTGCTAGTCAGTCAGGCTCATCTGTTTAAACCGACTTATCCACCCAGTAAAGAGAAAATGATAGGACCAGATGCTATTTTTTTTCACCAAGGGGCCTATCATTCTAGACTTAAGAAGCTGGTTCAAGCTTCTTTTTTACCTTCTGCAATAAGAGGATCGGTTCCAGAGATTGAGCAGATTGTTTTGAAATTTCTCCCTACATGGAAAAACGCAACAATTAATACTTTACAGGAAATGAAGAGGGTATATATGTCTGTTTGTTAAACCGTATTTATCTTTTACTGCATGACTCTCTGCAAAATAAAGAATCTTACTAAAAGTTTGTTTTTATTTTTATATTTGTTAGTATGCTTTTGATGTGGCAATGATATCGGCTTTTGGAGGCCGGCAAGATTTAGAAATGGAAGGTATCAAAAATTTGTATCAATGCTTAGAGAAGGGCTACAATTCTATGCCCTTAGATCTACCTGGAACTCCATTTCATAAAGCAATGAAGGTAACTAAAGACTGTTTCTTTTAGTTAAGGCAAGGTCCACAATTAACCTTGTTTATTACTGTTGATGTGATGTGGTGTTATTTGTCTTAAAAGGCAAGGAAGCAGCTCAATGAGACGTTGAGGAGATTGATACAAAAGAGAAGGGAAAGTGGGAAAGAAATTGAAGGGTTGTTGGGAGTGTTATTGGCAGCTAAAGACGATAAAATTAATCACCTTACTGATTCTCAGATTGCTGATAATATTATTGGAGTCATCTTTGCTGCTCATGACACAACTGCTAGTGTTTTAACATGGATCTTAAAGTACCTGCATGATAATGGAGATTTACTAGAAGCTGTTACGGTAATAATCATTTCATTTAATTTAAGTTAATTAATTTGTTTTTGAATCATTCCATTTTTAATAAAATAATATAAGAAATTAGCAGGTCTATATTCAATATATAACATTGATTGGCAATCATGTGTTACAGAGGGAACAAGAAGGTATTCGACGCAAAATAATAGAAGCAAATCGGGGGCTTACGTGGGAGGATACCAGGCACATGCCTTTGACTACCAGGGTATTGTATTATCTTTGACCAAATCAATTAATTTAAACAAATAATTAATTAAGCTAATAAAAACAGTACTTATAATTGAAGTTAAAATGGATTTGATCAGGTGATTCAAGAGACTTTAAGAACAGCAAGCATACTCTCATTCACATTCAGAGAAGCTGTTCAAGATGTTGAGCTTGAAGGTTACTTTATCCCTAGAGGTTGGAAGGTTCTTCCTCTCTTCAGAACCATTCATCACTGTGCTGATTTCTTCCCTCAACCCGAAAAATTTGACCCTTCGAGATTCGAGGTGAGATATCTTATGACGCTGCTATAAGATATGTATATTTTGTCTTGATGGTGAAGAAATATAAGGTTATGGATGAATGGTAGTGTCGTTTTCATTAGGTTAAAATGAATGTTTGGTGAATTTGAAAGAAATGTTGATAAAATCTTCAAAGTATCAGAACACGTGAGTTAGGTTTGTTGGGTAGTAACAGTAGTGTAGTGAATATAGGGTTATTTGGAAGTATGTAAACTTCGGTGGTGAACAGATGAAGAGAAGAGATGAGGAAGATGTACAGGTTTCATTTTAATTTAATTTATATTTTTAAATTTGTGTATGTGTGTGATTGTGCAGGTGCCACCAAGACCCAACACGTACTTGCCATTTGGCAATGGAGTGCACTCGTGTCCAGGCAGTGAGCTGGCTAAGCTTGAAATGCATATTCTTCTTCACCATCTCACTACTAATTACAGGTCCCCTCAGGATTCTCATTCTAATGCTCACTCTTAATTACCAACAGGAATAGGGATTGCGGGAAGGAGATTAGGATTATGATTAGACGTCGTTTGCATGCATGCCATATTATGCAAACGTATTCCTGTTGTTTCTTCTTCTAATTAAACCTGCTTAGTTTTGAGTTACTATATATATATATATATATCCAAACTCATTCAACGATATTTCGCAGCCGTCTCCATCACTGATTCACCCCTTTCTTCCCCGTCCTCGTATTCTCTAATCTCTGTCAAACAAACGTGATTCTGACCAATTTGAGACTACCTAATTATTATCCATAGTAAGCGACGACCTTTGCCAGCTGTACAAACTCCATCTAATTCAATACATTATATAGTGTATATATAATGCCAGTTGTTTACAACCCAAAGACAAATATGTACTCTTCATTTTTATTTACACCACTGCTTCCCTCCACGTTGTTTCTTTTTTTAATATTTTAATTATTTTTCCAAGAAAGTGAAACCCTTCCATTCAAATCTAAATTTAACAGTAAACATAATTCTTTAAAATCATGGAGTTAAATCAAAGTTGAATTTCGATGTTGGCCACATAATAAGATAGATAAAGAGTCGGAGTCAGGGGGTCTATACGTTTGAAACTAACGATTTTTTTTTTTTTTTTGTTTTTTTAGTCAAATTTGTTCTCATCCTCTTTAGGTGGCAATATAGATGTTTACTTATGGGTGGTTTTGTTATGTGATTGGTTGCAGGTGGCAAGTTGTAGGAGACAAAGACGGTATCCAATATGGGCCATTCCCTGTACCCAAACGGGGATTGCCCATAAGGGTAATCCCAAGGAACAAAAAGGCAAAGTGATCATTGGTTGAGCAATGGATTCTTGATGATGACAAGTTGAAGTTATCCCAGTTGTGGGTTGAGAGTCCATTGTATTTGATATCAAAACTTCAGGTGTCGTCAAGGTCAACCAATGGAGATTTCTTACTGTGTAACTAAACCCTAGTTTGTAAAGAAAGAAAATGCAACAAGAAAAAAACAATGTACTGTAGTTTATGAAAGAAGGATGAAATTTGTGTGGACTTGAATGTGGCAAAGCAGCTTTCATGTTGCTTGATATTTGTTCCCTTGTTTCTGGTTCATATAAAATAGAAGTGTTATTTACAGCAGCACGTGGTCTGAGGGTTGATTTGTGCACACTAGACGCCCACGTTTGGCTTGCACTGCCTCAGGTCTAAGTAAATATATGTGTGTGCAGTGTGTTCAAAGTGAAAGTTTTAACAAAGTTCATAATAATATTGGTGGAAATGAAACGAGTTTGAACATGGTCCAATTCTTTCTTATCCGGTTGTCACCTCACCTCACCCCACCTCTTTCTCTGCTTCCGTGAACTTGTTTCCAATTCTTAAAGCGTCAAACTAAACAATGACTTTGATATTATTCTCTATCAAACATTTCCTCCAAGAATCACACCTCCAAGCCCGCCCCATAAAGATAATGATACCACAAATCCTATGGATGTGTTCAATTTGATGATAGGAAATCATCTATACTTGTGATTCAGAATGTTACCAATTTCTCTGAAGTAATAGACTATCTAGTATTTTCACTATGTAGGGAAATGACAAAAGAAAAATAAAAAAACAGGATTTTCTGTAGTCAATATCACGAGGATAAGGATCTTCCAGTTTAAGTTTAGCAAAGATAACTGGAATACTTGAAAAGTACCACTACCAAGACTACCGTATAAAGTGCAACAGCTGAAAACTACAAATCAGGTCCCTTGTTCAAAGCAAATTGACACTTCAAATACAAAAAAGCTCTATCCATCAAATGGAGCTTATCGGAGGAATAGGAACGCTACATCTGCAGCTTTTACTACTTCTTAAACAGGATTAAAGATATATGCAAGTGTCCTACTAGATTGAACCCCCTCCAAAAGCCTCATGAATACTGACAAATGCTACTTAACTCCCTAATGAATGCAAGATGTACTGTTTTTACCTGCAAGCTCATACAAAGTTACATCCCACATTATAATCTCAGTCACAAAGTCCACATAAATAAATAACATATCCCCAGCATCAAATGCATTTATGCAAAAGGTATTGTGATATTTATCAATAATGTTGAACAGATTAGAAGATGGTTTCTAAGAAGCAACCAGACCCACATTGCACAAAAATGTATTTTCATATGCAAATTATGGAAACAAATCTTGACACTTTTGAGAGTGACCTGCATCTTAAATTTCTGAATTTAATGACACCACATAACAGGTAAAGCTTTAATTCATTTTGGAGGGTATCTAGCTTGAGAACAAACACATTTAAGATACAGACTACTGTATTGCAGACTGGAGAAATACATGGAGAAGAATTCCTGAGTTACCTGATTAGGAAATAAAATTATTCAGCTTTCAAGGCCACATACAAAACACGAGTAGCCTTGGTAATGCCAGCTTGCATTAACACACACAAATATAGATGATACAAAAAGATAAGAAATGCAAGAGAAAAAACTCAGAAGCCAAAACAGGACCAATTACTATTGTCTTAAGTGCACAGAAACAGAAACGCAAAGGACATACACGAAAGTGATATGGCTCAAATGCTCTCAGAAGAAAGAACCTCTGAGTGTTTTGGAAGTGAACTTTTACAAGTATCTTGGATGTGCCTGTTATGAGCTAATATGTGGTTCAAAACAAGGATAAGCTGACATATGTTACATCTTTATGAGTTGGCTATCATGTGAATGTGAGGTGGCTTCCACATTCTCCAGGTCTGTTCTCTTTCTATGATGTCGAGCCCACAGTGTCAGTCTGCAGATCTCATCAATCAATGGAATGTTGGGTCACCATTACAATTACAGATATAGAGTTGCAAAGTAAGTTGGCTCATGAAGTAATTCTATGGTTACGTTCACGCTGCAATACCATGGTCATGTAGATGATGAACAACAATATAAGGCTACACATCATTCTGAAGCCGACATGGCTTTATTGTAGATCATTTGAAGGTTAAAGCTCCCATCATTTGGTAGTAAATTCAGCTGAAGCTACCTATTTTTCTGTTCAGGATCTTTCTATGGGAAATATAAAGAGGTAAGTCAAAACAAAAGAGGAAATAGAGCTTGGTTGCAGGAAAAGTTCAATTTGTAGGTGCATAACCCAAAAACAATCCTAGAGAGGAATAAATTCATGCTCAACAATCAAAATTAGGATTTTTCCAGCTACTAATACAAACACTTCAGTAACCAAAGACCACTAAACATATAAAAGTAAGATATCCTATCATGTACAGATACTAACAATTTAAGACAATATGATAAATGATGACCATTGTGATCAAGGCTACTACACTGGGCCTGGACATGGAAATCCTTCAACTGAGCTGCAATAACAGGAATATTCATGCCTGTGCTCAACAGTCCTATGATATATTGGCACTTTTCCTAAATGAGCTTGACCCCTATAACCATTTCCATACTCGACCTTCCTTGCATTCATCAAGTTCTACATAGGAGGCTACTTTTAGATTCTACAACCTTGGTAGCCAGAAAACTTGTGAGACATGATATATCCTAAGTGGGTGGTCCCAAAGGATTTGAACTCCTGACCTCTTGGTTGAAACCAAGCGTCTAACAACTCAACCCCTGGGGTTAAAAAGTTCCCAAGAATTAAAAAAAGGAATAGAATCATCTGATTGCCAGAAGTGCACACAATTACCAAGTAGTGGTCAACAATGATATATCACTAACATAGCTTCACAAAAAGACTCTTTTTAAAAGGGTAAATACCAGTACACTGCATGCTCAATTGCAAGACTTCTTTCACAGCTTTTCATAATTAATACTTTGCGTCTGTGAAGTAATACAAGACATTAAAGGGGATCCACTACAAATCAAAAGGCATTTAAATTTTCCTGTTAGTATATGGACAACTCACCAAAATTTAATAATTGTAGGCAAATTACATCCATGTTGTGAATAATTGCTATTACCTTCACCTTTCAACAATTCATTCATCATCATTAATTTCTTTCTTATATAGGCATTCTTCTCAACATCTTCATTTCATTTATACTCAAATTTCAAAGTTATTGCTTTTTGAGAAACCAAAAAAGTTCAGCTGCAAATTCTTATTAGCCTTATACACATCCCTTAATACTCCGATCTTATACATATTTAAAAGTGCTATTCTAACTGTAACCTTCAGCATCTCATCTTCTCAAATTCTATGTGATACCGGTTCATAGATGTTCCTTATGAACATTTATTTTTAGTCTTCACTCTTCATTTCAAGTCCATTTTTGTAAAGTTCATTTCCTTTAAGAACAATTCGGCATGAGTGTGACTATGGCTCAAGTCTAGATCCATAAACCTAGGCCACCATTAAGTTCATTCAACCCACATAGTTGTTGTAGGAAAAACCTCAGTGATGACAGTTTATTCACCATTCCAGAGTGCACAATATAATGACTTAGAGAATACTTAGTACTTCTGTTAGGCAAAAGATTAAATATAAGATTTCAGTTCTTATATGTTTCAGTACTAGCATATTGTTCCATGGAGCTAAGTTACAAAATATGGAAGAAACTGGTGTTTCCACAACTCTACCACCCAGTCAATGCTCTTCTACTTTATTCCTATTTAATGGGGCCACACACACACACACACACACACATATATATATTTTTAAACCAACTTCTTAAAGTCTGATCATGATGAAATTTGCAACAATATATTTTCAGGAAATAGGGGCTAACAAAGAACCATGTAGATTTAAAAGATAAAACAGCAGTCAATATGTTGTGGCCAAAATTCTATTGAATCAACAAAAGTTTTCTCATATAGCTTAATTCATGAGTTACTTACTAACCGGAAACTATCAACCAAAATAGAGCAAGGAGGATAATTGGTAATGACGAAAGTGGTGAATTGGCAAAACTATAAACCCATTTTCCCTTCTTTCCCAACTGCCTTAAAAATGCTGAAAAACAGGTGACACAATTGGAGAAAATCAATGAAATGGTTAGGTTACTAGAAGGATTGATATGGTTGAAATCAGTCAAGTCCTGGCCCAAACCAAAGTGGTTGACTATCTCTCTCGTAGCTTACTAAGGAGCTTGGTAGGAAATGAGACAATGCTATATCTACAGCTAGAATGTTTTTATTTTATTTTTATTTTTATTCTTTATTCGTTATTTAGTTTTATATGAGTATACTACAGCTACAGTTAAGAGCATTAAAAGAAAAACCCAGCTGGAAGAACCTTATAATCGTTAAATGTAAGAAGCAATGTTGTGCTAAAACTGCTGGCTGTTGATTGGTGAACAGATATGGTGGATACATGTCAAGCTCCAAATCAGCTAAAGGATTAAAATGGAGAAATGCAGT
This sequence comes from Pistacia integerrima, assembly GCA_026225825.1. NCBI lineage: Eukaryota > Viridiplantae > Streptophyta > Magnoliopsida > Sapindales > Anacardiaceae > Pistacia > Pistacia integerrima. The sequence goes on from CM047746.1 coordinate 27,945,049, forward strand.
GCAATGGGCAGTTTGAACCTCCGTAAATACAAAGAGAATTGCAAAGAAGAAGAACACAACATATACTTAACGACAAACCACATAATTCTACAATAAATTTTAAAGGTCCATTCCTGTCATCAGAGCTTTCAAACTTCTTTGAGACACTGAAATTTGTGTTCTTTTGATCTGCTAGCTACTGTGTCATGTGTTTGTGTTAGGTTATTTGCTCTAGAAAAGGGCCATGGTCAAAGACAGATTTGTTCTAATTTAAGTTCATGAACATGGACATGCCCACAGATTGCGGATGATTGGACAAACCAAATATTGAGCAACTAAGTTCATATAAATTCTAGAAAAAACATTATGAGATTCAGGTATAGCTAATGGCATACAAAAACCTTGAAATTTCTCAATGAATCAACCAATATTAATTATGCAGGTGAGGCTGCCAACAAAACCAAAGTGAGCTCAAATTTCTCAATGAACCAACTAATACACTCAAGACTCACAAAAACAATGAGTACAAAAAATCATAGTCAAACTAAGAAAATATAATTGGTATCAAAAGCAACAAAAAACATGACTGGTATGGGTAAAGAAAAAGTACACAACAATTTCATAATCTAACATTTCCTTCTACGTTCAAAGCTCAAACACTTGAATTAGATAAATCCATTACACTGCATAATTAACAGCTGCATACCTGTGCCACTAGTATACAAAAGGAATGAATTTGTGCATAACTTTGTTTGCATATTCCAGGTACCTTTCTCCAAAAGTCTCCACCATCAAAGCTTCCTCTAATTTCACCTTTTGCTCATAATACACCAAACACACTGCTATAACAAACAGCGAGCTCAGAGGTGCCCGAAGTGCAACAGAATATGTCACGAACAGAAGCATTGTAGAAGCATATATCGGATGCCTCACCCACCTATATGGTCCAAACTGGACAACAGCAGTTGGCACCACCACCTTCTCCGAATATTTTGCTAGGTACAATGTCGAATTATATTGCATCAACAAAGTCAGCACTATCAAAATCCACACTCCTACATTGTTCCACCCACCAGGAATTCTATGCAACTCCGGCCCTTCAAAGGCTGCAAGCCAATGACCAACCATAACTCCAATACAAAACAAAAGGCGAGACCAGATAGGCAGGCTTATATCCCACTTGGGGTCATGTTCACGAGTGTAGTAGTCGCCATATAACCGTTTTCTTACACTAACATTGAAGAAAAAAAAGTAATGGTACACAAAAAAGAAGACAAAAGGCCAACCTTCGAGGTAGCCATTGAAATGGGCTGGTGGTACCAGTGTTAACCATGTAAACACAGAGGTAACAACGGAAAGTTGCTCCAATATGCTAGCTTCACCTCGAGAATACTTTCTAAAACAATATAAGCCATAAACACCAACGGCAATAGCCACAAACCAAGGCCAAAACAACCAAGTCCAACTAAAATACATCCAAAAGAAGGGATTTAAAACTAAATTCACAGTCCATTTAGTGGCTGCAACTGCAATGGATAGGATACCAGACCACTTGATGATATCAAAAGGGGTTACTTTTAAAAGGGCTGTTTTGAGTGAATCAAAGGTGAGGTTTTTCAAGGGTTCTAGCAATGGCTTTCGAGAAGAATCTGCACTTGTTGAATTAGAATATGAACATTTAAGAGGCGATAACAAATGGGTTCTAGTTCTTTTCAGAGGAACAACAAAACTTAATGTAGTTCTGATGGGATTGTGTTTTTGCTGAGAGCGAAAATACTGGTTCGGTATATTGTTTGGTAGCTGTTTGTTGAAATACCCAAGAGAAAATTTATTGTTGTTTTTTACGGTGAAACAAAAGGGGGCTGTTCTTGAGTAGATAAGCACCGATGTGGTGGCTTCCATGTTTAAGTGAAGCAAGAGATTAAGAGAGTTCTAGTAACAAATTTTGGGAAAGTCCACCAATTTGGAGTAAAAGCATAGAGGAGTCTCAAGGTCAAACAGTAGTGTTGTTTCAGAGTTTCAGATGTCATCGACTGATGTTTAGGATAGAACATGGGCCCAACTCGTTATTGGTGTAACTGGGTCACGTCCACTTCTTGGATGGGCCGAATATCATAAGCATGTTAAATTTTTTTGGAGTAATAAAAATGAAAACAATTGGAAGTTTACATTTAATTAAAAGGCTATTCTTCAGAGAGTTTGAGGTTTTTTGTTTTTGTTTTTTTATTTTGATTTTTGTTTTACTTTAAGTTGATAGAATTTGTTGTACGGTACCGGTGGACTGCGATCGGCGATTGAGGGTAGGGGGATTCTTCAGGTGCCACGTGTTTCGGATGGAGTGCTTGGAAGATTGGGGTTTTGGAGGGGATATTTAGCTGCAATAGGAGGTCGAAATAAGTCGTATTTGTCAGATTTGAATCATGCTCTTGCAAACCCTAGAATCAGCAGGTTTTTCTCCCGTAATGCGCCGAAGAATAAGAAAAGTATGGCATTGTTTTTTCTGTCTGTTGTCTTTGCTACAATTTATTGTTTAGTGCTGACCATTGTTTAATTAGAATACCAGAAGTGGTTTTATTAAATTTAAGAGTGGAATATGAACAGTTTTGTGTGTTTGAAGTGAGAAAAGTACTGATATTGATTTCCGATAGGGAACTGTTTGGAACTTTTTTTGCTTTTGGAGGAAAGAAAAGTTGCGGTTTGATTGAATTCGGGCAGTTATTTTAAGTAATGATAATCAATCTATAAACCATAGGGATTTAAAGGGATTAAGATATCATTGTTGCAGAGATGTGTGCTTTTATTGAATTTTCTTTCAGATTTAAGAATTATCATGTTTGATTATAAGCAAAACATAATATTTATTCTTTTGAAAGGAAAGAAAGGTACCTTCTGGGATGTTTATAGAATTAAAACTCAGATTCTAAGTGGATACAATTTTGAATTTCAGAAGAAGATAGTAACTTGTAAAGCTAAATAACTATGTTTAGGTTTCTTGTCATTTTGTTTTGTTGATTATTTTAAACATTTGATTATGTTGCTTGTACACACCTTTGCTTTGTATTTGCAGATTATGAGAATTTCTCTATGAGGAAGAAGGAAATACCAAAAGGAAAAGAGCAGAAATCTAAATCCAAAAGTGATTTTCAACTTTTTTACTGGCACTCTATACCCTTTTGTCATTTTAAATTGGAACCATCTAACTGCTGCTGGTTTTAGGCTTGCAAAGAATGTTGGCATTAAAAATCGTTCTTAACATCTGGAGGATAGTACACTATTGTATGATTACATTGTTCATGTTGCACAGACAATGAATCTGCTTGTAAGCTGAATATAACATGTAGGTAACTATTTATAATACAATCTTCTGGCATTTTGGAAGTATTACTGGAGGGCTTTTTATTTTGTGTTTTAGATAGCTTATAGTATAAAATGGTCACATTGTTTTCTTTGGTTAGGCGTCATATTTTGGTTTGATGTTTACTACTTTTAGATGAACAAACTGTTTTCCATTCTTCAGGGTAAAGTGCCTCTTGCTTGCTCGGCTGGCTTTTGCTGTTGACAGCGTGTTAAACCTTTTAAAATTCTACTTACTTTATTCTGTTTCTAATTTCAGAAGATTCAAATACAGATCATCATGGGAATTTTCAAGAAACTTTCATGAAGCTGTTTCGATATTGGATAACTCCTTTACTAATGATTGCGCTATTTCTTTCTTTCTTTTCTTCTGGTCCCCATAAAAAGCAGCAGGTAAAGATACTTAAGTATACCTTCAGGAAGTTTTGGTTATCCGTTTGGTTTTCATCTTTAATATGAAAAATTTCAAGTGATCTTTTGAGAGGCTATGCACAATTTCTCGATATATTGGTTAAACTTCAAAAGCTAAAACAATCAGAAAATGTTGCTTCATATTTTGAACCATTACAAGCAGAAAAATAGATACTCTAATTTTTATTCTTTATATTCGTCACTTAATACAACCTTAGCCAAACAAAATTAAAATAGTTGTGATGCAGAACCAAGAGACTTATTTTAGGATAGTTATTTAGTTTTAAGATTTATCTTATCTGTGAAGTTTGATTTAATCAATTATAGTTATCTATTTGAATAAGACTTATGTTTAGGTTTAGGTTAGGTCATTATAAATAAGCCTGGAATATGAATAAAAATAATTGATTGATCTTCGTTATCTTTTTCTCCCCTTACTTCTAATTTCTATCTTTTCCATTGTCTCCTTTTTCTTAATTCTTTTCTACCTCTCGCCCTTTCTTGCTATTCTCCCTAATCTGTCCCTTTCCTATTCTCCTTTTTTCTCTATTTCTCTATTCTTTCTATCTATTCTATCTTCTCTCTCTATTCTCTCTTATTCTTCTACATCAAGCTGTCTTTGCATTATTTTATTGTATAATCAGTTAATAAGTGATGATCAAGATAGCTTTTCTCTTAAATTTCTAGTATGGTTGTTTCTGATACGAATATGATGGATTTTTTTTTGTTTCTTTTTGAAATATATAACTTTCTTCTTATTTTCTCTAATTTTTATTATACACAGATTAGTTTCCAAGAGTTGAAAAACGAACTTCTGAAACCTGGTTTGGTGGACCATATGGTTATTTCTAACAAATCAGTCGCAAAAGTATATGTGAGGAGCTCCCCACCCAATCAAACTAGTGTAGATGATTTCCAAGGTCCTGTCAGTGGTGCGCCTGCAAAAGGACATGGGGGTCAGTATAGATACTACTTCAATATTGGCAGTGTTGAATCTTTTGAGGAGAAGCTAGAGGAAGCCCAGGAAGCTCTGGGGATAGACCCTCTTGATTATGTACCTGTTACTTACATCTCTGAAATGGTTTGGTACCAAGAATTGATGCGGTATGCACCAGTACTCTTTCTTTTGGGAACCCTCATGTTTGCTGGGCGGGTAATTAAAATAGATGCTCGTGGTTTGCATGGAAAAGGTGGAATATTTGACAAAGGAAAAGCCCAAGTAACAAAAATACGCAAAAATGCCAAGAATAAGGTTAGTCTTCTGTTTCCTCAAATAATCATGGTGCTTACCTTTTTCTGCATTATTTTTTCTTCTATTTTATACCAATATCCATGAAGTTTTTATATTCATACCACAGTGAGAAAATGGTTATAGATTTGTATTCTCCTATTGTTATTTATAAAGTGGAATATGCCAGGTCTATTTCAAAGATGTTGCTGGCTGCGATGAGGCAAAGCAAGAAATCATGGAGTTTGTGCACTTCCTCAAGAAGCCGAAGAAGTATAAGGAACTTGGAGCGAAAATTCCAAGAGGTGCACTTTTGGTTGGCTCTCCAGGGACAGGAAAAACCCTCCTTGCAAAAGCAACTGCAGGGGAGTCTGATGTGCCTTTTCTGTCAATATCTGGTTCAGATTTCGTGGAGATGTTTGTTGGTGTTGGACCATCTAGGGTTAGAGACTTGTTTCAAAAAGCAAGGAAGTGTGCTCCTAGTATAATTTTTATTGATGAGATTGATGCTATTGGTCGAGCAAGGGGGCATGGAGGCTTCTCAGGTTCCAATGACGAGCGTGAAAGCACACTCAATCAGTTGCTGGTAGAGATGGATGGCTTTGGGACTACTTCTGGAGTTGTTGTGCTTGCTGGCACTAACAGGCCTGATATTTTAGACAAAGCTCTATTGAGGCCTGGTCGTTTTGATCGCCAAATAACTATTGATAAACCTGATATCAAAGGCCGTGAGCAGATATTTCAGATCTACTTGAAAAAGATCAAACTTGATCATGAGCCATCGTATTTCTCCCAAAGGCTTGCAGCACTTACTCCTGGATTTGCTGGAGCAGACATTGCAAATGTTTGTAACGAAGCTGCCTTGATTGCTGCAAGGGGTGAAAGTGCACAGGTCACAATGGATCATTTTGAGTCTGCTATAGACAGGGTGATTGGTGGCCTTGAGAAGAAAAATAAGGTAACCAATCTTTAAATTAACTTGTCATTGTTTGAGCTCTATATCTGTTGCTTTATAGATTCTTCAATGCGATAGGACTTCCTGTATGCTGCAGCCTGCAGGATAACTTTTTATTTTTTCCTCAGTGACTTATTTTTCTTTTTCCTTGAAAAGTTACTAATATGCTGTCTTTGGACAGGTGATAAGCAAGCTGGAACGCCGGACTGTTGCTTACCATGAATCAGGCCATGCTGTTGTTGGCTGGTTCTTGGAACATGCAGAACCTTTGTTGAAAGTGACAATTGTTCCTCGTGGTACGGCAGCACTTGGATTTGCCCAGTATGTTCCAAATGAAAATCTTCTTCTGACAAAGGAGCAGCTTTTTGATATGACTTGCATGACACTAGGTGGTCGAGCAGCTGAAGAGGTGATTATGAATTTTCTTTTTCTTTGGTTGTTTGATGGGATGAATGATAAAATATCTGTGAAATGGTAACTATGATTCTATTACTTATTCCTCTGCACTGATTGCACCAACTCCCAACCGATAAAGTGGGAAGGGAGAGAAAAATGAAATTACGAAAGAAAGTTAAAAGAGTTTTAAGATTAAAAATTAAAAAAAGACTGATTATTGATATGAAATAAATTTAATTTTCTTTAATGATTTCAGGTTTTGTTGGGGAAAATCTCGACTGGAGCACAAAATGACTTAGAGAAGGTGACAAAAATGACATATGACCAAGTTGCAGTGTATGGCTTTAGTGATAAGGTGGGTCTCCTCTCTTTTCCACAAAGGGAAGACTCATTTGAGATGTCGAAGCCCTACAGCAGCAAGACCGGGGCAATTATAGACAGTGAAGTGCGAGAATGGGTGGGCAAGGCATATACACGAACGATTGAACTTATAGGGGAACACAAGGAGCAAGTGGCTCAGATTGCTGAGTTATTGCTGAAAAAGGAAGTTCTCCACCAAGATGATATGGTCCAAGTTTTGGGTGAACGGCCATTCAAATCCAGTGAGCTGACAAATTATGACAGATTCAAGCTAGGTTTTCAAGAGGAAGAGAAGAGTTCGCGGGCAGCAGAGAGTGGAGGTGTGAAGGATGTATCTCCACCTCTGGAACCTCAGGTTGCTCCCACATTGTAACTGGGGGGGTATATTTGTGTTCGTAGGTAGATGATCTACTTTTCCTTTGATGAATTTTTAACTAATGTAATTTTTATTCATAACTATAGTGTTGTATTTTCCTTGAAAATATTTTTTTGACAAATAAAGTCTCCAATTGTCAAATGTTTTCGTGGTCGTGGGAACTTAGCTTGCTTTATTGACGGTTGAATAATCGTTGCCCCTGCCTGCGTGATTGACCTTTAGAATTATTCAAGTTGTGGAGACATGTTCACCTGCTTCTTCTTATGGAGCTACAGAGATTTCATAGAAGACCGCAAAGCAAATGTTGAAAATTTTATTCATGTGGCATGTTGATAGTAATTTCTGCAATATTTATAAAGGACATCAGATCCGAGGCCTGATGGAGTTAGACCCAATTATTCCAGATTTTGGGGCTTAAGAAAAGGCAATCTAATTGTTATGTTAATAAGTTGAAACTAAATTTCAAACCGGGGTTTGGTCATGTTACTGAAACTATAACGATATGATAAAGTATGTTGGGACAAGCATTGTTCACTTTGCCCATCTAATGATTTCTTATTGAAGCTATTAAATTCTTCTCTACAAATAGAAAAACGTGTGAGCCTAAATAAATGCAGAAAAAAAAAAATAAAATAATAATACCAATTTTCTTACATGGTCAAATATAACTGGACTGTTTAAAGACAGATTTGTTCTAATTTAAGTTCATGAACATGGACATGCCCACAGATTGCGGACAAACCAAACATTGAGCAACTAAGTTCGTATAAAATTATAAATGCTAGAAAAAAATGATGAGATTCAGGTATAGCTAAATGGCATACAAAAACCTTGAAATTTCTCAATGAATCAACCAATATTAATCATGCAGGTGAGGCTGCCAACAAAACCAAAGTGAGCTCAAATTTCTCAATGAACCGACTAATGCACTCAAGGCTCATAAAAACAATGAGTACAAAAAATCATAGTCAAACTAAGAAAATATAATTGGTATCAAAAGCAACAAAAAAAATGACTGATATGGGTAAAGAAAAAGTGCACAACAATTTCATAATCTAACATTTCCTTCTACGTTCAAAGCTCAAACACTTGAATTAGATAAATCCATTACCATGCATAATTAACAGCTGCATACCTGTGCCACTAGTATACAAAAGGAATGAATTTGTGCATAACTTTGTTTGCATATTCCAGGTACCTTTCTCCAAAAATCTCACCATCAAAGCCTCCTCTAATTTCACCTTTTGCTCAAACACACTAACATTGTAGACGCATTGTAGAATCATATATCGGATGCCTCACCCACCTATATGGTCCGAACTAGACAATGGCAGTTGGCACCACCACCTTCTCTGAATAGGCAGGCTTATATCCCACTTGGGGTCAGGTTCAAGAGTGTAGTAGTAGCCATATAACCTTTTTCTTACACTAACATTGAAGAAAAAAAAGTATGGTACACAAAAAAGAAGACAAAAGGCCAACCTTCGAGGTAGCCATTCAAATGGGCTGGTGGTACCAGTGTTAACCATGTAAACACAGAGGTAACAACGGCAAGTTGCTCAAATATGTTAGCTTCACCTCGAGAATACTTTCTAAAACAATATAAGCCATAAACACCAACCGCAATAGCCACAAACCAAGGCCAAAACAACCAAGTCCAACTAAAGTACATTCAAAAGAAGGGGTTTAAAACTAAATTCACAGTCCATTTAGTGGCTGGAATTGCAATGGATAGGATACCAGACCAGTTGATGATATCAATTTTAAAAGGGCTGTTTTGAGAGAATCAAAGATGAGGTTTTTCAAGGGTTCTAGCAATGGCTTTCGAGAAGAATCTGCACTTATTGCATTAGAATATGAACATTTAAGAGGCGATAACAAATGGGTTCTAGTTCTTTTCAGAGGAACAACAAAACTTAATGGAGTTCTGATGGGATTGGGGTCTTGCTGAGAGCGAAAATACTGGTTCGGTATATTGTTTGGTAGCTGTTTGTTGAAATACCCAATAGAGAATATATGGTTGTTTGTTAAGGTAAAACGAAAGGGGAAGATTAAGAGAGTTCTAGTGACAAATTTTAGGAAAGTCGTAAAAGCATAGAAAAAGAGAAATCTCACTCAAGGTCAGACAGTGTTATAGAAGTCATCGACGATGGTTACGATCGAAATGGGCCCAACTTATTACTGGGGTAACTGGTTCTTGTGGTGGCCCAAATATCATAAGCGATGTAAAGCTAATGTGAAATAAAAATTGTATTTATACCAAGTTTGTTTTCTAAGTGTGATTTATTTGATTAAGGTTATAATAAGATATTATATCATAAATTAGAATTAAGGTATCAACCAAATATGTGAGATAGGCAGCTATGGAACGTGTATATGTTGTGTCCCCATTTAACTTAAAACCACAGGCACAGTTGCACTTGCACAAAAATCTAACCGGTTGTTTGTTACATAATCTACCTCATGCCTTGTTTGTCAAGTTGATATGTGATTATTAATTTATTATTAAGAAAAATAAAAAAATAGACACAAATATCGCGCGTCTCCAAACACTGGCTACTTTCCTCAATCATCAACAACAGATACAGATTCTGTAACCTGAACCAAACATCAAAACTAAAAACCCTATTCACTTTTTTATTTAATTTCCTCTTAATTACTCATATTAATTATGATATTTTCCAAGCTCGGCCGTGGCCTCACGCGATCTTCTCATTCTAGAGTGAGTTTTTGTTTTTGTTTTCATTTTTTTTTTTTAACACTTTTTTTTTTTTTTAATTTTGATTTTGGTTTTACTTTGAGTTGATAGAATTTGTTGTACGGTACCGGTGGACTGCGATCGGCGATTGAGGGTGGGGAGATTCTTCGGGTGCCACGTGTTGCGGATGGAAGATTAGGTTTTTGGAGGGGATATTTAGCTGCAATAGCAGGTCAAAATGACTCGTATTTGTCAGATTTGAATCATGCTCTTGCAAACCCTATAATTCGCAGGTTTTTCTCCACTGAAGCGCCGAAGAATAAGAAAAGTATGGCATTGCTTTTTTTTTTTTTTATATTTGTTGTCTTTGCTATAATTTATTGTTTAGAGTTTGCTGTCTTTGCTATAATTTATTGTTTAGAGCTGACCATTGTTTAATTAGAATACCGGAAGTCGTTTTATTAAATTTACGAGTGGAATATGAGCAGTTTTGTGTGTTTGAAGTGAGAAAAGTACTTTATTGATTTCCGATAGGGAACTGTTTGAAACCTTTTTTGCTTTTGGAGGAAAAAAAAAAGTTGCAGTTAGATTGGATTCGGGCAGTTTGTGTGTTTTTATTGAATTTTCTTTCAGATTTAAGAACTATCATGTTTGATTATAAGCAAAATATAATATTTATTCTTGTGAAAGCAAAGAAAGGTAGCTTTTGGGATGTTTTTAAAATAAAAACTCGGATTCTAAGTGGATACAATTTTGAATTTCAGAGGAAGATAGTAACTTGAAAAGCTAAATAACTATGTTTAGGTTTCTTGTCATTTTGTTTTGTTGATTACAATTTAAACATTTGATTATGTTGTGCTTTGTATTTGCAGATTATGAGAATTTCTACCCAAAGGAGAAGAAGGAAATACCAAAAGGAAATGAGCAGAAATCTGAGTCCAAAGGTGACTACCATTCACTTTTCAGCTTTTTTTACTGGCACTCTATACCCTTTGTCATTTTAAATTGGAACTATCTAAATGTTGTTGTTGTTATGCTTGCAAAGAATGTTGGCATTAAAATCGTTCCTTAACATCTGGAGGATGTACACAATTATATGATTATATTGTTCATGTTGCATAGACAATGAATCTACTTGTAAGCTGAATATAACATGTAGTAACTAATTATAAAACAATCTTCTGTCAGTTTGGAATTATTACTGGAGGGCTTTTTATTGTGTGTTTTAGATAGCTTATAGTATAAAATGGTGACTTTGTTTTCTTTGGGTAGGTGTCATGTTTTGGTTTGATGTTTACTACTTTTAGATGAACAAACTGTTTTCCATTCTTCAGGATAAAGTGCCTCTTGCTTGCTCGGCTGGCTAGCATCACCAAATTTTTAGGCATGTTTCAATCTGGAACTTGGAAAAGGGTAATGTGTGTACCTTAATCTACTAAGGGTCATGTTTGGTTTGGGTGTATTGAAGTGGGAGGGGGGAGTGGTTGTTGTAGCCTATGATAGGTTTGGTGTTGAAGATTTATTGTACATCTATTTATACCCAATTTGTTATATTTATACCCAATTTGTTATATTAGACAACTGGTGGTCTGGGAGGAACTGAAGAAAATTAGATTTTCGAGGTTTTGGTTTGGCTGTACATGGACAAATTACAGTGGCAAACTACTACAAACCTTTTCTGTAAACTTTTCACAGAAAGTGTCCTGTCCCAAGTATTTGCTCCTTTGTATTGCATGAATTCGTATATTACTTGCTCAGATAAATATGACATTTCTAGAAAGACTCTGATAAGCCTTCTTTCTTTCCAATTTTTCATATGCTCTATTCAGAGTGGAACTGCACTTTTCTTCTCCCCCTGTGGAGGCATTTTTCATGTCCTTGCTTTTACAGTTGACAGTGTGTTAAACCTTTTAAAATTCTACTAACTTTATTTGTTTTTAATTTCAGAAGATTCAAATACAGATGATCATGGAAATTTTCAAGAAACTTTCATGAAGCAGTTTCAAAATTTGATCACTCCTTTACTAATGATTGCACTATTTCTCTCTTCCTTTTCTTTTGGTCCCCATGAACAGCAGCAGGTAAAGATAGTTAAGTACACCTTCAGGATGTTTTGGTTATCTGTCTGGTTTTTATCTTTAATATGATAAATTTCAAATGATCTTTTGAGAGGCTATTCGCATTTTCTCGCTATATTGGTTAAACTTGAAAAGCTAAAACAATCAGAAAATGTTGCATCATATTTTGAACCATTAGAAGCATAAAAATAGATACTCTAATTTTTATTCTTTATATTCGTCACTTAATACAACCTTAAACAAAATTAAAATAGCTGTGATGCAGAACCAAGAGACTTATCTTAGGATAAGTACAGTAGTTGGTTTTAAGATTTATCTTTGTTATTTGTTAAGTTTGGTTTAATTAATCATAGTTATCTATTTGAATAAGGCTTATCTTTAGGTTTAGGTAGGTCATTATAAATAAGCCTGGAATATGAATAAAAATAATTGATTGATCTTAGTTATCTTTTTCTCTTACAGTTTTCTCCCCCCTTTCTCTTCCTGTACTCTAGTATGGTTATTTCTGATACGAATATGCTGATTTTTTTTTTTTGTTTTGTTTCTTTTTGAAATATATAACTTTCTTCTTATTTGCTCTAATTTTATCCTACACAGATTAGTTTCCAAGAGTTCAAAAACAAACTTCTGGAACCTGGTTTAGTGGACCATATAGTTGTTTCTAACAAATCAGTTGCAAAAGTATATGTGAGGAGCTCCCCGGCCAATCAAACTAGTGTAGGTGATTTCCAAGGTCCTGTCAGTGGTGCCCCTGCCAAAGGACATGGGGGTCAGTATAAATACTACTTCAATATTGGCAGTGTCGAGTCTTTTGAGGAGAAGCTGGAGGAAGCCCAGGAAGCTCTGGGGATGGACCCTCATGATTATGTGCCTGTTACTTATGTCTCTGAAATGGTTTGGTACCAAGAATTGATGCGGTTTGCACCAACACTCTTGCTTTTGGGGACCCTCATGTTTATGGGACGGAAAATGCAAAGTGGATTTGGTGTTGGTGGTGGTGGTGGAAAGGGTGCCCGTGGAATATTTAACATAGGAAAAGCCCATGTAACGAAAGTAGACAAAAATGCCAAGAATAAGGTTAGTCTTCTGTTTCCTCAAATAATTATGGTGCTTACCATTTTCTGCATTATTTTTTCTTCTATTTTACACCAATATCCATGAAGCTTTTATATTCATACCGTAGTGAGCAAACTGTTAAAGATTTGTATTCTCCTATTGTTATTTATAAAGTGGGATATGCCAGGTCTATTTTAAAGATGTTGCTGGCTGCGATGAAGCAAAGCAAGAAATCATGGAGTTTGTGCACTTCCTCAAGAGCCCCAAGAAGTATGAGGAACTTGGAGCGAAAATTCCAAAAGGTGCACTTTTGGTAGGCCCTCCAGGGACAGGAAAAACCCTCCTTGCAAAAGCAACTGCAGGGGAGTCTGCTGTGCCTTTTCTGTCAATATCTGGTTCAGATTTCATGGAGATGTTTGTTGGTGTTGGACCGTCTAGGGTTAGAAACTTGTTTCAAGAAGCAAGGCAGTGTGCTCCAAGTATAATTTTTATTGATGAGATTGATGCTATTGGTCGAGCAAGGGGGCGTGGAGGCTTCTCAGGTTCCAATGATGAGCGTGAAAGCACCCTCAATCAGTTGCTGGTAGAGATGGATGGCTTTGGGACTACTGCTGGAGTTGTTGTGCTTGCTGGCACTAACAGGCCTGATATTTTAGACAAAGCTTTATTGAGGCCTGGTCGTTTTGATCGCCAAATAAGTATTGATAAACCTGATATCAAAGGCCGTGAGCAGATATTTCAGATCTACTTGAAAAAGATCAAACTTGATCATGAGCCATCGTATTTCTCTCAAAGGCTTGCAGCACTTACTCCTGGATTTGCTGGAGCAGACATTGCAAATGTTTGTAACGAAGCTGCCTTGATTGCTGCAAGGGGTGAAAGTGCACAGGTCACAATGGATCATTTTGAGTCTGCTATAGACAGGGTGATTGGTGGTCTTGAGAAGAAAAATAAGGTAACCAATCTTTAAATTAACTTGTCATTGTTTGAGCTCTATATGTGTTGCTTTATAGATTCTTCAATGCGATAGGACTTCCTGTATGCTGCAGCCTGCAGGATAACTTTTTATTTTTTCCTCAGTGACTTATTTTTCTTTTTCCTTGAAAAGTTACTAATATGCTGTCTTTGGACAGGTGATAAGCAAGCTGGAACGCCGGACTGTTGCTTACCATGAATCAGGCCATGCTGTTGCTGGCTGGTTCTTGGAACATGCAGAACCTTTGTTGAAAGTGACAATTGTTCCTCGTGGTACGGCAGCACTTGGATTTGCCCAGTATGTTCCAAATGAAAATCTTCTTCTGACAAAGGAGCAGCTTTTTGATATGACTTGCATGACACTAGGTGGTCGAGCAGCTGAAGAGGTGATTATGAATTTTCCTTTTCTTTACTTGTTTGATGGGATGAATGATAAAATATCTGCATAATGGTGACTATGATTCTATTGTTTATTCCTCTGCCCTGATTGCACCAACTCTCAACCGATAAAGTGGGAAGGGAAAAAAATGAAATTATGAAAAAAAATTTAAAATGTTTTAAGATTGAAAATAAAAAAAGGACCGACTATTAATATGAAATAAATTTAATTTTCTTTAATGATTTCAGGTTTTGTTGGGGAAAATCTCGACTGGAGCACAAAATGACTTAGAGAAGGTGACAAAAATGACATATGCCCAAGTTGCAGTGTATGGCTTTAGTGATAAGGTGGGTCTCCTCTCTTTTCCACAAAGGGAAGACTCATTTGAGATGATGAAGCCCTACAGCAGCAAGACCGGGGCAATTATAGACGGTGAAGTGCGAGAATGGGTGGGCAAGGCATATAGACGAACGATTGAACTTATAGAGGAACACAAGGAGCAAGTGGCTCAGATTGCTGAGTTATTGCTGGAAAAGGAAGTTCTCCACCAAGATGATTTGCTTCGAGTTCTGGGTGAACGGCCATTCAAATCCAGTGAGCTGTCAAATTATGACAGATTCAAGCTAGGTTTTCAAGAGGAAGAGAAGAGTTCGCAGGCAGCAGAGAGTGGAGGTGTGGAGGATGGACCTCCACCTCTGGAACCTCAAGTTGCCCCCGCATAGTAAGTGTGGGGAAATGTTTGTGTTCATACGATAGATGGTCTACTGTTCCTTTGATGAATTTTTTACTCGTGTAATTTTTATTCATAAGTATAGTGTTGTATTTTCCTTGAAAAGATATTTTGACAAATAAGGTCTCCAATTGTCAAATGTTTTCGTGGGCACTGGGATTGCTTTATTGACGGTTGAATAATCTTTTGGCCCTGCCTGCGTGATTGACCTCCAGAATCACTCAAGTTGCTACCTGCTTCTTCGTATGGAGCTACAGAGATTTCATGGAAGACGATCGCAAAGCAAACGCTGAAAATTTTATTCAACTTATTGTTAGTCATTCATTGCAGCAATATTTTATAAAAGCCATCCGATAGGACTAGGAGGCCTGAGCGTGATGGAGCTGACCCTATTAGCCCAAATATTGGTGCTTAAGACAAAGGTAATCGGGATTTGGTTATGTTAGTGAAACTATAATGAGATGATAATCTAGTTGTGCCCATCTCTAGAATGTAATAAATTATGTTGGGAGTAATTAATAATGTACTTTCAAGCATTTGTTCACGTTGCCCATCTAATTCTTGTCTAGAAACAGAAAAAACGTGTGAGCTTAAATAAATGAAAAAACTAATTATCTTACCTGGTCAAACATAACTGGACTGTATTTTATAATGCATTGCATTCAACTCTCATTCTTAACTAACATAAAAGACAATTCCAATTTAGACTTTTGTTCAATAGACTGTTGTTCGACAATTATTTGAGTTACCAACCACCCTTCTGAATAATACTAATTAATTTTGATTTAATACATGAGATTAGTTATTGAATTTGTTTATAAATTAAAGAAATAATAACTTGGAATCGTTGCTCCTCATTTCTCGTAAGCTTTCACACCTGTGCCTCCATTCTAACATTTATTTATGAATTCTTAAATTAAAAAAAAAAAAGACTCATAATTCAATAACTGTACCTGTAGCACTATTATTTTTCTTTTGCTTTTTGATCAAGTCTCCATTCTAATGGTGGTGCCCTTGAGTCCTCTAAGTCAAGATTCAAATATATGTGGCCAATTATATCATCACCTTCCTCTCTCTTTCCATTCTAGAGCTATCTTCCCTATTTAACTTCTTCATTTCCTTCTTCTTCTTATTCTTATAGCCTCTATATATTTATCTCATTACATAGTATTTAAGGTCTTAATTTAAGATTTTTGAGGTTGGTGAACACCTCTTCTGTTTTTCCTCTTTTTTTTCTTCCTTCATTTTACTTGCTTTAATAAGCCTAGCTTCATGTTTCCTTCATTGAGTTTGTTACAGATCACTCAAATTTTATTCATCTCCCCTTATACACCAATGTCCTATACTTGCCAAAACACCACATATTCATTATGTCTAAGCTATTAATGACTGCAATTTTTTCTACTTTCTTTTCTTCTTTTTGATTAAATCCTTTATCTTCTTCAGTTACATTCTTATTCGTTTTCTTTTTCCAGTTTTTCAGTTCAAAATGGCATACGAAAGTCAATATGATCAGCAGGCTCCTCTCATGGCAAAATATGAGTGTCTTCTATTTGGTAAGTAATCTTTGTACATATTAGAATCTTTTTAATTGCCAGAAATAGATGGTATAGTTTTATGACAATTGGAAATATATTTGTGTTCAGACGTAGATGACACCCTTTATCCTCTGAGTTCTGGTTTATCAAAACAGTGCACCAAGAATATTGAAGGTAAATGCATGTAGACATGATTTTCTAATCTCCCTTATGTATTAATTCTTCAAGTTGTTCAATGTTTAGTTGATTATTGAATAAATTTCTCTTGTTCAGAGTACATGATTCAGGCACTTGGCATAGAGGAAAGTAAAGTTTCTGAGGTAAACCGGGTTCTGTACAAAAATTATGGGACATCTATGGCTGGTCTCAAGGTACAGTAAAAGTTAATCTCTTTTTGATATGTCATTATAGAACAACGATAATTATAGTCCCTGACTTTACAGGCTATTGGCTATGATTTTGACAATGATGATTATCACAGGTATCTTTTTCCTCCTCCCTAATTCATCTCCTTCAAAAATATCAAATATGTATCATATATGATCTCACACTTTTTGTTTTTGTAGTTATGTTCATGGGAGATTACCCTATGAGAACCTGAAACCTGATCCTGTTCTAAGGCATCTGCTACTTAGCCTGCCCTATTCGTAAAGTTGTAAGTTCCTTTGCCTCTTATCTGATTAATAAGCCAATTGGCTAAAATTTTTTTTGAGTAATCATATTTGATTCTGTGTAACAGATTTTCTCAAATGCGGATAAGGTTCATGTGGCTAAAGTTCTTCTCAAGCTTGGATTGGAGGATTGTTTTGATGGGATTGTAAATTTTGAGAGTCTAAATCCCACTAACAAAACCACTGATTATGATGAAAACAAAGATTCTGAAATTCTTGGTGTCGACAATGATTGTTCAGCACTTCCAAAGACTCCAATTATTTGTAAACCATTCCCAGATGCATTTGAACAGGCTTTCAAGACAGCTAACATCAACCCTGAAAAAACAGTAAGATAACCTTTTTACTCTGATTTACTTGATGCCAACAACATCTACCTTTAGGATTATGAGCAAAGGGTTGTACGAGAAATAATCTCTCTTTCATCTTGATATAACTTTGAGCATTAATCTTGCTTTTACTAACAACAGTTTGCTTGATTTTTTAGCTGTTTTTTGATGATAGCATCCGCAATATAGAGACAGGAAAAAGTGTTGGCCTCCATACAGTGTTGGTAAGTTGATAAATTTTTGACAGATACTACTAGCAGGAAAAAATTCCCAAACTTGCTTTGATGGTGATTAATATTCATCACCCAATTGTACCAGGTGGGCACTTCACGTAGAACAAACAGTTCTGATTATGCCTTGGAGAGCATTCACAATATCAGAGAAGCACTGCCAGAGCTATGGGATGCCAATAACAAGTCCGAAAGCATCAAGTATTCAGGAAAGGTTGCTATTGAGACCACTGTTACAGCCTAGTGTAAATTTGTATGACGACAGCCATGTGTATAGGCTGCAGTTAGCCATACCAATATCTACTATTTTTGTTTTTGAGGATTTATCTTTAAATATGAACATCAATAAAATCTCCTTAAATGTGATTTTAGATCAGTGTTTAATATTTGTTTCGGAAAAGCCAAAAAACAATCCCCAAATGGAGCTAACATGGGCTGTCTCTGTGTTGGGATCCATATATGACTTGTGATAAGAGTCACTTTATGCAAACTTCAATAACTCAGTGTAAATTTATACACCATATATCGTCTTCTGTATATAAGTCGTCTATTTATTTAATTATTTAACAAAGTCCATCCATTTTCAAGAGTGGATCTACGTGAACTGTCTCTTCGATTCCCTTTTATATTCTCCATATCTCATTCCATGAGGAGCAGATCTTGTTAATTATTAGTAGACATGAAAGGATGATAAACACGTTCTAAATGAAGTAATATTAACCAATTATATTTATAAGAATACATTATTCACAAGCTGACGTAATGTATTCAAGCAATCTTAAAGTTGGTTTTCATTTATGAAAGTAAAGTGACTGTTTTTAGATATTGACTTTGGAGCCGCGTCTGCAAACAATCAAAATGCTTCGTCCAGCGACGACCATGTGTCAGTTTACAAAAACCTGTGAACAGAGTTTCATACGCGACACAACGTGTCAGAACTCAAGTCGACCACGTCATAAAATTCAGAAAATAGTGGCTCCCTCTTTTGATTTTGAGTGTCTTCCAGAATTGCAACCAATTAGAAACCGTCGCTTTGATATTAATATTGGGTGTTGGGTGGTTCAACGTCCCTTATTTAAAGCGCCTTGTTTCAAAGACTAAAAACCCTTTTATATCTTCCCATTTCTCTCAACTCTTAACCGCTTCTTCTTATCTCTCTCCAGCTTTACTACTTTGGTTTCGCTCCTTTTCTAACAAGACATTGCTAATTTTAGATCTGGTAATGTTCATTTTTTTTATATATTTTTTTTAATGTTAAATGATTCTTTATATGCATTTTTAGTAACATTAGTTAGATGTTATATCTAGTGCTTTTGTATACACACATTTGATCTCGCTTTTTTTTGGTTGATGCACTCTTGTGTTGAAGATTGAATAAAGTTGTATAATAGGTTTTTGATGCTTTTATTTACAGATTGTTTGATGAATAATTTTGGGTTTGTATTGCGGTTCCATCTTCCAAGTTTTTGTTGTTAAAGTTTTGAGTATTTGTTGGATTTAGAATTTCGACTTTGCTTGCTAATGGTATTCGCTTTCAAAGCTTTTACATTTCACTTTTCTGTCCCGTCAAATCATATGTGTCATTAATGAAAGTTGAAAAATTCATTATCTGTTCTTATAGGGTAATTTGATAATTTTATGCTTAATGCTCGAGTTTAGGTCTCTAAGATCTCAAGTGATGCCTGAAATTTTAATTGTGTGCTTCTCTTTTTGTTGTTTGAAGTGATTTAGTACAAGATGGATTACAACAATGAGAACAATCAGATTTCAAACCAAAAATATGATTGTCTCCTATTTGGTAAGTGTTGATTTGCATTTTGGAAATCCCTTTTATGTTTTAATTTAAATGTTATTGACATTAAAGTATCAGCTTGTTTGTGTAATTTCCAGATCTAGATGACACCCTTTATCCTCTGAGTTCTGGTTTATCTTTGGAAGTCACCAAGAATATTCGAGGTATTGAATACATATCAATTTGACTTCAAATTCTCTGCAAATGATTCATTTTCTTAATTAAAAGTCATGAACAGTTATTTACTTTTGTATTTTTATTTCTAGAATATATGTTCCACAAGCTTGGCCTGGAGGAGAGTAAAGTTCCTGAATTGTGTATTTCCTTGTATAAACTCTATGGGACAACAATGGCTGGTCTTAGGGTATGATATTGGCGATCTTTTGTTTGAATTTTATCTGAGCGAACGTCAACATGTTGACAAGTAAATTTCTTATCATGGTCTTCTTTTAGGCAATCGGCTATAACTTCGACTATGATGACTTCCACAGGTACCCATTTTTCCTTTGTTTCTGTTTGTGTAGTTGATGTAAAGCATACAGAATAACATTTTCCTTGTTTCACAGTTTTGTTCATGGGAGATTGCCCTACAATATGCTAAAACCCGACCCTATTTTAAGGAATCTTTTACTTAGTCTGCCTATTAAGAAAGTTGTAAGTTTTCTTTCTTTGTTAGAACACACGCAACTTGTTTGTTTTTCTTTTTTCTCATGGTAACATTTTGTTGTTGTGTCTAGATTTTCACCAATGCAGATAAAAATCATGCTAGCAGAGTGCTTAGCAAGCTTGGTTTGGAGGATTGCTTTGAAAGGATTATATGCTTTGAAACTTTGAATCCCACCGACAAAGACACTGTTCCTGTAAATGAGAATGTCTCTGAATTAAGAGAAATATCTGACATCAATGATTATTCTTTACGTCCCAATGCTGATTTGGAACTTCCTAATACTCCAGTTGTCTGCAAACCATTTGAACAAGCATTTGAACAAGTTTTCAAGATTGCCAATATCAATCCTCAGAAAACAGTAAGATGTTTATTCCTCTTTCTGCATAACAGATTGAATTAACATTTGAAATGCACTGCTTAATTCTGAAAATACATGCTTTTGTTTTTTTCATCACAAACAGTAAGACCTTTGTGCCATTTGACATAATTATGTGTATTGTATGGCAGTTGTTCTTTGATGACAGTGTTCGAAATTTACAGACTGGTAAAAAGATGGGCCTTCACACTGTGTGGGTAAGCTGTTGATCTCAAACAAAGAATAAATGTGCTTAATTGTTTTTCGTTTTTTTCTATAACCTCGATTTCTTGGTTAAAACTATCTATGAAACGGGTATAGGTGGGAACTTCTCACCGAGCTGATGGTGTGGACTACGCACTAGAGAGCATACACAATATCAGGGAGGCATTGCCAGAGCTCTGGGAAGCTGACGAGAAGTCTGAAAGTGTTGTGTATTCAGGAAAGGTGGCTATCGAAACACCAGTGAAGGCTTAGCTTTTAGTCATTTAGTGAATGAGACTTTTTTGCCTTCGCTATGGTGTAGCAGGAGAGTTAAATGTAACTTAATATAAACTTTAGTATCTGTATCTTTTTTCCTCCTTTCCTGTTTTTAAGTGAAACTTGCAGACTTTATCTCAAACGGATTATCCCCGATGATGGTAAATAAGCTGAGACAGTTGCATGTAGTTAGACTTCAGTTGCCAATAAATATATGAATCAGCATGTTTTAGTATGTTAGAGAAGGGTCTCGCCCATGTAGTTCCTGAAAAAAAAACCTCGAACAAAGAACGTCCGTTGCAATCTCTGCTTGAGGGGGACGACTCAATTGGCAAGTATTACTGGCTATGATGACCAGAAATGATTACAGAAAACTTACTGCAAGAAATAGAATTTGAAAAACACGATCTATAAGAAGAAAAAAAAAGGCAACATTACATTTTAAAGAATTGTGATTTGCGATATAATACTGATATACACAATTTGAATGAGTAAATTTAGTATAGTGCTTATACAGGGATCTCTAGTCTCCAAAATGATTCAACTATCCTTTCATTAGCCAAAAGAGGACGAATAATGAGAAAGCATGAAGAAAATCAACCTTTCAATGAATATTTCTTCCCAGTGAATGCTTGGAACTTCCGTTTTTCCATCTTCTCAGGTGATTTTTGGCTTCCGCTCTTTGGAGCAACCTAAATCACAAAAGTCAATGCAATAGATAAGTGGGAGTCTCCTGAGTTAGGTTTGTCATCAATTTGTGTGTGTTAGTGTTCATGTTTGTGTGCTTTAAAATCAGGTGATGAAGTCCTTTGATACCAAAAAACTAATAAAACATGACATACTTTTGGAGTTTCATTTAAGGTCTGGCTTGCATTTGATCCAAACAAGAGTTTTCCAGAATGCTGACGTGATGAAGCACTAGACTTGGAACCATTAGTTTTACTGTCATCTTTTGGTTGCTGTGGTTTATGCAAGACAGAGGGAGCTTGTGCAGCTGGTTGTGTTGAGGATTTGCCATCCAAGCGTTTCCCTGAACCAGTAAAGGGGCTGAACTTTGCGATCTTTTTGGCTGGCTCTTCTTCAACTGAAAGATTGGGATTATGGTCATCTGTTAAGAAAAATATTCACAAAACTTTAAGTTCCAATTTAAAATTTTAAATATCAAATGCAACATTTTTAAGTGAAAGATACCTTCAGGTCTTGTCCTGTTCGACAGAGAAGATGTAGGTTTTTCTGGTTCTTTATAATCAAGTGGAGGGGCAAAGTCCACCTCACAGTCTGTTTCAATAATACTGACAGCAGAGGAGGGCTTTGTTTCAACTATATCAATATAATACTTCTTATTGTTATAAGGAACCATGATGGTATCACCAGTGGTCAAGCAAGAGTAGCTCCTCAAAGAAGTCTCCAAGCTGCAAGTGACCATAAAGAAAGAAAGTTGACAAACAAATGAAGGGAAAGAATCATTCTTGCAGGTACTTTATAGAAAGGGAGATGCCAGGGTGATAAACAAACATGGCTTTGGGATTTGAGATGTCTAAGAAGTCCTTGGTGTGGGGCTGTAGCCTCACATAAGATCCCTTCACTAGACTGGTATTTTTTACTTTCACAATGTCTCCCTCTTGTAGGAGCATGTTTTCCATCATCTGAAATCATAAAACAAATAAAATAAGTAGCATCTAGAAACTGATAACGGCACTCATACATATTTTCACTAGCAGTTGCTTTTCACTTCAGAGAGAAAGGAGCCTGACTTATGGTTTGCATACAATCATCAATACAAACAAAGAGGCAACCATATTCATAAAGGAAATAGAAAAGCAAAAAGCATACCCAGTATGGCAAGTATATCAGACCCTCATCAGCAATGAACTCTAGGACGCCACAATGAGTGATCCGCCCAGCAGAAGTATTACTCAACTCAAACAACATAGGGTACTCAATATGTAGAGAAGCTGAAGAGAAAAGGTAGACGTTGACATTTACATTAAGAAAAACTGCATTTGAACATTCAGCTTGAATGGAACTAAGAAAAATTGCATTTGAAATTCAGTTGGTCTGGAATGAATGAAGATAATGCAAAACTAAAACTCTCTACTTACCAAGGCAATCAAGAGCTGAGGGTGGCATAACAACTGGAAGTATAAAGGTACAACATAATCAGTAAATTTGGAAGCCTTTGAAGAACAAAAAATAAAAGAACTTTGAATCTCTTTTCTAACAGAAAAATGAAAATTAATAAAACTTGGCCAAGAAAAGAAAACATACTTTTATCACCCTTTTCCAGATGCGGCTGCAAAGATTCTAAGTAATTAAATTTCATCAAGAAACTGATGTTTATAGAGCATTTAAGGAAAATCCAAAGCATAAAGGTCAAATTAAAATTTACTGATATTAACTAGAGATTTTGGAAAATTAGTCAAAACCTACTTTAGTTGAAGTCTAGCGGATGAACTAATTATAAATATAAAACGTTGATAAGCTTTGCAGCTAAAATATTAGTAGCAGTTCATCTAATTTAGGAAAGGCTTTTGAGAGTAGCTGATTAGATCTTTGGTTATTTCACAGAGAGAATCAGCAAAGCCTTAACCACTAAATCTCCTTTCTTGGTCAGAATTAAAGGAAAAGGAACAAAAAATCAAATTATCTTACCTTATCAATGAAAGAAACAGGATAGCAACGATAAAGACGTTCAAATGTTGAAATGCGGTTGTTTCCGTGAGCCTAAAATCACAAAACACATGATTAGAAGAGTGAACAAGCACACATTACCATATCATAACTAAATAAATTAAAGCCTGAACCAAAAGCATCAAAGAAATTAGACATATATAGTAAATCTTTTCATCATACAATAAAAAGCAAGATCATGTATTGCGATCCACCAGCCGTTTGATAGTATTATCTAGTACAAGCCGGTAAACCAACTCTTAATCATGCTCAACAATCACACTGATCAAGCATATAACCAGGAAAATTCTTCTCATATAACATTGCAATTTTGGCCCACAGATCCTTACTTCAACAAGCACATACTAAAACTAAGTGCAATGATGAATGAGTAACATACCATGATCACCAAATCAAAGAGCTAAACGCCACAAGATAGTGAACAATCTGCATATATTCACAAAACAATAAACAAGTAAGCATATCAGTGGACATAAACAAAACCCAGTTCACATCTTGATCAACCAAAACCAGAAAAAACTAATCCGAGAACAAAAACGATAAACTATGACTTAAAAAAAGAATCCCATGAACCAATGCACAAAAGCATAGTGATGAAGAAAAGAAAATAAAAAATATAAAAGTGAAAGACGAGAATAGAAGTTTATGAATGTAAATAAACATGTTTTGGTTGTGCAGCGATCAAGAAGTAGAAAAAAGAAGAACCTTTGAGGTGTATGATAAAAAAAGTTGGCAATTGTAGAAGGGTTGAAGTTTGAAGTTGGTTTTTTTTTAATGTTTAATAGTTAAGAGAGTGAAGGTATTAACTCCAATCCTAGTTAAAACCTGGTTGGGCGATTCCACTTATGAGTTTTGAGACGTTTTGTTAACTTATATTATTGTTTTTCTGCCTTCAATAGCATATGATCGCTGCATCAATAGCACTCTCTTTTACAACCTTGAGGTGAGAGTTTGTAATTGAATAATTCACAATGAATCTCACATAAGTCTTACATAGAACTCACTAATTAATTATGAGTTATTAAATCAGGATTATAATAAAATTTATAAAAAATAATTGTTAGTATAATCTTATTCATATTTGATTTATCTTACACTTTTATATAAATTTTGTAAAATGAAGAGATCGACTCTATTATTGGGCCCATATTTATACAAGAATATAAAAGAATTGGGTCGAAAATACTATTTAAGGCCCAATTCAGAGAGGAGCCATCTAATCGTCCATATAAGTAGTGTTTATGGCCCATTAATTACCTTTTTACATTATTGGGCGTAAAATCATGTCTCTTTTTCGAAGGCCCATTGTAGGAAGAGCTCTAAATCCTGTCGACTTGCGTAACCCTCGGTTTTCCCAGTTGTTGTCCTTGTAGGTGTTCCTGTCAGGAGTAGAGCACACCAACACCAAGTTTCACAGCAAAATAGGTTTATAATTTGTTGATTTGAGCCCTTGTTTGACCTTCGTACCAAAATTTATAAGGTCAACATGGCCCGGCGGGAGCTTTCCAGCACTTTAAAGAACTTGAAGGTAATACATAACCTCAACCTTTGAAGATTTGTACTGGGTCTTGCTTTTATTTAAATGCGTTTGCTTGATTTCGTTAGTTTTTGCGTTCAGTTCAGCTCGATTAGCTTATTCGGAATTCTGAGCTTATATGGGACTTTTTGGTTTATAATGATTGTAAATTTGTAATAGTTTATGCAAAGGGCGACTCATAGGGAGGAGAAAATTAAGAAAGAAGAGGAGGTCAAGCCTGATGGGAACTTCATATTTCCTGGAACCGTTAAAAGAAAATGGTATTATTACTTTGTCAACTTTTCTGCTTTGGTTTGAAATCTTGTTTGACGTCAATTGAAATTTTTTTATCTTTGTATGCTTTTAACTTTTAATGTCAGTCTGGCATTAGTCTGCTTATGGAATGATATGAGTTTACTGAAAGAGTTGGATTTATTACTCAAATTAGAGACCATAATACCTCAGCCGAGGTTTAGTTTAGGTCACTAAAGGTTATATTCTATATTTTCATATAGCTGAAATGAGGGTCCTTGATGTAAAAATCTAGACACTTTTGTTTCCAAAATAAGGGATACTGAATATCTCAGTGCAAAGGTCCTTGCTTTTTTGAGTATGCTTATTTTTTAGCTGGAAGCTATTGTCAAAGATACAGAACACTTGTTGAATCAGAAAGTTGAAGTAATCTTGTTGAGTTTAAGATGGGTTTACATTTAAACATGTGTTATTAGCACAAGTGAAATCTGTTGAGACTTTAATGAATAGGCATCGAGATGTGACATTTGGATTGTATGAGGAACACAATAGACCTTCCTTCAAAGATGTATTTATACAACTTAAACTCTAGAAGTACATTTGTAGATGCCCAGTATGGTAGAATAGCAGCAATCATCTACAGAGCTTCAGTTTTAGTTTAATTTTCTGTAATGATTTTCATTTTTGACAGGTTTTTACCTGTCTTTTTTATCCTGCGTGATGGTTTGTAATGTATCATTGTGTGCATGTAGTGTGGTTATAATGGAGGGGGATCCACATCCAGGAGCTATTGTAGGCCGGATGTCATTTCAAAGTTTTAATCCTTCTATTGATGTGAGTATACAGGTCGAGTGACCTGAAAATTTTCCATTTGACCATTGACTACTTTTCCTCATGTCTAAGCCTTGTCTTGGTAGAAACTGAATGAAGCAGCAAGCAATCTTCAACAACCAGAAGCATCTGCCTCATGTTCTGGCAATCAAACTGTAAGAAATTCTGAAAGGTAGGTGGTTCTTTATTCTGATTGTCTTTTACACAATCACCAGGATATATTTTCCACTGCATTTGAGTGACATGTCTTTGAAAATTGTTGGAATGTTTTTACTGTATTTAATGCTAAATTAAACACAGAGTTGGAGTTCTGTACTCAAATACATAGAGTTAAGTTCTGAATTTCCCTTATTTTTTGAGTCTGCCATTTCTAAACTTTATGGCTGTACCTGAAGTTACCAGACTCAACTGTCACTTCAAGTTGTGGGCATGAGCTTAATTCACAAAACAGTAAAGGAAATAAATGAGTTCAATATGAGTTTTCGCTTTTGTTTATTGATTGATTGACTTTTTCTCTAGGGATGCTTCTGTCCTCATATCTAGTCTACAATGTCTTTTATTATTATTTTTTTCACAATTCTCTATAAATTCACTATAGGAATATGGGTTTTTGTTTGTCACTATCCATGTGAAACATCTCTGATCAAAGCAATTTTGCAAAACTAATTTTGATTTTGGATGACTGATAAATCCCTTACACACTTCATAAGTATTATGTATGGAGATATAGTAGAAAAATGTGCGGATAACTGGTGAATCAGTGGATAGAAAATTTAGAATTACAATTTGTTTGCTTACATACATATGGATGATATTTTTTCAGTTGTTACTTGCACTGACACAGATTATTGTTATCGTTCTTTGCTGTGGTATAGAGAAAATGGGTCTTCACAAGATGGAGCAGAGTGTTTGAAAGTTAGACTGCCTGGTGAGGGAAATATAGACCTTAAAAGAAAACAGTCTGAAGTAGAGTCTGAACAACAATATTCAAATAAATCACCAAAAACTATTGAAGCTGGGAATCAATCACCACCAAGTAAACATAAAGGCTCCTATAAGCAGGCAAAGCGGGACAAGGTTGATTGGAGTGTTCTTAGACCACCAAAGTTCCCAAGCAAAAAGAGTGAGCATAATCAGTAGATTTTAGTCAACATTTTTTTTTTTTTTTTTAAATTTATTTCAGGTGAAAGTTGAAACTGTAAGCTTGTGATCTTCTGAATTTTCAATTTTGTTCATTAGCCACTTGATTTTATTGCTTAACAGTTAGAGGTAACCTCTCTCACACTCTTATGCCCGACGACATGTACTGAAATTAAAGAACCAAAATAATTCAGAACTATTAAAATTTACATTCGAACAGTCAAAAACACTTTTGTACCTGTTTGGTTGTTTCTTTAAAAAAAAAAAAAATCCCCAACATATCGTAAGATATATTAATGCCCAAAACCATTAAGCAAAATTCATCTAAACCTGGCATTACATTCTACGACTACGGCACAGCGGTAGAAACAGAGTAAAGGTATGATAATATGAAAGTTGAATCCATTTAGCCATTGGGTAATGGGTATAACCTTAACAATATGGCAGTGGAGCTACTCCTGGTCCTGGATAGGTTTCCAGCAAGAGAGAGCATAACTCACTCTCCCTTTCCACCCTTGGAGAATCCACTTGCCATCCTCATCGATAACAAAATCTGAATGGTAACCTGATTTCACTATACTCTTCATTTCCCTCAATATTTCCTTATCTAATGGGAGTTGCCTGAACCCAGCCCTGACATTTCTAACCTGCCACTTCTTGTAAGTCTCCGGCCTTTCAATCCTCTGTATGTCCTCACACGCAATCACATTCATGATATCTCTCCCGAATATTTCTCTCTCAAACATCAACCTTTGTTGATCTTCGCGAGGTATAGTGGCCTCAAGCATATCAAACAGTGCTGAGAAATGGAACAAAGCCTCCCGGAATCTTGTGATGAAGAATGGTGCACTGTAAGTACCATTAACCACCCCGTGGATGAAGATATCTGGATTAATTCTCTTTATTAGTCTTAAAACAATGTCCCTTGGGCTGTTAACGAAGTCCACTGTCTCATCCGGTATGCTCTTCATCCGGTACAAACAGTTAACAACAGTCATTTCATCCCTGTCAATGTTGATATCCTCAACTTGAATAGTATCCCATTTCTGCACTATGACATTGTACTCAAATGGTACATTGAACCTCTCGCAGTATCTTTTCAAGCGACGCCCTGTCTCTTCAACTCTTTCTGCAGGTCGAAATCCCGGTTGAGGAAATTCAATTCCTGTTATACGAAGCTTGGGAGGTCCACCAGGCCTAGCCGATAGACATTGGATAAGATTAGGCCATTGGAAACCGCAAAGGATGCCAAAATCAATGATGTGGAGCCTCGTTGCTTTCTCTGACAGTTTCATAATGGTTTTGTTTGAAAGGAAAATTGACATTTCCTTGAAGGGGCACACTGAAATAATTAACCTGTAAACTTTTAGGATATCAGCTGCAGATATTCTGTTACTTACAGTTGGGCTATAGGCTGGAGTTTCTGTGCCATCGAGTCGTGCCTCAAGACCATTAACAAAATAATGCGCCATTCTCTGAGTTCCATCTCCAATTGCAGAAGAGTGCTGTTTGATTTGTTTCAGTAGTTCATTTGCAGTCCTTTGTTCATAGCTAACCACAGCTTGTGCACATTGAGTCAGTAGATTACGCAAATCCACCACCTCTCTTCTGTTCCCCCGTTTCTTCTTTGTGTGTTTCGTTCTTCCCTGTCTGTTATGTTGCAACTCCTCACTTGATCTATTCTGGAGCGGTCCATGAAGAGAACACAATTCTGAATTGTTATTCTCAGCGTTGCTGAGTAATACGTCATCATACATCTCTGTTTCTTCCGGGTCTGCAAGAGAAAATGCAGGATGCTTCTTGCTCCTCCCATCTTCAAGATAATCATTATCATCACGCTGATAAATTTTAAGACCTCCTAACCCATCTGGAGGAGAATAACTTATAGTCTTC
This sequence comes from Pistacia integerrima, assembly GCA_026225825.1. Classification (NCBI taxonomy): domain Eukaryota; kingdom Viridiplantae; phylum Streptophyta; class Magnoliopsida; order Sapindales; family Anacardiaceae; genus Pistacia; species Pistacia integerrima. The sequence goes on from CM047746.1 coordinate 27,974,409, forward strand.
TCTGCCATGGTTACTGCCACTACTTCTGGCTTCGAAGGCTTCAATAAGTTGCTTTGGGCAGCAAAATTCACACCGCCATTAAGATGTCCCTTACCAGCTTCTCCTATTCCTCCCCGGAACCATTCAAAAGGTTGTATCTGACTATACAAATCTGGTACCAAAAAGGTACTAAACGGAGAGTTAATAAGAGAACTTTGAAGTAGGGTTTGATCACAAATATAATTAGATTCAACCAGGCTACTAGCAATTGTATAGCTATTACTGCTATTGTTACTGCTTCCCATAATGAAATAATCATCTGGACTGTAGATGTTCTGATTGAAACAAGGAAGAATTTGATTTGGCGAAGGAGGGTATTTTTGGCCAAGGACATCATAGAAGGATTTTTCAGCAGCTTGGAGGGCCAAAGAATCCTGCAACATGCAGTTCTTGTCTTCTAATTCTTCTCCCATAAGCATCTCACTTATGTACTTGAGAACAGCATTAGCAGAGTCATCGTCATCGCATGCATTATATGGAGAATCTCCGTTAGGGTTTGCGTCTGAAAATGGAGCTGAATCAATAGGAAGCTGTGAACTGGTCGGAATAAAAGGTGGATGAGGACATGTGGAGTCACCACTTTCAAGATTCAGATTTTGAAAGACCGATGAAATTGAACCATTGTCAAATTTAAATCCGTACATAGAACCATGTAATTCTTGGAGAAAGCTATCCATAAACACCTATGTGAAAAGAACTGAATAGAAGTCTGATCTTCAATAAGTGTATTCCTCTATTTGGTTATTCAACAGAAACTTACGGCAGAATACGGTTGGTTGCATGAAAAAAATGAAGCCTTGAATCTTGATTATAAGAGACCCACCAACAGGACTGGATATAATTAAACAATACCAAAAGAACACAGAAAAGAATGAAATTATGAAGTAAAAGTGATAAGACCAGATGAAAGGCAAGACAATCAAGAGTAGCCTCTAAGAAACCTTATTGATTCTGGAATATTAGAACCCTGAGTATGCCCATACACAGATTCAGCTAAAGTGGTAATAAGGCCAGGAAAAGTCAATTCTGTGACACAGAAACAGCCGCCAATTAATCTTCACCAGTTTGAATGATTAGTGTTAGGCCATTTTGGTTGTCTCTAAGCCAATGAGGAGATATACTATACCTCTTGATGAACAAGCAATTGACCACATTATAAAGTTGTTGAGAAGTGAATTATGACACAACCATCAGATTTCTGTAAATAATGTTCTTTCTGATCATTTGATTTATTTGTCAACTACGTACTTGGGTTGAAAGTTCTATGAAGTAATTAAATAGTATTCTATTTTGATACATTTTATGTACACAAGTCAGACGTCTATCTTTTCATCATGTGGCAAATTCCTCAACTTCAAGATTAAACAGGGTAAAAGATCCATTCTAGTACATTTTGCTTTCAGAGACGAGTTCTGGACTTACTGACTTATTACAAGAAATCCCGTATACTTTTTTGAATAATCTATCAATAACCTTTTGTTTAATTAGGATGTATGATACATTTGAGAAGTGGAAAGTAATCATATATGGTAAATTGGAAACTCGTCACTCTCTAATTTTAGTAGGTTCAAAAATAGGAGAGCCTTTAAGCCAATACCTATGCTAAGCTGTAGCACACACCAAGCTAAATCTGTATGAATCTTTTTTTTTTTTTTTTTTTTTTTTCAATTGAGTTCATAATTTGTACCTTTTTTAATTGGAATTGCAAATCAAATATAAAATACCATAAAGTTCATGCTAAAATATAGGTGATTATACAGTGAATACTCTGACTGGAGAATGAGTACAGGTGCTGTCTTTTCTTTCTTTCCTGTTCAGTGTGCTTATTATTAAACCAGGATATCATTATATTCAAAATACTACCAAATTAGCGTGCAAGATAGAATAGTGAGCGAATAGCGATAATTTCTTGGTGTTGTCATTTATTTTTGAAGATTTTTTTAGGTTGTATTTGAATTCTCTAAGGCCATGCCTTCGGTTATGAAACTGTCTCTGCTTGAATGTCTCTAGGCTAGCGCATTCAAAATGAAAAGCAACCTTCCAAGTATTACCCCAATATTTCACACCTAAACTTTGAATTCTAGCTTAACTTATATCCACATAAGGCATGTTAAAAAGAATTGAAGGAATCTGATTTTGAGCTACAACCAAGAATTAATATATATATATATATTGCAATTGCCATATCAGCCAACAGACTTCACTCCCTCTATACACTAGTGTAATTTTCTTTAGCAGCTTTCTTAATTCTCTACACTCCTATCAAAAATTCTCCCTAGACTTTCTTTTCCATTCATCTGCTCTCTATGATCCAATTTAGAGCTAAGCAAACTAGTGTAGGAATTTTATATACTTCAATCATCACAACAGCATAGAAACTTGACTATATAGCATTTAAGTTTTCGTTTACATCAGCATATGGCTACAGAACAAAATACTAAAGAAAAGTACTTCACAGAATCTCATGATGCACCAGCTAGAAGTATTCATAGGTCTGGTTTTAATCAAGGCTCGACAGGTTTCCAGAAAGAAAGAGCATACATTAATCTCCCCTTCCATCCCTGCAGCATCCAATTGCTGACTTCATCGAGAACAAAATCCGGATGAAAGTTGGATTTCACCAAAGACCTCGCATTCTTCAACAAATCCTTATCCAGAACGAGTTGCCTGAACCCAATTCTCAGATTCCTTGCCTGCCATTGCTTATAAGTCTCTGGCCTATCAACCCTCTCCATACCCTCACATGCAATAACATTCATCGAATCTTTGCCATATATTTCTCTCTCAAATAGCATCCTCCCCTGATCTTCACGAGGTAAATTAGCCTCAAACATATCAAACAGTGCAGAAAAATGGAATAGTGCCTCACGGAAACGTGGGAGAAAGAAAGGTGCATTGTGGGTACCATTAACAACTCCTTGGATGAATATGTCAGGATTAATTTTCTTGATCAATTCTAAAACAGTATCTCTTGGGCTACTAATGACCACTGTGTCATCGGGCAGGTGTTTCATCCTGTACATAGAATTAACAATTGTCATCTCTTCTCTGTCAATCTTGAGATCCTCTAATTGGATATTCTGCCACTTCTCTGCTATAGAAGTGTATTCAAACGAGACATTAAACCTCTCGCAGTAAGATTTTAATCGTCGCCCAGTCTCTTCAACCCTTTCTGCAGGTCGGAACCCTGGCTGAGGAAATTCAATGCCTGTCATGCGGATCTCGGGAGGACCACCCGACCTTTTTGAAAGATTCTGAAGAAGGCAAGGCCACTGAAAACCATAGCCAATGCCAAAATCAATTATGTGAATCCTTGTTGCCTTTTCTGATACTTTAATTATCGTTCGGTTTGCCATGTAAAAGGACATCCTATTGAAGGGGCACGATGAAATATATGCCCTGTAAGCTTGTAAAACATCAGCAGCCGACGCCCTACTATTGAGATGTGTAGAAATCGGTTTCTGGGTGCCAGCCAGACGGGCCTCAAGACCATTAGCAAAGTAATGGGCCAATCTTTGAGTTCCATCACCAGAAGAAGAAGAATGCTGCCTAATCTGCGTTAAGAGGTCAGTTGCAGTAGTTTGGTCATAGCTAGCGACAGCTTGTGCACAAAGAGTTAATAGAGTCCATAAATCCACCACTTCCCTCATTTTTCCCTTTTTCTTTGTGCGTGTTGTTCCACCATTAGACCCTTTTGGCTGCCCAGTCTGCTGCATCTTTCCACCTATTCCATTTTTCCCCAATCCGTGAAACAAACATGATGCAGAACTATTATTTTCACATTTACATAGCAACACTTCATCAAACTCCTCCGATGGCTCATAATCAGAAACTGAAAGCGCCAAATGCTTCTTGCTCCTTCCTTCTTCAAGATAATTACCATCCTCTAGCTGATAACCTTTCCTTCCCCTTGACGCATTTGGTGAACTGTGTTTCCCGCCCTCTGCCACGCTGGCTACTACATCTTCTCTAGATTTTGATAGGCTAATCTTGGAAGTGACAGTATCATCGTTAGGAAGGGAATTACTAACTTCCCGTAATTCACTGAAAAGACCAACAGGCTGTATCTCACTATATAAATTTGGTAAAAGAAAGGTACTTTGAGTAGACTTAATAAGAGAGGACTGATTACTTATCCAATTGGGCTGCACCAAGTTGTTGCTAACAGTACTGTCATTACTGCTATCAGCACCGCTACTAGTGGTGCAATAATCATCTGGGCTCTGTGAGTTTTGATTGAAAGATGAAGAGAATTGATTTGGTGAAGGGGGGTATTTCTGGCCAAGAACATCATAGAAGGATTTTTCGGCAGCTTGGAGGGCCATACAGTCCTGCAACATGCACGTCTTATCTCCCAGATCTTCTTCCATAAGCATCTCGCTTATATACTTGAGAGTTGTTTGAGAGAGCTCACTGGTGTCTGGAGAATCCCCAATTGAGCCCATACTAGAAGGTGAAATTATATCACTAAGAGGGTCTGAAAGATCTATAAGGCCGTGATTCTGATTTGAATAGACTGAAACTAAACCAGGGTCAAATTGCAAATGATTCATGGAACTAGAAAATCCTTCGAGCAGTGTATTCATAAAGAATCAATTTGATGATCAAGAGAGGATTTTGAGGGAAAGAACATGAAAATTATGAACTTATGGTTCTGCTGCTTTGCTTAACTAAAAAGAATCAAATATTCACAAAAGAAAACCAAATCTTTGCACAAGTCCCGATTGAATAGACAATAAATATTCTACTTGCCAAGAATTAAAAAAAAAAAAGATGGATAAATGACTAAACAACTGAAAAATCAGCTGAAATAGTACTGCAAGAATACAGAATAGAGAGATTCATATAATGAAAAAAGAAGAACAATTAAAGGAGGGAGAGTACCTTAGCTTTGGGTTCTAGATAAGAGAGAATGAAAAGTAACTAAACACGCCTGGTGAGAAGGGATCTGCTAAGTAATAAAAGGCTCGGTTAAATGAGACAAAAATGGCCGCCATGGCATATATTGACCAGTATCATAATACTATTCTAAATTTTAGCAAGATTCTCGTATTGTTCTTCCTAATAAATCTTATAAATATTTTCATATAAAATAAGATGATAAAAAAAAATCAAATGTATTATATTCATTATAAGATTTTTATGAAGAAATTTTATAAATATTTTTATACAAAATAAAAGAACAAAAACAAAAAATTAAATTTATTTTTCTATTATATTTTATCGTCTCACTTTATATAACATATTTATTAGTGTTTTTTTTCCTGTAGCATTGGTAAGTCTTACCAGTAATCACTAATAGTATTAATCTGATATTATTTTGACTTTTAAGACAAATATGACAAATAGCTTGTCTTCATGTAAAAGCAATTGACTACATGTAGGCCATGCCAGCTGTGAACCCAATTTTCTTGCATTACGAGTTGAGTGGTGGGATGTATTTGTCCCCGACAAAGACTCAACGCCGCAAGATTCAACTAATCTTGAGGTAGCAACCTTTAATTCCCACTATCTGAATCTGCCAATCTATTCCCTACATCTGTCTCTTAGTCTCTGCCTTTCTTGAATGATCATTACCCAGAAAAAGTATGAACCCGTGTTACCTTGTAAATATCTTCAGTAGATCCCTGTTATAAAAACAAAGGTGATTTCTCGTGATTCTAAATTATTAGGCAAAAAGTCTTCCTATCTCCTTCCAGGAAACTTTCACCAAGCTCATATTGTACATAGAAATAAAACTGCATTAGTAGTTCAAAATTCAACAATCTCACATCTTTCATAGATACCTCATATTCTCTGTCATGAATTTGCGGAAGCATATCAAACGGACCCAAGATTAACAATATGTGAAATACCCAAATACAGTACTAGGTGAGATAATATAATTAATACCTACCAAAGCCCCAAACAAATAGTATTTAGTATCTCCCCCTCATGTCGACAAACATAGTTCTATCTATTATAAGCTAATTAATTCTCATCATCCTATATCAGTAGAGATACACAGTTCCTATTAGGAACTACCTTCCTAATCCCTGTAAGAATTATATTCTTAATCACAAGGAAACCAAAAGAGGTAACGAGCCTCAACATTCTCCTTTAGTAAAATTTTTCAAAGAAAATGAAGCAAAGACTCCATAATACACCACCTGTTTCACGGATGCAACTGATTGTATAATGTTTGTTTACAGCCTCCAAGCAAAGAAATAATCCCAAAAGATTATGCCTTTTACTGAGTAGCTTAGCTGATGTTGTAAGAGCAGTCAAAAGGGAATCTGTCCACCGTGATTGCAGCTGCAGCCGAAACAGAAACTTCTGCTTGCATTATCTTAGACCTTTAAACTAATTTTTAATAAGAATCCCTTAATAATTTACACTTTTTTCTTTTGCTAGACAATTACTCGAAACCTGATGTTACTGATTTAAGAAGAGGAACAATTTTGTTTATCATCACAATACCATTTATAACCTGGTGTTAAAGCATTTTTCTCTTACATCAGTAGAACAAACCATATGGCTAAAGTATAAAAAATTAGAGAAATACAATTCACAGGATCTCATGATCCACCGGCTTTATCAATCCTGGACAGGTCTCCAGAAAGAAAGAGCATGGGTTATTCTCCCCTTCCATCCCTGCAGCATCCACTGACCGACTTCATCAATAACAAAGTCCTTATGATAATTCAACTTTCCTAAAGTCTTCACGCTCTTCAAAATATCTTTATCTAGTGCCAGCTGCTCGAACCCAATTCTCAAATTCCTTGACTGCCAATGCTTATACGCCTCTGGCCTTTCAACCCTCTCTATACCCTCACAAGCAATCACATTCATCGAATCTTTTCCATATATTTCTCTCTCGAACAGCATCCTCCCCTGATCTTCGCGAGGCACATTAGCCTCAAACATATCAAACAGAGTAGAAAAATGGAATAGTGCCTCACGGAAACGTGCAAGAAAGAATGGGGCATCGTGGGTGCCATTAACAACCCCATGGATGAATATGTTTGGATTAATTTTCTTTATCAATTCTAAAACAGCATCTCTTGGGCTCTTAATGAGCACTGTGTCATCTGGCAGATGTTTCATCCGGTACGTAGAATTAACAACTGTTATCTCTTCTGTGTCAATCTTGAGATCCTCGAATTGAATATTCTGCCATTTCTCTGCTATGGCATTGTATTCAAATGGGACATTAAACCTCTCACAGTAAGATTTTAATCTCTGCCCTGTCTCTTCAACTCTTTCTGCGGGCCGGAAACCTGGTTGAGGGAAATCAATACCTGTAATGCGGATCCTGGGAGGACCACCTGGCCTTTTGGAAGCACGCTGAATAAGGCAAGGCCACTGAAAACCATAGCCAATGCCAAAATCAATAATGTGAAGCCTTGTTGCTTTTTCTGAAAGTTTCAAAATCGTCCGGTTTGCCATAAAAAATGAAATCCTATCGAAGGGGCATGATGTAACATATACCTTGTAAGCTTGTATCATATCAGCGGCCGATGCCCTACTGTATAGATGTATAGAAATCGGTGTCTGTGTGCCAGCCAGGCGTGCCTCAAGACCCTTAGCGAAGTAATAGGCCAATCTTTGAGTTCCATCGCCAAAAGGTGAAGAATGCTGCCTAATCTGCTTTAGGAGCTGAGTTGCAGTCCTTTGATCATAGCTAGCCACAGCTTGTGCACACGTGGTTAAAAGAGTCCACAGATCCACTACTTCTCTCTTTTTTCCTTTCTTCTTCGTGCGTGTTGTTCCGCTATTAGACCCTTTCGACTGGCCAATCTGCTGCACCTTTTCTCTTGATCCATCTTGCCACAATCCGTGAATTAAACATGGTACCGACTTATTCTCACATTTACAAAGCAATACTTCGTCAAACACCTCCAGTGGTTCATGTTCAGAAAGAGAATGCGCAAAATGCTTGTTTCTTCTCCCTTCTTCAAGATAATTACAACCCTCTAGCTGATAATGGTTCGAACTGTGTGTTATGTCCTTTGCTATGCTAGCTACCACCTCTTCTCCAGAATATAATAAGCCAGTGTTTGGGATGACAGTATCATCATTAGGAAGGGAATTACTAACTTTGCCTCGACTGAAAAGTCCAAAATGATGTATCTCACTGTATAAATTTGGTACCAGAGAGGTACTTTCAGGAGAGTCAATAAGAGAGGATTGATTACGTGTACAGTTGAGATGAACTAAGTTGTTAGCAGTAGTACTGCTGTTACTGTTATCAGCGCTGCTACTAGTATTGCAATAATTATCCGGGTTCTCTGGGTTATAACATGAAGGATAATGATTTGTTGAAGGGGGGTATTTCTGGCCAAGGACATCATAAAAGGATTTTTCAGCAGCTTGAAGAGCCAAAGAATCCTGTAACATGCATGTCTTGTCCTCCAGGTCTTTTTCCATGAGCATATAATTTATATACCTGAGAGTTGCATGAAAGGGTTCACTGATGTCTGCAGGATCTCCATATTTGTCAATACTAGAAGATGGAGAAAAATCACTAAGAGGGGTTGGATAGGTTGGAAGGAAAGATGGATCAAGAGGATCTATGAGGTCAGGGTTGAGTCCAAATTGATCAACTAAGCCACGGTCAACTTGCAAATGATTCATTGAACTAGAATATCCTTCAAGAAGTGTATCCATACACTATGCAGGAGAATTGAATCAATGTTGATTTTCAAGATTATGATGCAAATCAAAGATAAAGAGACGGAAGGCCAAACATTTGTACAAAGTTCTATTGAATTAGTTCTCCAAAATTACAAGACTAGTATTAAAAGAACCGAAAATAAACAGGATTAATGAGCTAAAACTGAAGCCTGAAAGCAGTAAAAACAAGCTAGAAGGAAGAGGAACAGATAAAGAAAGGATGAGTACCTCAAGGAAAGCTTAGCATTGGGTTGAAGATAAGAGAGAATTCAAATGTAAGTATATAGATATGGTAATTAGAATGGAGATATGCTTCTGCTGATAAAGGAAAAGGCTGGCTGTTTTAATGAGAAAGAAATTCATCCATTTAAAATCGTTGGAAAATGTTTGACTTTGAATTTGAAGATATGGCTGACAATTCTTGATGATGTAAAAGCAATTGTTGACATGCAGGCTTCCAAGAACGAGAGAGTCAATAATACATCGAATGTAACATATTATTTGCAGTCAAATTAATTATAATTTAGCATGTACTTATTTATAGATGATGTAATATTAATATACAAATTAAAACCAAACTCCAAATAACTTAATTAGTATGAGTGTAATTTAATGTAAAAATTTCTTCCAAAAAATCTATCCAACTGAATTGACTACTACTTATGCTAAATCAAATAAAAAATATGAAGAGAAATAGGAATTGATATGATGAACAAAGATAAATGTTTTGTTTTCCTTCCAAATAATACTAATAGTTAACTGTTGCAGTATTGACTTTGTCTTCATATATAAGATGATTGATGAATGTTATTCTAGGTAATTCTAACAGAGTTATTGGCATACCGACAATTACTTTTCTCCTCTTATTATTTAAATAATCCTGCAATGTCTCTGTCCTTGACTGCAACCTAACATATTAGGAATTCCTTGCCAACGTCTTTCTCTCCTCAACAGATCCTCCAGTGAACAGGAACCAGAAAAGCTCCAATCCCCCTTATCTTAACTTAGAATGAAGACCCCACAACTGCACTGAAAATTGGATTTGGATTGTATCAATTGAAAATAATGTTTGTTTAAAGCCACCAACAAAGAATATGATCCCAATCCCAAAAGATTATGCTTTTGACTCAGAACGTAGCTTAATTAGCTGATGCAGCTCCACCAATCAAAGGGACGCACTCATATTTAAATTAAATTATAATACCATTAATAGCTTGCTAATAAAAAACTGAAAAGCCTTGGTGATTGCAATTGTCATCATGTACAGATTCATTGCACCCCAAACTGAACTTTTCCTTGCACTATCTTAGACCTTTAAACTAATATATAATGACAATACATCACCAACTCAAATAGAAGTAACTGCTTGTCGCTACACCTGCTTGCAGAATATCCAGCTCCGCCCACTGCTTTGTGTTGGTGACATACTGCCTACTCCATCTTTCAATCCTTCACATGTCATAGAATCAGTCATACTGATCATAATCTTATAATGTGTTGTAAGGTTTTCGTAGATCTAGTCTTACATAATTGCTCATGTGGTTGTGGGTATAATTTTTCTCTTCTCCATAGACGAAGACTTTACGAAACTTGTTAAATTATTAAATCTTATATGATTTGTAGTTTATTTCACCTATTTATAGTCTTGATATGTTATATATTTCACAACACCCTCAAAAATCAAAATGGAAAGTGAACTGCTTCCAAGATTATAACTTATGCTATTAACAAAAGAAGGCTTATGCCTGTTGCAGTAAGATCACTTAAGACTGAAGAATATAAACACAATAACATAGTGTCACCTCCTACATCGCTTAACGAATGAGTTCTAGGATTTAATTTATAACGTTCGAGTCCACTAAACTAAGAAAATATGTTTTAGATAAAGCGTTTTGCGATTGTTGCTACTATTAAGCCATGTTGTTGGCTCTTTATAATTTTTGCTACTATTAACCAATGTAGTCGGCTCAATTACAGGCGTCGCTTCTTATTAATCCAGTTACTTCTAAAAAAATGTTTGTTAACTCAACAAATCGCAAACTAAAAGCACTGAAATTTCCCATATTACATAATAACAACAGCTGATCAGCAGACTACATATTGTTGCCACTATTAAGCCATATGGCTGTACAATAACTAGTAGCAAAAAACAAAAAAAAAGAAAGAAAACTTGCTACACCTTATGAGCCACTCCTAGTCTTGAACAAGTTTCCAGAAAGAAAGAGCATGGATTACTCTTCCTTTCCATCCCTGCAGCATCCAATTGGCATCCTCGTCAACAATAAAATCCTGATGATATTTTGATTTCACTTTATTCCTCACTGTTTCAAAAATTTTCTGGTCTAATGGCAGTTTCCTGAACCCAGCCCTCTGAGATCTCACCTGCCACTGCTTATACGTCTCTGGCCTTTCCACTCTCTCTATACCTTCACATGCAATGGTATTCACAGCATCCATTCCAAATACTTCTCTTTCAAACAGCATCCTCCCCTCATCTTCTGTCGCTACATTAACATTATACATATCAAAAAATGCAGAGAAGTAGAATAATGCCTCCCGGAATCGTGTGAGAAAGAAAGGTGCGTTGTGAGCGCCATTAACAATCCCATGGATGAATAAATCTGGATTAATATTCTTGATCAATTGTAAGACGGTATCCCTTGGGCTGCTATCTATCATTGTGTCATCTGGGAGGTTTTTCATTCGATACAAACAGTTAACCACTGTTACCTCATCTCTGTCAATCTTAAGATCTTCTAATTTGATGGTTTCCCATTTCTTTGCTATGACATGGTACTTAAATGGGACATTAAATCTTTCACAGTAACTTGTTAAGCGACGCCCTGTCTCTTCAACTCTTTCTGCTGGCCGGAAACCTGGTTGGGGAAGCTCAATGCCTGTGATGCGAAGCATGGGAGGTCCATCACTCCTTTCTGAAAGAAGCTGAATCAAGCACGGCCACTGAAAACCATAGCAAATGCCAAAGTCAATAATGTGAAGCCTTGTTGCTTTCTCAACTAGTTTTGCAATCGTTCTGTTTGCCATATAAAATGACATCCTGGTGAAGGGGCAGGAAGTAACATGAACCCGGTAAGCCTTCAGGATATCAGCTGCGGATGCTCTATTACTTATATGCGAATATATTGGTGTCTGAGTGCCAACAAGACGTGCCTCAAGGCCATTAGCAAAGTAATGAGCCAATCTTTGGTTTCCATCACCAAAAGCAGAAGAGTGCTGCCTAATCTGCTTCAGTAGCTCATTTGCAGACCTTTGGTCATTACTAGCCACAGCTTGTGCACATTGAGTTAGCAGAGACCACAAATCTACTACCTCTCCTTTATAAACTTTTTTCTTTGTACGTGTTGCTCTCCCATTAGACCCTTTTAATTGTCCATTCTGTTGTGGTTTCCTGTTTGATCCGTTTGGCCCTGGAGAACATGACGGAGACTCATTGTTCCCAGACTTGCACATCAGCAATATTTCATCCATCTCTGATTGCTCAAACTCTGTAAGAGAAAGAGCTGAAAGCTTGTTATTCCTCCCTTCTTCAAGCTCATCACTACCCTCGCGCTGGTCAATTTTCCTTCCCCTTGATCCGGTAGATGAATGCTGCCTCCCATCCCTAACTGAGCTCGCCAAAACCTCTTCTCGATGCAGTGGCGGGCTGCTCTTCGGCGCAAAAACAACACTGTCCAGATTTAAAATAAAGTTGCTAGCTTCCCCTACTTCTCCACTGAATTGATTGGAGGACTGTATCTGCATCTCACTGAACATATTTGGCACCAGAAAGGTACTTTCTGGAGAATCAATCAAATTGGTAGAAGAATAATAGCTGTCACAGCTATCGGTACTGCTAGAACTCCTGGGGAATTTATCATCTGGGTTCTCAAGGTATTTTCTGAGAGAAGGAAGGACATGATTAGGCGAAGGGGGGTATTTCTGGCCAAGGACATCATAGAAGGATTTTTCTTCAGCTTGGAGGGCCAGACAGTCCTGCAACATGCAGGGTTTTCCCTCCAAATCTTCTTCCATAAGGATTTCACTAATGTACTTGAGAACAGCAGTAGAGTGGTCAGAGCTGTCCGGAGAATCTCCATCTGAGCCCGAGTCCCAAGATGGAAAAGGATCACTTGGTGGATTGGTGTGAAGAATTGGTGGATGATGATCTATTGAGTCATGATTGAGTTTAAATCCATTAACCAGATTCTGATTTGAATAAGATGAAACTGAGCCATGGTGATCAAATTTGATTTCATTCATGGAAGCAGGAAATCCTTCAAAAAGGGTATCCATAGACTCCTTTGTGGTCACTGAAAAAATCTTGCGTCAAAAATGAAATTAAAATCTGAAACTTCTGGCTAGATTTTGGGGATGAAGAAATGAACTTAATCAAAAGACTAGAATAGAAATTTAATATTCAAACTTGTCAGGAAAAAAAAGATGCAAATTCTGAAACTGCAAAACAAGGAACAAATAAATAATTAACAGATTGAGAAGAAAAAAGTGAACAGTTGAAGAAGATTCAAGAGTACCTTTACCTCAAAAAAAGCTTTGGCATATTAAAGAGAAAAGAGAAATAATGGTAATGGATACTAGTAAGTGGCGTTGGCTCCTAGAATATAAAAAGGAGGCAATTGATATAGTTTTAATTTTAAAATTTATTGAACCTTCCGGGAAAATACTGTATCTAGTGAGACAAGAGCAGCCGCCATGTCATTTGCGTTTTAAGACACAAAGTGGGTAATCCTTTTATGTTGGTAGTAAGGACTCAGGAGGAGAGGAAATCTAAGATAAGGTTGACTTTTAAGGCAAACACAAAGCTTGATCCACAAGGAATTTGACCAACATCATCATCTACATGTGATGTGAATGTGAATGAAATGCAACATAAAGATACAGTAAAAAAACATGTTTGTTTTAATACGGACTATTCCATTCAAAATCCAACCATATTCTATTTAACTGCAATTATTTTTCACAATAAAAGTTTATAAATTAATAAAAATACCTCTATTCACCCAAGCCACGATCGCACACTAACAACCACCACCAAATGCTAGTCATTGCCACTACCACCGTCGACGTCGAATCGATACACGATCAACTGAACTGACTGATTGTATGTCGATATTGCTGAAAATAGCCAGATACATGATGAATCTGATTGAAAAAGATCAGATCGGTGCATGATTGGCCAGATCCAACCAATCATGCGTCATTTCAATGACTACCAACCACCTTTCGACAGTGGTGGTCGATTGTTAGCTATCGGTTAGGTGGATGGAAGTGTTTTTGTTAATTTATAAACTTTTATTGTGAAAGGTGTTTAGCTAAATTAAAAAATATAGGTGGTTAAAAAAATAATCTAAATATTTTCAGAATATGTTTTAAAAAAATATATTAAACACATTCTCAGAACCCTATCCTATTTAATTTAATCTTATCCTATTCTAATCAAAATAGAATAGTGTTTCAAATAATGTAACAAATTGACTACTATTCTCATCAAACCTTTCAAATCATCCATGTATGATATATAATATAAAATCTAAAAAAGAGTTTACACAATTAATGCACCCCAAACAAACCACCATTCTTCAAATTTGAAATGATCTTCTTCTAGGAAACCTCTTGGCTTTTGCTTGCTTCCACTTTAAGGTATCTAAGTAACTTGATTTACAGATTTTCTCCTTTTATCATATATATATATATATATATATATATGTCACATTCATATAAATATTTATGTGTTAATATTACTTTCTGTTTCATAATCATACTAATAATATAAATTGTTTATCCCAATCAATCAAACATAAGATTACATCAATTAATATATTAAAAGTTGTGTATGAGAATATTATATATACACGTGTTTTGACTACTTCTCCGTGACTAGTAGTATGTTAAGTTATCTGTATATCATTTATTCTATTCTATGGTTAGCAATTACCATCTGCATGTACTGGTTCAAAAGTTGAAAACTAAACAAATATAAAACATTGGACCATAGTAAATTAAAACAAACTATAGTTGGTATGTATGATATAAAGTTAATTATAAAGCAATAAAGTTAAAGAACAAAACAATGAGGAGAAAAAATTATCACTTGGTGAGACCACATTTAAATAAATAAAGCCTCCAAGCAAGGAAAATAACTACAGATGATTATGATTATGAGGTTACCAAACATAATGGACCCATTATATATCCAGGCTGCAGGAGGTTTTTCTAAATGACTAGATTCATTTCATCTTCATTTGAAATGGATCTTTTACTTTGACTATCTTAAACTACAATATAATGAGATTCCCCTTCTTAGATCAACATCTTTATTCTCAGTCCCTTTGACTGTCGCAAATAACTTGTGCTCTTTCTTCCTTCTTTCGCTGGGCGTTCAACAATATCTTGCTTATAAATTAAAAGTTTTTATTTGAACGAGATGGTGTGCCATCTCTCTCTTTTATTTACTCAAGAAACTAGGAATTGATTATACAGGAAATGTAAGTTTGTACTCCAAGTTAATTATTTCATTATTTATGAGAATATTAATTATATGTTGAATGCTAAAATGTTATTGTATTCATTGGGAACCTCAACCACTTTGACTGGTTCTTGTGGCTGCTGGAGTCAAGGGGGAAATATATTACACTTTTTGACTTTTTGATTGACATATGGGCTGCCACGTCTCAGTTACAACTGTGTGTGAAACAGTGAGTTGTATATGTTCATGAAAACAAAATACCACATTTTATATACACAGCCGCCGAACAAGAAAAATGGTCCAAAATTATTTGTGTCTTTTAAAGCAGTTTTCAAATGCTCCGCTTTTGAAAGGGCACTTGCTCTGCCAATCAACTCTTAAGTGTTCAACTTTTCGATAAACAATCTAAAAGAGATATGTCCAGAATGGACCAGATTCACCTCACCTCCATCATTTTTCTTTAGAACGTGTTTGCATTTCATCTGGGCGAAGCAACGTGTTTGAGATTACAATTGACTAGGAGTCCTTGCCTGCCACCATTCAAATTTTACTTATATATATATATATATACAAGAGAGAGAGGAAGTGGACTTAATTTGCACCATCACTCAGACCTTAAAGTTCTCATATTATTGATCTGTTATTCCTTTATTGATTTTTGAAAGTAAGAATGCCTAACCTTTTATACATCCACTATTGACATATGAGAACTAAAAACCATTATTACTTGGATCATAAATTATAGAGAATCTAAATAAAGACCTTTTCGAATACAATTTACTCAGCCAAAAAAAATTATAGAGAATCTAAATAACAATTCACCAGTATATGAGACAGCATCTAATACTTCACACAAGGAAACGATCAACATAAAAACAGAAGGGTAAGAGAACAATGAAATCCAAAAATTCACTTTATTAATGCAGTAAACAGAGCCAAAACACAACCTGGGAAATATATACAGACAGAAAGCTAAGATCTAGACTCCCCTGGTTACCAGCGGAACCAAGGCTGACAATCAAGAAAAAAATACCTCTGTTCATTACACTAATATTTTGACAAGCAAGGCAGCAGCCTCCACAACATAAGAATTGGAGAACGTTCCAACCCTTACTCTATCATAGGGTTTAATGTCCATAATCGTATTATACATAACATAAGACTACTTCATAGCTTAGTCAACAGCCTTTAACCATATGTTAATCACACATAGTGGCCGATAGGGTTCTTCTGCAAGAAGCAAGGACAAGTGGACAACTTTAGGTAACCTGAAAAAATGTTATGGAAAAAAGTTAGCTTCGTTCTAGATTTCCATACAGAATAAAGCTTATAGTCTTAATATACTACAATAGCAACGGTAGATTCACATATGCGTATGTGCACTTAAAGTGAGGGAGAGCAAACTGAAATTTGTTAGGAATAATACCTTCATTTATTTTCAAAGTTCTCCTGGAAGAATCTTATAGTTCTCAATTCTTCCTTATAAGATATGCGCTGATCAGTACTCTATGCTGGTACCCAACTGCAGGAAGCATAGATAATCCTTCCCTTCCATCCCTGCAGCATCCAGTTGCCATCTTCATCAATTACAAAGTCCTTGTGGTACAAATGCTTCAACTTAATCCTAAGTTTCGCCATCAGCTTCGGGTCCACTGGCAATGGCTTGAACCCAGCCCTCATGGTTCTTGTATGCCACTGCTTGTATGACTCAGGCCTCTCAATCCTCTCCAACCCCTCACAAGCTATGGCATTTATTGCATCTCGTGAATAAAACTCTTCCTCCAATAACAATCTCTCTTGACTTTCACGGGCCATAGTAGAATCAAACATATCAAACAATGAGGAGAAGTGGAAGATTGCTTCCCGAAAACGTGTGACGAAGAAGGGAGCATTATACGATCCATTAGCGACAGAATTGACAAAAATAGCTGGATTTATCTTCCTGATTAAGTTCAAGACAGCATCCCTTGGACAGTTAACTTCAACGGTTTCATCAAGCAGGTACTTAAACCGGTACAGACAATTCACAGCAACCACCTCATCGGATTTAATCTTGAGGTCCTCAAATTTGACAGTTTCCCAGTGCTGTGATGCTATGCCATTGTACTCAAATGGAACATTAAAGCGCTCACAATACCTTGCCAAGCGACGACCTGTCTCCTCAATTCTTTCTGCTGGCTTGAAACCAGGTTGGGGAAGCTCTATCCCGGTTATGCGTAACTTGGGAGGGTGGCCACCAGATCTCTCTGAGAGAAGTTGAATGAGAATTGGCCATTGAAAACCGTATACAATACCAAAATCTACAATGTGAAGAGTTGTTGCTTTCTCAGCTACATTCATAATCATTTGGTTTGCAAAGAAAATAGCAAACTTCTTAAATGGACAGGCATTAAGATAAACTTTATAAGCTTTCAATATAGTGGCAGCTGTTTTCATGGGAGCGAAGCAAGTAAAGAAATTTTTATGTCCGTGTTCCACTACCAGCCAAACGCGCTTCAAGGCCATTTGCAAAGTAATGGGCCATCCTCTGAGACCCATCACCAGTTGGTGAAGAGTGCTGCCTAATCTGCTTCAGTAGCTCATTAGCAGTTCTGAAATCATTGGTGGCAACAGCTTGAGCGCAGAGAATCAAGAGAGTCCTCAAATCCACTGTATCCTTCTTCCTTCCCTTCCTTGCACGAGATTTCCCGCCATTAGATCCATTGGATTGTTCATTCTCCTGCAAGCTGCTGCTTGATCCAGTATGCACAGTTTGAACCTGAGCCTCATCGGTGCACAATATAGGCTCACATTTTAAACCTCCACGAAGCAACACCTTGTCGAACATCTCAGATAATCCAGCCTCAGATAATCCAGCCTCTTCCACAGAGACAGCCGATTGCTTATTTTGCCTCTCTTCTTCTAAGCCTGCATCCTCACGCTCATGATTCTTTCTACCCCTTGATCCAGCAGGTGAGTTTTCCTTCCCATCCTTCTCCTCCTTGACTACAACCTTGGCAGTCTCTTCCTTTTGGTCCTTGGAGAAACCATAGCTTTCCAAATCAATAATCAGTTGATTACCAGTCGGAAGGAATTTACTAGCTTCCTCCAACCCCCTCTGAAACTGCAGTATAGACTGTGTGTCACTAAACATATTCTGAGCAAGAAGCTCATTCACAGAAGAAGTCATCAACCCGTGCCCAATATTAGTCATGCTTTCTGGTCGATTAACTGAAAACTGCAAATTGGGCTGCTCCGAATTGGATTGGAAATGGTAACCACCAGAAGGTGGGATTCGTGACAGAGAGGGATTATACTCTCCAATATCACCAACCAACAGAGTATCAACAAAATCACTAGTACCACTACCGGTTCTAGTTAAGACACCAGTATTGCTATTAACATCGTTGCTACTATTAGAAAAAGTACTGTTGCTTTCTAAACTATCATTATTGAGGTCAACAGAAAGCTGGTGTTGAGGTTGATTAAAGGATGAAGGATAGTGTGGCTGCTGCTCACCAAGTACATCATACAGTGATTGCTCGGCGGCTTGTAGAGCAAAAGGGTTAGAAAACATAGATGGCTTATCTTCCATGTCCTCTTCCATGAGCATTTGGCTTATGTATTTGAGAACCGGGTCTGAAGAATCACTATCATCCGAGGAAGAGGAAGCCTGTCCCTCAGGACTCCAGCCGGTTGAGGGAAAAAAGGGGCTTCCATCTAGAATCAAACTCCCAGAATCAACAAGAGACTCTATTTCTGGACTGGAGGTTGACAATGGTGTGAATATACCAGGATCAGGGTCAGGGGAACTAAAAGGGAAGTCCAAAAAGTTGAGATCGGGCGAAGAAATATTGAACTTGGATCCATTTTCAGTATTTGGATATTGATTTACATTAGATACAAAGGATGCATCATTGAATTGAAAATCATTTATGATATCAGAGAATCCAGCGGTATTTTGATCCATGGAAATAAATCAAAAGGCAAACTTTGGAAACCTAAACTCTAAATCAAGTTCAACGTAGAGATATATTTGAAAAACCAGAGCTAAGCAGACCCAGATAACAATAACTGATAGAAGTAAAAGCAAAAGAAGAAAATATTAAAGTGGAAAGTAAACTTGGAAAGATATCAAGGTAGGTTCTCACCAAGAAACAACAAGTCACTGAAGTTGAGGGCGGTGCGGAAGCAAAACAGAAAGAAAGAAAGGGAACAGATTTGAGGTTTGAATAAATAAGGAAAGAAACAAAGAGGAGGAGGAAGTTGTGTTTTGATACATAAAGATGATGGGGGTGTTTCTGGGAAGTATCCAAGAGCCTCAAAGACACTATTAACAGGCTAAAAGAGTCAACGCCTTATGATGATTGGCTGCGACGCTGCGCTTGACTTGCCATTCCCACCACTTCAAATTTCTACATGTGACTCATCTTAATCTAAAACAGCTTAGATTTTTATTTAGTGTAGGGGTGAGTGCAGAGAAGGGAAAGGTCTAGACTCTAGAAGATGGTATCGGTGAAGACAAAGATGATGGGACCTACCGGGCGTGTACCGTCCGATGTCAAAGTTCAAGTTGTTGACTAACTAAATGAGGATAAAATATTTATTTTTGACATTCATATTTCTCTTGGACATGACAAGGTAAAACAAGGGGAAAAAAGAAAAATGGAATGCCTTGGGAGCAAAGCTAGCTTAGTAATGTCATTATATTTGGTCAAGTAAAATTATTCCATTTCTCCGGTGGGTTAGGTGAAGCTTGAGGAGCAAGTCTCTCCGTCCCTTCATATTAAAAATAAAATATACGTCATCTGAACATTACTACCTCCAACTCTACCCACCGGTTTATCAAGTCCTAAGAAATAAATTTTGATCACTTTTTCTGTCAATCTTAAACCCTTATATATCTATTTTATTGAAGTAAGGAAAAAGAGCTTAAGACAATTTAAATCTTGTGAATAGTACTAGGATCTGTTTGGTTGTCAGGATAAATCAAATAGTTTATTATTTATTATAAGAATAATACGAGTCCTCCGACACCAACTTTATATTCTATGCAATTTGTTGACTGTGACATCCAGAAGCAGAAAAACTCAGTCAATTTTACAAAGAAAAAAATAATCTTTAATAATTAAAAAGATAACCTTACTTACCCCATGACTAATCAATAATTTTACCCAAAAAAAACAATTAAGGTTGATTTTAATATTTGTCTATCAGTTGATAAAAATAGGCCGCATTTGTTTGAACTTATAAACTGATCAAATTAGCTTATAAATTCTAAAATTAAATTAACATGTTTGTTTATAAGCTATTTTGAGATTATAAGTTAGACTTATAAGCAAACAAAAAAAAAAAGGGTTGAGGGAAGATACTTTTTTTTTTATCTTATAAACATGTTAGTTTGACCAAGTATATTACCATATTATTCCTATTTAATTTTAAAATTCTATAATATACCTTTATTCTCATATCATATTATTATAGTATATTTTTTAGTTATTTTAATAATAAAATGTACTATCATACGTATCAATTACTTATCAGTCACTTATAAGTATGGTTATCAAATCGTGTATTGTATCATATATCGAAAACCTAATTTTTTGAATCGCGTATTGCGTATCGTATCGTAAGATACACATTTTTCAAAAAATTAATAAAATATTAAAAATTTCTAAAAATTAATATCATCTCCATGATTGATTAACGAATTTTATAGTATTATTGGCTTTAAATTATAGTATTATATAATAAAAATTAATCACAAAATTAAGAATCTATATCATTTCTTCTCAATCATTTAATATATATATCTCCATTTGTGTTATTATTATCATGCAAAATGGGCAACATATCTTCCTTTTCACTTTCTCCATGCAAAATAAGTAAATTTAGGCAGATTTTAGTGAACCGGGTTAGGTGACCCAGGTCCGACCCGAATTTTTTTTGGGCATTTGACCCAAATTAATAAAGTCATATCGATTTGTATCGATATTTTTAAGGATATGAATGGATACGTATCATATCGTAAGATATATATCAACATATTGAAGGGTTTAGGATATACTCTCTGATACGTATCATTGATAACCCATATCAAATCGTATTGTAGGATACTAATAACTATGCTTTTAAGTACTTTAACTAAACACATAATTACCTTAAATTTCAAATGCTTATAAGCTCAAATTAGCTTACAAGCACTAACAACACTGGTTACTTACAAGCCAATTTTTATAAGCTTAATAAACACCCTCGTAATGTGATGATGTTTACCATTACTTCCAGTTCATTGAAAGAGCAATTTTTCATTTTCCTAGGATACATATTAATGTATCAAAAAGTTTAAAATATACTCTCTGATATGTATCATTGACGACTCGTATTGAATCAGATACGACATGTATCGCATATGGTAAGATACGACCAACTATAATTCTAACAGTACCTAGTATTTTGGCCTTTACTTTGGGTCCAAGCCTGCAAATAATGGGCGATGACCACTAAAGAATTGAAACTTAGAGTTAATGCATAAAGACTTTGGCTTCGACAAAATTTTGAAGATAGCAATACTTAAATGCTCCATTTTCTGCCGTTTACTTGGTTAGGTGAAATTGATTGAGGTCATGAATGTGAAGCAACACTGCAGCATAACTTCCATTATTAATTAAAAGAAAAAGAAAGTTTCTACAAATTAAATCTCTGAAGCCGCAATCATATTTTTGGACGTTATTCTCGTTGGCTTTGGCCTTAATCTCAGAAATAACTTGGCATATTTGGGGCTAAAATAATATGCTTAGATATCAAAATACTAATGAAAAGCTGTCCAGTGAAGTTGAGTGAGATATTCTATTGCAAAGAAGTCGTCCACCAGTCCTCCAAAAAAAGCATAAATTCCGCAGCTACACATTTCCATCAACAGGAGTTTCTTAAAAGAAACAAAAGTGGGGCAACAACAACAAAAATGCCATGCAGAGTAACACAATGTGTCAAGAGCAAAAGATTTATAGTGTATTTATTAAGTGATTAGATGAATGGGAGCTAGAAGAAAAGAATCAGGTACAAAGAAATCAAAAGATCTGTTTCTTTGTGCATTGGAGAGAAAGGGATTCTGGTCCTGGAAGAATCTCATCTCAAGTCTTAATTCAAACATATATATTGTTTACCATGAATACTCTATGAAGGTACCCAACAGGAGAAAACATAGAGAGCCCTTCGAAACAGAAAGTTCCCTGGTATCTCATAAATTGCTCTCTCAATCACTAACCTCTCTTGATCTTCAAGGGTTGTCCTAGTATCATACATATCAAACAGTGAAGAGAAGTGCAAAATTGCTTCCTAAAACTGTGTGACAAAAACGGGAAGTTGAGAAAAGAGAGAAGGTGAAAGAGAGAAAAGAGTACGAGAGCGAGTAAAGTAATTAAGCTTGAAAATGGAAGATAATATTCATATTACGATTACTTGATTTATACACCTTTACATACTCATCAAGAAGCTTCTTAAACTGAAACAGAAAGTTCCCTGCTAGAACATCAGAAGTATCAAGCTTTGGATAGTTTCCCATTTATGTGATGTTATGCATTGTCCTAAGATGGAACATTAAAGCTTTCACAATATTAGCCCAGCAATAACCTGTTTCCCTAATTCTTCAGCTGGTCGGAAACCAGGATGGGGAGGCTATATCCCAGTTATCCATAGCTTGGGAGGGCCACCGGATCTCATTGAGAGAGGATGATTGACCACTGGAAACCATATGCAATGCCAAAATCTACAATGTGAATTGTTGTTGCTTTTACAGCCTCATGCATAATCATTTTGTTTGGAAATAAAATGTCAAACATATTAAATGGACTTGCAGAAACTTAAAAATTTGTAAGCATTCTATATATCAACCGCTGTTTTCTTTGGAGATAGAAACAGAAAGTTACTTTTTGTTCCTACTCCACTTCCAGCCAAGCGTGCTTCAAGACCAATGATGAAGAAATGAACCAGCCTCCGAGACCAGTCACCAGAAGGGGAATTGTACTGCCTAATCTGCCTTGTGTTCATTGAGATCCTATGCAGTCATCGATGGAAGCGACTTGTCTGTAGAGATTTAAAAGAGTCTCCAATCCACCGTTTCCTTCTTCTTTCCCCACTTCCTGGCACAAGATTTCCTACTGTTAGATACATTTGATTGTCCATTTTGCTGCACGCTGCAGCTTGATTTAGTCTACAAAGCTTCAACATGATCCTCACTAGTGCACACCGGAGGCATACCATTTTTATCAGAGTGAAGCAGCAACACCCTATCGAACATACCTGATAGTTTATCCTCTTCCTTATAAGCAGCCGACTGCTAATTAATCCGCTCATCTTCTAGAATGAAATGCTCCCAGTGGTGATTCTTTCTCTCGATTGATCCTTCAGCTGAGTTCACCCTCCCTACACACACACACATTCTCTCATTCTTCTTTACCTTGACCACCACCTTTGACGTCACATCCTTTAGCTCCTTAGACCATGGCGTTCCAAGTTATAAAAAAATTAGTTCATTACCGGAAGGGAGAAAAAATTTCTCCATCTTCTCTCTCCTTTTTTAGTAAGAGAAAAACTCTCTCAACTGGAGCGATTGTGGGTGAGTGCTTCTTGGGTTTGCGTCAGTTCTAAAGTGGTGACTCAAAGTCTGCTCTGATAAGGGGCCGTCACGGGTGTCACCTGGGGTTCGCCGACGCCGCCGGTCAATATTTTTTTCTTTTCTTTCTCAGATCTGTCTGCTCTGTGTTCCTTTTCTGCTGTAAGGCTGTTGATGTTTCCCAAAATGAAACCTAAGGGTAGCATTAAGAAAGTTTCTGGTGTGTCTAAGAAAAATTTGGGTAACATTTCGTTTGATGATGCTTATTTTGGGGAGGATTCTCACTCGGATGGTTGGTTAGCTCTTCTTCAAGGGGCAGGGGCGACCATGTGTGTGATGAAGGCTGTTGATGTTTCCCAAAATGAAACCTAAGGGTAGCATTAAGAAAGTTTCTGGTGTGTCTAAGAAAAATTTGGGTAACATTTCGTTTGATGATCTTATTTTGGGGAGGATTCTCTGATCGGATGTGTCATTCTCACTGTCAAATGGACTAGGGTTATGTCTAAGAAAAATTTGGGTACATTTCGTGATGCTTATTTTGGGGAGGATTCTGATCGTGTTAGTGCTTCTTCTTAGCAGTATGAGCTGTGATGAAGGTGAGAATCAGGGGTCAGAGTCAATTCCTGGGATTGATTTAAAAATGCTGGGAGGTGTGTGTGCTGGTTCGGTTGCTGGTGGAAGTACTGATGGCGAAATTCTTGGGGAAGTGTCTAAAGGGAGGTTGGCTGGTCTGCAGGTGATCAGGGAAGTCGAAGCCGATCTTGTAGCCCTCTAGCATTTCGGGATTCTCAAATGGGGGTGGGTAGTGATGCTCCTAGCCTGGGGTTCAGAAGGAGCTTCAACCGCCGGTGATAGCAGCGAGCAATCCTTCCGCTTTGGGATGGATGCGGCTCAGGTAGATGGGTCAAGGTCTTTGGGCTGGGCTGCCCGTCAAGTTGGTGATGGGCCTAAGGATTCCCTTCAAGACAAAGGCTCTAAGGGATGCCTTTATGCTGCTGGGCTTGGGAAATTCTGAATAAACATTCAGATTTGGCCTTTGGGCAGATTGTCCCTGGTCCTTTTAGCTCTAGTGAGGTGCTTGGTCAAACTGGGTCCCCTGAATCTACTCCTCTATCCCTAAAGAGAATAGTTGGGTCTTGGGTGCATGTTACTTCAGGGAAACCCTAGAAAGAAAAATTACCATTACATTACTTCAAGCGTTCTGTGAATGCTTGCGGTATTCCGTCCATCAAACCTCCTATTTCAGTTGCAATGGATGGTAGAAAACAGTGGGAATCTTGCCTTGTAGGATATTTTCTTGAGAAGAAGCCTTTTTTCCATGTTGTCCAAGCGGCAGCGATGCGAATGTGGAAGAAGTATAGCCTTTCTCATGTTATGATAAATGACAAAGCATTCTTCTTCTTTAAATTTGAATCTGATTCTCACATCATCAATGCCTTGAAGACGAGCCCTGGCTCTTTCAGAACCAACCCATCCATCTCCAAAAATGGAAACCTGCCATGGATCTTTATAAGGAAGCCCCTAAAGTGGTTCCTTTATGGATTAAGCTTTTTGATGTGCCTATGGAATATTGGAACAATGTTGGGCTCAATTATATTACAAGTGGTGTTGGTAGGCCCTTAGGGCTTGATAAGGTCACCGAGGATACTTGCAAGGTGGAAGCAGGTCGTATTGGGTTTGCTCATGTGCTGGTTGAAGTTGAGGCCTCTAATGCCCTTCCTGAGATTATGGAGGTTGGTACTCTGTGTGAGGATTCTGGTGAGAAGCTGATGATTGTTCGATTGGAGTATTTGTAGAAACCTTCCAGATGTGAGAAGTGTTCGGTTTTTTGGCATAAAGATTCTAATTGCCCTTACCAGCAGAAACCTAAGCCATTGATCCTTCCAAAGGCCCCTCAAAAAATGCGGATTGCTTGAATGCCATGGATTGGGAAGGATTCCAATTGGTTTAGGGGAAAGGTAAAAAATAAAAATTATCTGCATTTTCTAACCAAATTCCAGTTTTGATCCAGGTGCCTCCCGTGCAAGTTGCTTAGACCAAGAAGCCCCTCACCCCTAAATCTTGTTTTGGTTCAAAAACTAAGCAGCCGGTTGTTCGGAAAGACAGTCTCGAGACTAGTACCAAGAATAGATTGCAAAGCTTATCTTCGATGCCTGCTGAAGAGCCAGTTGATCAACCCCCAAAAACCCCGAAGTCTATTGGTGTGGCCATTGGGAAGAGGAGTGGTATGGAAATAGAAGTTAATCAAGAGGAGGATACGGTTGAGGTGTATTTTGATCAGGTTCCTATGTTTGAATTTGTCATGGAAGAGGTGTCTGAGAAGAGCTCTACTATTGAGTTTGTTCCTGGGGATGGGATTGAGCAACCTCCACCCTCTGAAGTGTGCCAATAAGTTTGCCTAATGTTGCTTGCTGGAACGTTCGGGGGCTTAATCAACCTTTGAAGCATTCTGAAGTTCATCACTTTTTGCGTTCTAAGCAAGTTGCGTTGTGTGGGTTGTTAGGAACGAGGGTTGCCCTTCCTAATTGTCAATGAATTTTTGATATTGTGTTTCGTAACTGGAACTGGAATTCTAATACCGACCAGAGTAACCAGGGATGTCGTATTGTTGTGGGATGGGACCCTTCCTTGTATAGAGTGGAAGTTCTAGAGTCTAAGCCCCAAGTGATCCATTGCTTGGTTAGCGATCCTGTGGGATAGAGGCTGTTCCATGTGTCCTTCATCTATGCTGCTAACTGCTATATTAATAGAAGAACTTTGTGGTCTAGTCTCAATCAGTATAGTAATAGGGTGGGCAGCCATCCGTGGCTTCTTTTGGGTTTCAATGTTACTCTGAAGATTAATGAATGTTTGGGGGGTAATACTTCAGTCACTTCGAGTATGCATGAGTTTATTGATTGTGTTAATTATTTGGAGGTGGAAGATCTGACTCAAGCTGGTATTCAGTACACTTGGAATAGCAAACCTCATGGAGATTATGGTGTCCTTAAGAAGCTAGATAAAGTTATGGGTAACTCCCAGTTCTTGTCTTCTTTCCCCCATGCAAAGACGTTCTTTTTCCCTCAAAGTCTGAGTGATCACAGCCCATCTGTGACTTTCATGCCGGGGCACATTTCTTTGAAAGCTAATCCTTTCCAGTTTTTTAATTATTTGGTTCATAAAAAGGGGTTCAGTGGGGCTGTCCAGAAAGCATGGGAGGTAAATTACAGGAGCTGCTCTATGTTTTCAGTGGTTAAAAAATTGAAAGCCCTTAAACCTATGTTTCGTGCTCTCAATAGAAAACAAGGCAACCTTCACCAGAAAGTTAATGTGCTAAGATCTGAGTTGGATAACATCCAGCTACTCTTGGATGCTAATCCGTTGGATAGTTGCTTACGAGAACAAAAAGCCATTTTCTCCAATGCGCTTAAGACTGCTCTGTTAGATGAAGAGAGGATGCTCAAACAAACATCTAAAATTCATTGGCTGAGTGTTGGTGACCTTAATTCTGCTTTCTTCCATAAATCCTTAAAGGCTAGGCACATCTCTAGAAGAGTTGAATGGATCTAGCTTGATTCTGATTTGGTTGTTGAAGGCAAGCTTTTGGTAAATGCTTTTGTGGACCACTATAAAGGCCTACTTGGCACCAGCCCCCCTATTCGGCCCTTGGAAGGGTTCGATAATTTGTTTGTCAAGAAAATCTCTAGGGAGCAATGCGATATCATGACTCGTCCTATTAATAATGAAGAAATTAAGGCTGCCTTATTTGACATTGGCGACGAGAAAACACTTGAGCCTAATGGTTACTCTGCCAAATTCTTTAAAGTAGCTTGGAACACAGTTGGTGATGAAGTGTCTAGGGCTATCTCTGATTTTTCTCCAATGATAAGCTTCTGAAGGAGGTTAACACCACGATTATTGCCTTTGTTCCGAAAATTGCTATGCCACTTCGTGTTACCGATTTTCATCCTATCTCTTGTTGCAATGTGTTGTATAAGGTGATCTAAAAAATTATATCCAATCGGATTAAGGGATGCTTGGGGGAAATTGTCGACGTTACTCAATCAACCTTTGTCCTAAGATGCCAGATCAGTGATAACATCCTGCTGGCTCAGAAGCTTTTTAAAAACTATCACCGTAATACTGGTGCGGCAAGGTGTGCATTTAAAATTGATATTCAAAAAGCTTATGACTGTGTTGATTGGGGGTTTCTTTTGAGCTCTCTGAGAGGGTTTGGATTTCCGGATAAAATGATTTAAGTGGATCAGTGCTTGTGTTACTTCCTCTTCCTTCTCTATTTCTATAAATGGGGAACTTCACAGTTTCTTTCCCAGTAAAAGGGTTTGAGGCAAGGTGATCCCCTTTCCCCTTACCTTTTTACTTTGGTTATGCATGTTCTTTCTCTGTTCATTGAGAAGAAAATTGATGAAAGAGAGGGCTTTCGGTATCACTTCTGGTGTGATAAGCAGAAAATCAGCCACATATGCTTTGCGGATGATCTTTTCATGTTTTGTTTTGGGAATACCATATCTGTTCAGGTGCTAAAATAGGCTCTCATGATATTCGCTGAGTTATCTGGATTGGTTCCCAACTTATCCAAGAGTGCCGTGTTTTTTTGCAATGTCCCGGATGAGTCTAGAACCTCCATTAATCATATTATGAGGTTCCCAGAGGGTAAGTTGTCTTTCAAGTACTTGGTGTCCCCTTGATTACGTCTAAGTTGCTTCATTGAGATTGCATGCCTTTAATTGAGAAAGTGGAACAGCGTTTAAGTTCTTGGAAGAACAAAAGTCTCTCATATGCTGGAAGGTTGCAACTCATTGTTTTTGTTCTTTCATCCCTTCACATTTACTAGGCTGGAGTTTTCATTCTCCCAAGCTCTGTCACTCCTTCTATTGAAAAAATGATGCACTCCTTCCTTTAGACTGGCAATGAGATGAGTAAAGGGGAGTGTCGAGTTGCTTGGAAAGATATCTATTGTCCGAAGAAAGAAGGTGGTCTTGGAATCAAGCCTCTTAAGAGCAAAAATATTGCACTTATGTCTTACCACCTGTGGAATATTGTTATCATGGTTATTGGTATTCTACGATATACGATACATGTCCTACGATACAATTCAATACAAGTTGCTAGTGATACGTATCAAAGAGTGTATCATAAACCTTTCGATACATTGATATGTATCCTTCTATATGATACGTATCCGTGCGTATCCTTAATAATATCGATACGATTTTATTAATTTGGGCCAAATGCCCAAAAAACTTTTCCGATCAAATCCGAGTCACCCAACCCAGTTCACTAAAATCTGTTCAAATTTACCTATTTTGCATGGAGAAAGTGAAAAGGAAGATGTGTTGCCCATTTTGCATGATAATAATAACACAAGTAGAGATATAGATTTTGACATTGATCTTAGAAATTATATGAATGATTGAGAGGAAATGATATAGATTCTTAATTTTGTGATTAATTTTGATTATGTAATACCATAATTTAAAGCCAATAGTACTACAAAATTCGTTAATTAATCATGGGGATGATATTAATTTTTAGAAATTTTTTTATTAATTTTTTTGAAAAAGGCTTGTCCTATGATATGATATGATACACGATTTGACAACCATGATTGTTACCAGCAGAGACTGGGTCAAGTGGGTTCATTCTTATAGGTTGAAAGGTAAAAGCTTTTGGAGTGTTCGAGTGCCTTGGGATGCTATTGGTGTTGGAGAAAGTTACTTGCGTTAAGGGACAAAGTCCGAAAACATATTAGATCTACTTTAGGGGATGGGTGGTATGTGTCTCTTTGGTATGATTACAGGCACCCGTCTGGGCCTCTGAACCTCCTCATTCCCCCAAGATTGTTCTATGAGACTAGGCTGGGTCATGCTGCGTGCGTTAGGGATGTTGTTTATAATAACCAATGGTGTTGGCCGCGATATATTTTTGAGGTTATCCGTGCGTTACTGTCTTCTTCAGTTCCTCCCCCTTGTGAAGGTATGCAAAGCTATTTTTTTTGGCAGAGTAGAGATGGTAAAAGAGTAAAATTTTCCACTAGGCAGGTTTGGATGGATCTGTCTATTGCTAATCAAGTGGTCCCATGGTGTAGTCTGATTTGGAATAGCTTTTGTATCCCAAGGCATTCCTTTTATTTCTTGGTTGGCTTTCAAGTCCAAACTTCTCACCCAGGATAAAATGAGACATTGGAGCATTGGTGATGAACTATTTTGCAAACTTTGTAGCACGGTTATGGAGACTCATGACCACCTATTGTTCCAATGCAAGTATGCTCAAAAAGTCTGGAAGTCAGCCCAAGCTAAGGGGAAGTTTTTTCCTTCTCGTGGTAGTTGGCAAGAAATTATTGCTTGGTGTGCTTTTAATTTGAAAGGTAAAAGTTCCTCTGCTGTTGTTGGTAAATTACTCCTATGTGCCTTGATTTATTTCTTTTGGCAAGAAAGGAACTTTCGCATCTTCAAGAATCGTAGTAGAAGCGAAGAAAAGCTGGAGTCTATTATTGTGGGAGAAGTTAGGCTACGACTCTACTTCCTTCGCTTTAAGGATAGCCTTTATGTCCATTGATTTATGTCTGAATGGGACCTCCCAATGGATTGCATTAAGGGTTATGTGCAAGACTCTCATAACTAGGCCGAGGAGATGGGATGAGGTGTTTATGGCTGGGTTGATAGGGTTGGGTGTGTATGGTAGGGATCCTGTTAGTAGGTTGATTAGGATTACTGATGTTTTTGTTTTTAGGATTTTCAGTTCATATTTGACTAGTAGGGCTATCCCCTACTTTTCTGGGGCGTCGTCTCGATTCTTTTGAGTGTATATAGTATCTTCTTTTGTACAGGCTTAGGTCTGTTTGGGCGCTGCGTTTTGTCGTTGTTTTGTGTTCTGCTTCGCCCCTTGGGTCTGTCCAAGGGTTTGCAAGCTTAAAGGTTTTCCCCCTTTCTTGTTTTTTTCTTTTCTTAATATATTTACGCCTATAGACGAGATAATGAGCTCCCATTTTGTGCTCAGGCACCAAGATTACGGTGAATGGAAGACTAAAATGTATATCCAAGAAGTTATTAACTGGTGGAGGAATAGTGACATTTAAATCCAATTTTGTTATTTGGCTGTTGATTTGGAAAGGTTACAAGGGTTTCATTATTAACTTTGAAACCGCTTAGTGAAAGCATATTTCAGAGAATCCAGCAGAACTCGGTTCCATTGATATCAATGAATCAATTCCTATTATCAAACTTTCAACCGTATAAACCTTAAAATCTATTCTTTACATATGCGCGGTTGCAACCAGTTAGTCAAAGCCTTCTGAATTGGCTGCACTTTCCAGTGTCAATACTCAATAGTACACTCCATTTGACTTGCTAAGCTAATAACAGCAGCAGCAACTTTGACTTTCAGCTTTGACAGACGGCCACATTGACCTGATCTGAAGTGACCGGTGCTAAATCTCTACTTCGTAAACAACTTCTAAAATAATGAAAACAAAATATTGAAGTAGAAGGAAACAGTATTTTTCTGTGTAAATAATACTTTCAAAATAAGTTATTACAGGATAAAATTTTCCAGCCTTTGCTTGGGGATCAAGCCGGTAAACGATAGGTCAAAAATGTAACAGTGCGGTAGAACACTTGAACTACTAGTAGCAGCAGTAAAAGAATTGAAAATTGTGTTAATGGAGAAGACTTCAGTTTTTCGAAGTATTGACAACAACAATCCATAGCCGCAGCTACTGTACCTGGAGAAATTGGTAGCCGAATGCCATTCTATTTTTGAATACTTGGCTTGGTTAAATGAAATTGAGCCCAGCGGAGCAGTACAGCACAGCTACTGCAGGATTTCTATTATTCATGAACTAGTTCTTAGACAAACAATCTTTGAAACACCAGAAGGATTTTTTTTTTTAATCATTTTCTTCCTCTTTTGAATAAAAGAAAAAGTAGGTCATGTTGGATTTTTCTTAATGTCAAACAAAAGCATTGTTTAAGGAAAATGACATCCTGTTAACCGATAAGATAAAAAGATACAAGAGAAGTATAGGTACTAAGAAATCAAAACATAACTCCTAGCGGTAAGTATTCTATATATGCAAACCAATTGCAACCCAAATAAGCCACATCAAGCCATGATAAGACTCCAATCCCCTTTCATAAATTGGTGCTAAATTACTACTATTACGTACTACACATTCTAAAATAAGGCAAGCCCAATTTTGTCTACTGAAATGCAACATAACACAATATTGTCGAAGGAACCTCATATCAACTCCTAGCTAACCCATCTATGCCAATGCCAGGTTGCCCCCAATAGCACAAACATCATTGCTTGCCTCTTCTGAAAGTCAAGTCCTATGCAGGTACCCATGCAGAGGAAGCATAGACAATTCGGCCCTTCCATCCTTGCAGCATCCAGTTGCCATCCTCATTAACACTAAAATCATTGTGGTAAATAGACGTCTTACCTCTCAGCTTCTTCATGAGTTTAGGATCCAATGGAAGCTGTCTGAATCCAGCCCTCATGTTCCGCACCTGCCACTGTTTGTATGTCTCAGGTCTCTCTACCCTTTCCAAGCCCTCACATGCTATAACATTCATGACCTCCCGCCCATAAAATTCTTTTTCATACATCGACCTCATCTGATCTTCGTGGTCAATATTTATGTCCCACATATCAAACAATGCTGAATAATGGAAGAGTGCCTCCCGGAACCGTGTGACAAAGAAAGGGGCATTGTAGGATCCATTCACTACAGCTTGGATATAAATAGTTGGCTTTATCTTCTTAATTAAGTTTAAAACAGCATTCCTTGGACTATTCACCACAACTGTCTCGTCAAGTAGATTCTTAAACCGGAACAAACAATTCACTGCAACAACCTCATTGCTTCTAATTTTGAGGTCTTCAACTTTGATGTTTTCCCATTTCTGTGCTATGGCATTGTACTCAAATGGAACATTCAAGCGCTCACAGTATTTTGCCAAGCGACGCCCTGTCTCCTGGACTCTTTCAGCTGGCCGGAAACCACGTTGAGGAAACTCTATCCCAGTAATGCGTAGCTTGGGAGGTCCACCGGGTCTTTTTGCGAGACGGAAAATAAGAGCAGGCCACTGGAAACCATACAAAATACCAAAATCAATGATATGCAGCGTCATTGCTTTCTCAGCTAATTCCAAGAACGTATGGTTTGCAAAGATGATTGCAATCGTATTGAATGGACAGGCCTCAATATAAACTTGATAAGCTTTTAACATATCAAGAGCTGATCTTCTTTTGGAAGAGAGAACAGTACAGATCTGGGATCCAGTGCCAGCAAGGCGTGCTTCAAGGCTATTGGCAAAGCAATGAGCCAACCTCTGAGTTCCATCACCAAAAGGTGAAGAGTGTCGTCTAATCTGCTTCAGCTGTTCACTAGCAGTCTTACGATCATCAGCTGAGACTGCTTGTGCGCATAGAATGAGAAGAGTTCTCAAATCCACCATTTCTTTCTTATTGTCATGTTTCTTAGCCTGACTCTTCTCAACACTAGATCCACTTGTTTCCCCATTATGCTGCCTTATCTTATTTGTTCCATTACTTTGTGACGCATCATCAGAAGCACACCTTGAAAACTTATTCCGGTCTCTGCAGATAACAATCTTATCAAACATCTCTGATAACTCAGTGTCATCAATGTCAACGGCAGACTGTTTGTTACTCCTCTCTTCTTCAAAATCTGAATCTTCCCGCTCATGATTCTTTTTTCCCCTCAACCCAATAGGCCAATGCTCTATCTCGTCCTTCTCTGACTTCACTACCACCTTTGGAGCCTTTTCCTTCCATTCTGGGACGAATATTTTGCTATCTAGATCAATAACCAGTTGAGTATCTTTAGGAAGGAACTTACTAGCTTCCTCTACCCCTTTATTGAACTGAGATACCAATTCACTCTCACTAAACAAGTTTGGAACCAGTGGCTCACTAACAGGAGACACCATGCCATTATTAGCAAAGCCATTTTGAAAGCTCCTTGATGACCGTGAGCTAGAATTTGAAGTGGACTGAAACACAAAGTTACGGGGAATAGGTTTTCCTAACCAGGAGTTTTGGAATTCCCCACCATCAACAGTCCAAAACGAATCAACCAAGTGGCTAGTACCAGAACTAGGGCTACTGTTACTACCATGATCACTAACACAACTTGAATAATTATCATCTGGGATCTCAACATTATAAGGAGCGGGTTGATCAGGAGAAGCAGGGTACTTCTGACCAATTATTTCATAGAAGTTTTTTTCAGTGGCTTGGAGAGCCAATGGATCATGAAACATACACGGCTTCTCTTCCATGTCATCTTCCATAAGCATCTCGTTGATGTACTTGAAAGTAGCAGAAAAGTCATTATCATCAGAAGGAGAAGAAGAGTCTCCCTCCAAACTCACACTAGATGAATGAGCAGAATAGCCAGAGTCTGGTTCTGGCGGTACAAATGGATTATCCATATATCTCATATCTAAAGAAGGATCATTGAAATTGAATTCAACCCCATTAGCAAAATTTGGGTACTCAATCGAATTGGGAAAGTTGAAACCGTCCATCGAACTGGAGAACCTAGTGAACTCTGAATCTATTATCATCTATATAATCAACGCCTTAAAATACCCAGAACAAATATAACAAAAAACTTCAAAGTAGGCAAGATCAAAACAACCTCTGCAACATATCTAAAACCAACACCTATTTCTAAAAAATCATAAACACAACAAAAAAAAAACAAAAAACAATAAATCAAAGCATCAGAACAAAGATCTTTCACCTCAACTCAAAACTTGATTCATGATAAAAATAAGAATTACTGTAGTGACAAGAAGCTAAAACGATGAGAGTGTACCTGACATTGAGCCTAAAATTTAGGACAAGACATTGAAACAAAGATAAACGCGTTTTCTACCGAGCAAATAAAAAATATCAATTCAAGAATCTCTCTGATTGGCTGTCACTTATCAGTTAGCAACATCTCCTATCCTTCCTCGTTTTGCTCTGGGCCCGCATGGCATGACCTGACCCAGATGGTACAAGAGCACTATTATAGTGTTATTTGAAGAAATGGGTCCGCTCTGACTTACAGGTGGCAGCTGATTAGGTATTGCTAAGTGTGAAAACACTTGACACGGTCAAATTAAGTGAAAAATCATAAATCATTATCGGCAAAGTAACAGTTGTGTTTTTCATTTTCCTTCTTAATTCTTATGCGTGTCATTAGGTGATTTGTTTTAACAACAGCGTAGCTAACACTGTTAAGTGGCCTAAATTCACTTGAAGTTGAAGTCTAACTAGTTCTTAGCTAATCAATACTCTTTTGAATTTTGTTTAACCACTGAACTCGAGTCGTCTGAACTCTGAATATAATAAAAATAAACCCTTTTACTTAGATTTGATGAATAAAAGAAATGTTGATCCTAATTCAACTTTCTGTCCCCACCTCTATCTATTACAATGGTTGACTATGGAATTAAGGAAAACCAAACTATCTTCTTCTCTGGACATGAGCCTGAGAAAGAGGAATAGTTTTAGACATATGTTTGGTGCATTGTCAAAATTTGCTGGTTGTAAAGTCAACATTTCAGGTTGAGGAGGCAAATTTTGATATGTATTCTTCTCGATCAAGAACTGAATTTTATTTGTGGTAACAGATCCGTGAGCTCTTGAAGGTCAGGCCCAACTACGTACGCAAATTTTGGGCTTTCGGGATGATATTGAGGGTTCTGCTCCACTCATTTTCTTGGCTTAAACCCAACTAGGAATTCTGGCCACGACATTTATTTTATATACTAAATTGTTTCCCTTGCAAATCAAAGTGTTGAAATCAATTAAATACATGGTCGGACGAAAACGATACTCTAATTCTTAGGAGGTTTTTGTCTATGCTTACAAACTAACTTATAAATTCTAAAATTAAGCTGACCTATTTATTTATAACTTTTTTGAGCTTATAAGCAAACAAAAATAAGTTGGAGGAGAGATTTTTTTTTTTTTTTTTTTTCTTATAAGCATTTTTCTTATAAACTAGTTTGACCAAATATATTATTACGTTATCCTTGTTTAATTTTAAAATTTCATAGTATACCCTTGTTTAATGTAGTACCATTTTTAATCATTTTATAATAAAATGTACTTAGAAGCCACATTTTACCAAACACATCAACTACTTATTAGTCACTTATAAGTATTTTAACAAAACACGTAATTGCTTAAAATTTTAAATGCTTATAAGCTTAAATTAGCTTATAAACACTTGTTGCTTATAAACTAATTTTCATAAACTCAGATAAACACCCCCTTGAATTAACAATCATTATTTTGAATAGAGTAATACTACACTTACAAAAAATTTTTACAAATATCTTCATATAAAGTGATGTGACAAAAAATGAATAGAAGAGTGAATTTAATAAGTTTAACTTTTTATTTCACTCTTTTATTCATTTTTTGTCACCTCACTTTATATAGAAATCTTTATAAGATTTCTTTGTAAATACTGCATTATTATTTTGGATAATAAGCTAGATTCCAACCTCTACCCTAATTTTCAGAAAAGCCCAGGTGCCTACTTAATTAAGTTTCATAGCATTACCTAATTCAATTCCTAAAAAATAATATGTAAATAAAGATTTACAGACATGTGATCCAATAAAAGATTCCAACAAAATTCGACCTGTGTTCTTCTGATTGTCGTCGCCCTCCTTATTTATCTCACTGGACAGAGCAGAGCCAGATGGGTATTCTCCTGCTTATTCTGTGACGCTTAAAGCAAAAGCAAAAATAATTTTATTGGTGCTAGATATCAATCTTCTTGCCATTAAGAAAAAGCAACAGTAAGAATCTTGACATTAAAGCTAAGTGCCAAACAACAAAAAGTGAAGATCACAATCACTAAACAACTTCAAGATGATGGATGATCAATTCATGTCGACAAATAAATTCCTTCCGTTAGCAAGCTCTTATTCCGTCAGTCATTTACAGACGCCAGCCTCTCCAATAAGGGAAGGAATCACGGCGGGGTGGGGGTGGGGTGGGGTGCGAGGGAGAATATAACATAGATATCTTCATACTTCTTCTATTCCTTTTGATAACTTTTTACATAAATCATAACAAAAATACACAGAAAAGAAAAAAAAAATTCCAATTAGACCATCCTTCTCTAAACCCATCAAGACTCACACGAGAAGGCAAGTCTCAGGCTGTGGCTTGAGTTGTTGTTTGGCCTGTTGCTGAGACCAATAAGCATGGGCAGTTAGAACCCTATCCAAAAGTTCCTGTGGGACAGGCTCTCCCCTCCTTTGTTGAGGGGATATTCTTGCCGTGTGCACTAGCGTTTTCCATTTGTCCTGAACACAACCAAATCAGGTGATGTCAAACTTTTTAACCAAAACTAACAAGAAAAAACAGCTCAAAAGGAGTAGCTATAGTTATTATATAATAAGTCATCAAACAAGAAGGGCAAAATTATTTGAGAGAAGAGAAGGCTGCGGAATAAAAAGTAAACGTGTGAAATGGGAATTCAAGAGATTGAGATTCCTTCTGGTTCTGGGACAGTTGTAATAAACAGTTTAATAAAAAGCTACAAAGATTAAAGGCCACCTAATCACTTACCTCTTCTACAAGTTAACTATTTGCTTGAATACGTTAACCTATCTCTCTCTTCCACTGGACCCAACTTCCCATGCCATAAAGTAAACTTTGTTGAATTTTGAAAACAAGAGATATAGAATACAATGGTCAGGATGCAATCAAACCACCTCATTGAAGTTACAAATATATTCTTTAAAAACAATAACTGCTTCGAAATGTGATGAGACAGATGTGAACAGTCGGAAGCAGTAACTTTTTAAAGCTAAAATGTTACAAAAATAAATAAATAAATAGGACTTCATATTTGTATAGAGAAAGTGGGAAATGCTCTTACTCACCTTCAAATCCACGTAAGTTCTATGCTTGGCATTGTCAAAAGCTCGCAGTTTAACATCACGCCACCTGCAAATGAATAAAATATTTATAAGCCCATATGTGATACCATCACTTATCCAATTCAGACTTCACCACCAACATGTAGTTTTTCAATTGTGTATAAAAGCTATCATACCTTCCAGTTCCAAGTTTCTCAACTGCTTGAACAAGTGCTTCAACTTCAGCAACAGAGAAAGGTCGACGAATTCGGCGTTGTACGATCTCAGAACGCTTAGATTTACGGTGCACTGGAACAACAGCTAGAGCCTCCACACTCATTGCAGGAACAGTAACCAGTGCTTTAGAATCCTTTGTGCTATTGTCAATTGACATGTCAGTAGGAGAGGGTGCTGAATCATGATCACTTTCAATGAAGTTGCTTATGTTAGTCACATGCAGCTCAGGTGCAACATCGCAAGTGCCCTGCTGAATGATACCTGAAGTGGATGTATACCTGATAAAAAGAAATTCTTCTCTCAGTCACATTTTACCCACCTACTAATAGAAACAAGGACAAAAAAAGAGTAGGAATGTTAACGCATAAAATCAAGTATCACTGTCACAAAAGTTTACAGCAGAGTACCTTTGTACCATGTAAAATTACAGGGCATCATTTTCATATAAAGGCAAAAAACAGTACGTAGGCATCAGCAAAACATGTATACTCTTTCTAGAAAATACAGGTTCATTATTTATTGATTTAAATTAATTTGTTTCTCTTTTCATTTCATACCAGAAAAGAATCCACCAGAGAGAAATCAATTTATCTGAAAATTTATTTACACAACTAATTATGATAATGAAATGAAGTTTTAAAAAGGAACAGTTTCCCATTACCTGGTAAGAGGCTCAGGTGTATCACAAGAAAGCATAAATGGATAATCTCCAGAGCACAGAGTTGGGGGAGTCTGTGAAGTGTTGGGCTCCAGGCTAAAACCCAAGGCATCACATTGATTATCATGAGATATTCCAGTCTGAAGTAGCGTTTTGTTGTCATCTCTAACCTTCTTCCCCTGAAGAAGCACACCAACACGTAATCCACCTCCAAGTATGGCATTCACTGCCTCCATAACCCTCCTCTGAAAAAAAAAAAAATCACATATCATCAGAAACAATGGATAGAAACAAAGTGGACAATCGATGAGACACACCAATCACATTGAAATATGCAACAAAAGCTGAAAATAAATCAAAGCACACATATATTATATTATAAAGTAGATTAAGTGCATCAATTACAGCATACATATATGGATTTTCACAGCCCATAATGATTAGAATCTAAAACCATATACCTTCAGTGAACCAACAGTTGCAGTTTCCGGCATTTCAATAAAAAGCTCTGGCACCCTGAAAGACTTGATCCTAAGCTTCACTGAGTAAAAGGAAAGACACCTTCATGTAAGAATCTATTTGATTGTCACACACCAATCAAGTCAAAGGAGTATAAATGAGTCATTCCATCAAAAGCTATCATACCGTGAGAATCCCTAGATCGGAAGGTTGTATGCGGACCTGCTACTGAAGATGATGCTCCCGCGGCTATAACAATGTACGGCTTATTAACAAACTGAGACAGCAATGAACCCCAAACCAAATACAAAAAAACGTGAACTAACACCTAGAAAATACCTTCATGCATCTTCGAACACAAACCAGAAACATCTCCATTCATGACCCTCTTAGGTGAAACACAAATGTCCTCACCACTTATTCCTCCATCATAATTTGATACTGAGCAATAGTTAAAAAGTCTCCTTTTCTTGATAGGATAATTCCTTTCAGATCTTATGCTTTTGTAACAGCTATTCCTAGTTCTGTAAACAGTCCTCAGTTCACCATCTGAAAGCATCAAAAAACCCCTTTATTATACAAGTTATTGAATTAAATAACCATGTAATATGCTGCAATGATCACATAATAAGTGGTAAATAAAGAATAAAGCACCACTTAATATCTTAAAGCAGACACTCACCAGTATTAGAAAGTGTTACATCCTTCAATTTTGGGCCTACTTTCCAATATTTAGAAGCCAATATTTTCCTTATTCTCCTGTCTCCAATACGTGGAGCTGCCCTAAAGGATTTTTTTGTGGTGTTTGGGTGAGTACACCCAGAAGATTTTTCGTCATCATCTCTACTAAATACATTTACATAATCCCGGCTTGCGGGAAAAGAACTATGGGGACTGTGGTCCCTGCAAGAAGGCAACTTGGGACTACTATCTGAACTAACTAATGCAGGAGGTTTCCCATCCCAAACCACTGGATCATCTAAACTGCACCCATCAACCTTTGTGCCAAATTGCACCTTCCCAGTCTTATGTAACTCATCTTTTATAATTTTTTTAGTTTCAACCTCTATTTTACAATCCCCATACTCCCTGTACCCAGAGGGGCCTACCTCTACTTTGCTAGCTAAGATTCCCATTTCATTCTCGGCTTTGCCATTCACCAACTTCTGATCACTAAAACCCTCAGAGCAATCAGAAGATGTAATTACAGAGGCAAATCCCAAAGGGGCATCTTCCTGGTTACACGGGGATTCCTTAAGATTATATTTCTGATCTTGAGCTGGTGAGACAAGCTCAGAGACAAAGAATCCCCTATCCGAGCTTCCTTGATCAGATGTTTCTACTTTCAATTGTTTATTTTCATACTGCTTTTCTTTTTTTTCAGAATATTTTACAACAGCAGACTGATTTTCATCAGTTGATGCATTACTGGAAGTAGGGGGAGTTTGCTTATCAAGCAATAACTTTCCAGCTACGGTGGCCAGTAAGTCAAATGCACACATTTGATTGTCTTCACCTCGCTTCTTGAAAGCACTTCTCCTCTAAAAGAACCAACAAAAAGTGATTGGCAAAGATCAATATCCTGGACAAAGAACAGAAATACATCCATATATATATAAACTGAGCCAAGAAAGTATAAATCAATAAATTACCCTAGCTGATCTGGTAGCTCTAGGCGTATAGGGCACCTGATAGCCATTAAATCCGTAATCTAACCTCTTCTGCAACACCATATCTCAGAGATCACACCAAGAACAACATATCAACAAAGCATCTCAATCCATTTAAAAAAAAAACCGTGCTCCTTGTAAGTCCCTTAAGCTTCCTGAAAATAATGACCGTAAGCAATGAATTTGATGCCTTACACAAACTTTATGACTAATAACATATTTAAACTACCAACTGAAATTCCCTCTTTAACATGTGAATAAAAGTTGGGTCAAACAAACTATAATAGCAACTAATAAAACCAGCAGCAGAATTTCAAATGGTAAAATAGAACCCATAAAACATAATCATCAAGAGACCAAACTTCCAATCTCCTAAATTCCCAATAAACATCAGAAAACAATGAAAAGGCATAAAACAATCAGAACCACAGCCAAGAAATAGTTATCATGGATTGGTGGGCTTTCAAAATTCGAGAATCATATCAATTCTATATCTCCAATTTCATGGAAATCAAACAATACCAACACAAATTCCCCAACATAGACCTGAAAACTACCACACAATTACTAGTCACACGAAAAATTACCCAATTAGGCTTTAAAAGTTTGTAACTTTACCATTGCAAATTCCATATGAAACCCCAATTCCTGTTTTTAACAACAGATCCACATGATCTGATGTTAGAAACAAGAATCAGACAAATCCCAAGTAAATAATCAATCGGACAAACCACAAAAACAAAAAATTGACTTAAATTATGTATAACTTCGCAAAATGGATAGCCAAGGGCTTAATTTCAGACATCAGCCTCACCTAATCAGGTGCATAAAACCATTAAAAAAGTTTAAGATATAAAAATAGACTTAAACCGCACCAAAACCCTGAAAATGAGAATCCAGCCATAAAATTTATGCAATCATTCAGGCACGTATAGGTAAAATTTTGGACAATTCCGAAAATAATTATAAATTAAATTAAAAGATCTTAAACCCTCAACAAAAATCGATCTTGGAAAACTGAAAAAATACATTAAAAAACAAAACTTGATCATTTGTGAGGACTGAAGAAAGGTCGCATATTTATAATTGAATATTTTCAAATGTCGGAATTATCCACCAAATCACAGATCGAACCAATCAAAGATACGAATTGAAAATCAAACCAACCAAATCC
Organism: Pistacia integerrima; assembly: GCA_026225825.1. Classification (NCBI taxonomy): domain Eukaryota; kingdom Viridiplantae; phylum Streptophyta; class Magnoliopsida; order Sapindales; family Anacardiaceae; genus Pistacia; species Pistacia integerrima. Next base: position 28,016,285 of record CM047746.1, read on the forward strand.
AAATAGAACAACAAAATTGATCAATTCTTTAAAATTTAAAAAAAAAAAAAAATTCAAATGAAAAGCTACAAATAGTGGACCCATTTCCTTGCCCATATTGTAAGAGCAAAAAATCAAAACCTTGGAATCAAATCACCCTGACGGGGTCTAATTTTCTTTCAAAAACAAAAATTTACCGTGCTTTGCGGCCACCCAAAACAGACCTGTCAACCGGAGAGGAACCTCATTTTTTGTAAAAAAGAAGGAAAAAAAAAAAAACTTAGGGGGAATTCAGCAAAGAAAACACACAACAATTTCACACTCTCACCTCTTGACAGTGAATTATCGTTCAAGGCTGGAACTTTTTTCCGAAGAGAAAGCAAAATTGGCAGAAATGTAAAGATCGGAGGGATAACTGTAAGAGAATAATTATTTTGTTCTGTTTTTCTTTTTCTTTCCAAAATCACAGCAAACTTTCTCTCATTCTCTATCCCATATTTTCCCAAGAAACAAACAAATCCTTTTGGGTTTTAAACTCTACCCGTTTTAATTTACCTTTTGAAAATTCTCTCTTTCTCTCTCTTTCTGATCGCCAAAACCCTCTGAAAACCACCCAACTCTTTGCTTAAACCCCAGTTCTTATACCATTGACCCCTTGCCACCGAACCTATCGGTAAACTCCGATAGATTTACCTTCTCTAGCCGGTAGCTTTAAACAGCCAAAAGACCGGTTCTTCCTAATTTAGTGACCCACTAATGTTTTAGATCAACTCTGATTCTGACAGGTGGACCAAATAGTGGATCATGTGGTTGTGTGTAATTTGCTTGATCGAGAAAAACGTTGGGTCACGAAGATACCGAATTTTTGTAATTATTTTTATTTCTACCATGGTTTTTGGTAGGATCTAGGGATGTCCAATTTAAATTTATTTGTATGAAAATCACAATAATTTTTTGGTTTATACTTTATGCATCATTCACGTAAGCACATTGTGCATATAATGTTTATGGGGTTATATCCCCCTACCATGACAAAATTATATAAGAAGTTACTTTAAAGTTTTAGGTTTCGTTTGGTTTATTATTTGATGACTTTTAGAATAGTATTTTAAAAAAAAAAAAATTAGATTATCTTTATAAGAAAAATAATCATTAATATATGGTAAGATAAATAAAATAGAATAGGATTTTAAGAATATTGAAACAAATGTATTTTTGAGTTTAACTTTATTGAAAAAACCAGAATAGTATTTTAAAGAATATACCAAACAGAGTCTTAATAATTTTAGTTAATACATAAGTGACTGAATATGAGGTATTTAACCAAATATTGGAAGATCATTCAACTATGAAGCTATAACTTTAATTTGCACTTATTGTATGATAATTCTAAATCAAATTTAATTAAGAAGGAAGGTTATTAGCTATTTTGTTCATACTCACAAAGCAAATATTTGGACGTATAAATCAAGGCCAAATTCTGGTATTTTAATCAAAATTGGATTTAACTTATTGATAAGTCATCAATTTTACTGGTTTAGAGTTTCAGCTTTAGAAGTAGAGCGCATAATATGAGTATATATGACTTTAATGATAATAAATTTGAATAAAACTATGTGTACTAATTAATGTGTACTAATCCAAGTACTAATAATGGAAATTTGAAATTTTTTCCAAAAAAAAATTTCAAATTTCTAATATTAGTACTTGAATTAGTACACATTGATTAATGCACATAGCATTACTCAATAAATTTTAATGTACAACTTACTATGTTATAATTTACAGCACGTGTAATTTAGGACCAGCATCGTAAGTTATGGTACACAACTTAACAACTCAGAACAGGCAGTTACAAAGCCTCACGTGGCAAACAGATCTAACATCAATATTTTAAATACTTTTCTCTTTCTATAATCAAATGGCTCAGATTATCAGATCCGTAAAGGTCTTTTGTCTTAAACCCAATTTGAGAGGGTATTATAGTCATTTAAAATTATGTACGTGTTGAAGCAGTTATCCTGATAAGTATGTCACGAACTTTTTTAGATGTTGCAAATATTTGTGGCCATATGTTTTTTTTTATAACTTCAAATCCGTGCCACGTAGGATTAGTAAAAGACAAGAACTATGACGTGGCAAAAGGGGAGGTTACTATTGGTGGCTTTTTGGTGAGTATTATCAGTTAAATTTTGTGGGGTGATGGATTTAAAATTTTTTGAAATTGAGAGAGGGGGCAGGCAGGTGGCCCGTAGGCCGTGGGCCCGTGCTTGTGGAGCTATCAAGCAAGTGACGGAGGTGTGGGAGGAATCTCCGTCGGTAATAACGTTGACGTTGGGGGTACGTGGATGGTGAAGAGCTGAGATTGTTAACGACGTTAAGTTCGGGGATAAGCGTTGTGAGGTTTGTGGTGGGTCCGAAAGCAGCGGTAGGCCCCACGACTGATTATTATTCGTTCTAAAGAAGAAGAAGGTGTCAAAGTTTTGGTATTTCTATTTAATAATAAAAATTGCAGAGAAAAGTATATTTAATGGATTGACAGGTGGCGGAAATCCGAAAGAAGTGGGTTGATCTTACAATGGGAAGTTGGGGATTTATCGGACGGCTCTCGACCATAGAGGTTCTATTCCATTGCCGATTCTTCTGGTCAGTGGCAGTTATGTTCACTAGGGGAATAAGAGTTTTGGTTAAAATGTGATTTTGGTATTAATTGCTTTATTCAATTCTTGATAGTTGATGATGTTTAATTACTTTAGATCACTTAATTTAATTCCAATTGATCGACTTTAGTTTTCTACAATAATTCAAATGACTCATCTTATGGTGTAAGATTGGGTTTTTTTTTATGTAAATTAATCCATTTCACATAGACAACACTTATTAATATACAATTTCTGGAATAAATATTTTTATATTTTATCATGATGAAACTGAATTATTATATTTCAAATGGTAAAAACCATAAGGCTCGTTATAAATACCTATATAGTTTTCAGTGAATATACTTTGTGTTTGTTCTTCATATATATATATATATAAACTACGAAAAGAAGTTATAAAAGTAAGCAAGTTTTTGTCAAAAGCAAAAACTAGTTGACATAATGAAAGGCATAAAGGTTATATGAAATTCCATTTATGGTCTGCCGCCAATTGGGATTCTGATCTGATCAAGTAGTGGGATCATACATTACAACACTGAATAATTAATTGATTTTTTAATTTATGGAAATGGAACAGTTTATGTGTTTTACCAAACGAGTGAATAATAGTTGGATGCACCAACCGAAAATGAACTAACAATGTTATTGGTCCATGATGGTTGAACTAATTAAAACCATAATTAATTCCCAAGCTAAAGTACGTATTTAAAGGACACATGCATGGATAATGAGTAAACATGCATGTAGAGTTTTAACAGCTCATCTCATCGTACTACAGCTATTACATAAGTTTTATCATCTTGTCTCTCATTATCTGCAGCGTAATTTTTTAATATATATAATTATCCTTTGCATCAATGTTTACAGTGTTCCCAATTTGCCTTGTAAGCTGTCCCTGATTGCATTTGTTTTAAGGCAAAACAAAATAAAAAAATATTTCTATTCTCCCCAAGAAAGCTGGAAAGGGCGGCGGCATTTTTATTCAACAAGTCTCTACCTGGCTGCAATCCATTAAAGAGCTGCTCCACATGGTTTTTGTCTTGTTGAGGTAAATTTTGCAGTTCAACCGGGATGCCTACTTTGCATGCTTGCCACGTTTGTTGGATGCTGACTGGACTGGTCTAACTGGCACTTTGTCATTTGCCGTTTTCTCAATATTACTATTGAACTTTAAAAGTTTCACATCAACCATATTAATCAGTGAATTTCAATAAAGCTGATGAAATTGTTGACTCAAAAAAGAACATCATTTTGAACTTTGATGAGCAGGTATGGACAAATAAATATATATATATATATATATCAGAGGGTACAGAGTTTGAAGTTTACGAAACTCTGAGATTTCTTGACGTAAAAGCAAGAATTAAAACTGATTCATTAAATGGAAAGTCAATGAGAATGAGTTGCCTCACGTCACAATATTCAAATTAATTTCTTTGCATGTTCCCTGGCATCTTTCAACATAGACTTCCTAACAAAATATTTTTGTTTTCATCTTTATAACATATAAAAATACATTTTTACCCAAAAAAAGAAAAGAAAATGTATTCCTATTCATGTTCCAATTCCAATAACAGTTTTGCTTAAAACCAACTTTTAATGGTGGATTTGTTAAGATTTGACTCAATTCAAATGCTAAATAATGAAGTTGGTTCATGGGTTGGCACAAAGCATGGCCTCATGGATAATTTCCAAATTCCAACCAACATATTCTATTTAGAAAGAGAATAATGGGAGGCTTTGTCTTTCGTTGATTGCATGTATATTATGTAGTGAAAATAGGTAGCAGGGCGTTTGTCCGTTTCCAATTGATGAATTATTTACTACTTTAGACCAACAACAATCTCATCAAGAAATTTATTGCAAGGACAAGGAATGGGTATTACATCATTTGGGAGAAAGCTCAAACGGTGATATGATTGTGTTATGAAATGGGGCCAACTAGAAATGAAGAAGGGAAGTACTATGTTGTAGGTTGCCAAAGGCTAACATTACAAAAATATCTTCCAAGGAACTCTGGGACAATTTTCACCCAAACTATTTTATTTTGACAAACTTAGAAATAGAAAGAGATAGGCTGAGTATTTTATTTTCCATGGGACAAAAACACATTCATTTAATAATAATAAATGTATTTTATTTTCCCAAATTATCAAAACTCGTTTTAGATAATCTAAAAATATTTTATTTTAAACGAGTCCAGTTTACTAGAAGTCTAAAGTGAGGTTATACTTTCTTCAAGAGCATGCTGTTATATTTTGGCACTTGGATGTTAAAATCATAAAGCACGACCGTGTATATATATATATATATTTTTTTTCATTAAGACTATCTTTTTATTTTTAATTTCTGATACCCATGAAACAGGGACATCTACCCAAACATTCACCTGGAATAGAGAGACGGAATTCACAGTTTCACACGCACGCAGCAGAAGGGGCTATATATTATTTTATTGAATACTTGTAGCTTCTTTAATATTAGTAAACGAAATTACAAATATTAAACTATTGCTTAGATATACCAATTGGCAGACAGTACTACACTCAGGGAGAGACTCGGACCATAGAAAATCAATTGAAGTATGAACATTATGTCTCCCCCGTTACTCAGCGGCTGGTTGGAGTTTGAACTCCTCCTTATCTATAAGCAACCGAAATTGCTGCAGAAAAACACTTATTAATATATACTAAAACCTCTTTATAATTAGAACCAATTAAATTTATTATTATAAAGGAGGTTATAATTTAATAAAGATAATATTATAAGAATTATTGATTTAATTTCTTATTTTATAATTCATGATTTAATAGTATTATGATTTCAGTTCATTGTTTTAATAGTATTAGGATTTTAATTTAAAATGTATCTTTAAATTTTTCTACTTTGCTAATATAGGAAAGCTGTCTAGATTGACCTTTAAAAAAATTGATAAAGAAACATCACATAACCTGAAATTTCGAAAGTGATTCATTGGATTCATCTGTGATGTACTCGCAATAATTAGTTAATTGACCTTGTAATATAATGTTTTTAGTATTAAATTACAAAGTTGTCTATAAGATGTATCTCTAAAGTAATGACACTTCACACATCACCTGGGTGAAAAACTTGGATACAAAATGTATGGCAATACTCTTAACTTGTCTACTCTTTGCTCCACACTATTTCTTCACCACCAGTGATATCGTTAATGCAAAGACATCCGACAAGACCCTAAATAGAGCTCATTGTAAGGATGGAACCAAAAAACTAAAATAAAAGTAGAAGAAACAAGAAAAAGAATCATGAAACAGTAACATACTTCCTAGGATCAATTATACTAAGATATATTTAAGAAATGGATACAATGCACACGCAAACAAACATGTTGCTTCCACATGACACCAAAAAATTCTATCAACTGCAGAATCCAACAAGCATATATGAAAACATTGGCACTTTTTATCAAACATGAATACCTCATTCTGCAGAAAAATTACCTTACTGCCACGGGTTAAATTCAATTGATTTAACATCAATCTCATCAACGCTACCTGAACTCTCTACAGCAGCCCGATGTTCAGAATATTTTCCATTGAATCGGTAGATTTCCAAGTCACCCCAAGGTGTAGATGTAACTTCCTCAGTCAAGTCAAACCATCTTGGTGTAAATTGATGCCCCTTGGCCTCTCTGGTTCTCTTTTCAGCTCTCTGCCTCTCCTCCAAACTGATAGAATAGGGGGAAAAAAAGAAAAGGAGAAAACCTATGAAGGAAAGCTATTTGAAATAACATAAATTTGAAGAATTCAAATCATAACTGTTGATTTTACTCTTCCACATTTTGGTTTCACAAAATTGTTGGGGAAGGTATATAGCACATGGGAGTATCAATTTTTTTCTTTTCTCCAGATCACACATTAGAAGGGAAAAATAAACAGAAAGTTTCATAAACTTCCTTGACTTCCATTGTCAGCTTACCAGAGTCATGACAGAGATGATGAAATGGAAGTCTTTAAAAATCTTCTAACTCAAAAAGTATAACCAAAAAGAGCTCATTATTATGTTTCTCTAACAAATCTCCTATGCTGAAAAAAAAATGTAGAATCATGTGAGCAATATAACTGTAACATAAGCCACAGGCAGTAAGGCACGGTTAGTAAACCCTGTCATGTTCTTTATCCATTTAGACAAATGTTAGTGCATGTGAGTTAGAGGGAGAAACCTGCTCTTTTCGGCACCAGCTTTGGACATATCACCCTTCTCAAGTGCATATCGATCAGGACGCAGACGAGAATCTGATGCTAACAACTTCTTAGGAGCCGTGTCAAAGCTGTTTATTTTATGTGCAAAACATGTGTATTGATATTTGTCATTCTGAGGAACATCGGCAACATGCCAAACCTGGACAAGAGAAACAAGAAGTTGCAAATGAGCAATAGAAAGGGTCACAAATTTGTTACTAGTTCACAATTCAGCAACACAGGACGGCAACACAACGTATGTATGCCATCAGAAAGCTGTCTCAAAGACATACTGCATTTTGCAACCAAATCACAAACTTCTCTAATCATTCATACAGGGAAGCGTAATAATGCATGTGAGCAATGGGAAGAGAAGTGTATGGAATAAACACTTTAAATCTTTCATGTTAGTCAGCAAGGTCGACAACCAAACCAAGACAATGTTTCTGCATAAAAGAAATAATGCCAGTCTCAGAGTACTGAAGACATGCAAGATGGGCTAGCCGCATCTCCAAAGTTTTCCACATAAATAAGAGTCAACTTGTTACCATAAATAGTTAAAAAAAAATACAGATAAGTGTGACTAGTACTATTCAAAAAATACAATTAAATGCGTGATACCAGGAACTAATAAACTAATTCATCAATTTCAAAATCAAAACTAACCGATTAAAGAAACTATTGTACGCTCATATTCCACATAAAACAAAAGTGAGAAAAGAGTTTCATAAACATATATGATAAGATCAACAGTGGAATGAAAGCAACCTCTTTCATTTCTGTGCCTGGAAGAGGTTCCCCATCCAAGTCACACGGTTGATAACTCATAGACTCATTCCACTTCCCAGTCATCAATATTTTAGGCTCCTCAGCTGCATTATAAACGTACCCATCCACTTCATAGCGACCAGCTCTGCAATAACAAATTGATCATCATCTGCAGGTTGTAAGTGGAGCAATAACAAGCATTTGGGCATATTACAGATGCAAATATGTAGGAATTCTAGGATTAGGATGTTTTCAATGTAGGAGTTTTCTTGACTTTATCTAGTTTATTAAATTTAAATAAAAAGATAATCCTAGACTAAGAGTTATTTGAACAGTCTAGGTTCTCTATATAACTAGAGATTATAGTATATGAAATAAAATTATTGGGGAATATAGTCCTCATTTCATGGTATCAGAGCCAAGTTCATCTGGCCAAAAAAAATAATGGTGAAAACTGCCATGACTAGTGAAAGGCAAGGCAGAAGCCGAAGCCCTCCAATTGATCCAATGGCAGAAACATCTTCAAGTCAGGGAACTGAACCAACGAGAGGTCAACCTCTATTAAATGGTCACAGTAACATTGACCATAACTCTATCCAGATCAGTGTCCACAAGTTGAATGGAAAAAACTACATAACATGGTCTCAAGCTATGAAATTGATGATCAGGGGAAGAGGCAGGTTGGGCTACTTGACTGGATCTGTTAAAACTCCACAAGAAGATGACCCGGCTTACTAGAGTTAGGATGCTGAGAATAGTACTGTAATGGCCTGGTTGATTAATTCCATGGAGGAGGAGATTGGCCGACTATTCTTATTTCTTCCTACTGCAAAGGATATTTGGGATATGGCCAAAGAAACGTACTCAGACATGGGAAACTGATGAGACCTACTCATATTTACAAAAAGAATAAAAGGGCTAAGTAGTGTGGGATTGCAAGTAGGAAAGTTTGTTAGCCACATGGCAATGTCAGGGGAATGTGTGTGATGTTATTTGGGTATAAATCTAGGATTATGGCCCTGTAAAAAGGCAGAGAATATTTTAGTGGAAAATTTGGAAATGGAGGTCCCTAGCTCCTTGAATTGCTAGGTTATCTTTCAATTCCTTGTTGTTTACTTTTCTTGTTCTTGATCAGGTTGTTTAAGCATTCCTTTAACAATTCTGCAATACAATATTCAATTCTATACACTGATTCCTCCTATTAATTGATCTGTGTTTGGTTGAGTTGGTTGTGTTGGTAAGTTCTTTGCTTTGTTTGGTTGAGTTGGTTGAAAGTGCCCAGGTTCCTCTCAATTGGTATCAGAGCCAAGGTTAGGGAATGGTAGACGCTAGAATGGAGAATAGACTAGATAGCTTAAAGAAGAAAATGAGTACAATGAAAGAAGATTTGGGAACAATCAAAGAGTACTTAAGGGAAATGCTAGCCTGGATGAGGTGTAAAGATAGAGGAGGAAGCCAAGAAAGTAGAGAGAGATGGTTCGATAGAAATTCCAGTGGACCAAGGGCCAAACCTAGAAGGGACAAATGACGAAACCATGAACACAGAGAGAACACGTCCTGAGTTCCGGGGCCAAAAGTTGGAGATGTCGATCTTTTTAGGGGAGGATTCGTATGGTTGGTTGTTTAGGATAGAAGGGTATTTTAATGTGTACAGAGTTGCCGAAAATGAAAGGCTGGCAATGGTGACAATCTGTATGGAGGGTGATGCGATAAATTGGTTCTAATGGATGGAAGTGAGAGCTTCGATGACTACTTGGGCCACTTTGAAACTGGCATTACTTCATCGGTTTAGTGGGTCTTAGGAGGGAGGGCCTTATGAAGCTTTGATGGGAATCCGGTAGACTGGCACAGTGGAGGAATATCGCTGGAGATTAGAAGCTTTGTCAGCACCTTTGCGTGAAGAAAGAGAAGATATATTGTGGGCTAGTTTTTATCAATGGGCTCAAACAAGATATTAAGGCTGAGGTGAGATTGGGCCATCCCAATTCATTGATACAACTTATTGAGTTAGCCCAGAAAATAGAGCAAAAGAATTGGGCTTTAGAAGAAATGAAGGGTGGGCTTAATAGAGCTGTAAAACAGTTGGGTTGAATGGGTTTAATAGAAGAATTATTTCAGTTGGGCTAGGTAAACAAGGAATAACAAATATGGTTGAGTGTGGGCTTGAGCAATTTGAGAATGGACCTAGAAGTGGACTCGGGTTAGATATGTATGGGTTGAGTCAGGTTATTGGATTAGGAGAAATTGAATCTAGGGCTCAAATACAACACAATCGCTCATTCGACAGCCCCAAGACATATCCCTTCATCGATCAGCAGCAACACTCCGTCAACCTCTCGTCGGAGCGCCGACCATGGGAGAAGAGGCAGGCGAGCTTGGCGCCGACCGTCGGTCACAGGAGTACAAGCTTGGCAGCGCTTTGAACGATTGATCCCAACCTCCCTCAATTGTGAACAACCCCTTGCTGGCAAATGACAAAAGATGAGGAAGAGCTGGGTAAAGAAGAAGAGGGCGGTGAAGGAGTGGAGAAGCGATGTGGTGTTAGGTAAAAATTTTCCATCTTCCCACCTTGAGGACAAGGTGGTTCTTCCAGGGGAGGGTAATGATAAGACCCCAACTCATATTTACAAAAAGAATAAAAGGGCTAAGTAGTGTGGGATTTTGTAAGCGGGGTTGCAAGTGGGAAAGTTTGTTAGCCACGTGACAATGTCAAGGGAATGTGCATGATGTTATTTGGGTATAAATCTAGGATTATGGCTTGTAAAAAGGCAAAGAATAGTTTAGTGGAAAATTTGGAAATGGAGGTCCTTGGCTCCTCGAATTGCTAGGTTATCTTTCAATTCCTTGTTGTTTACTTTTCTTGTTCTTGATTAAGTTGTTTAAGCATTCCTTTACCAACTTAGCAATACAATATTCAATTCTATACACAGATTCCTCCTATTAATTGATCTGTGTCTGGTTGAGTTGGTTGTGTTGGTAAGTTCTTTGTTTTGTTTGGTTGAGTTGGTTGAAAGTGCCTAAGAGCACAGATTTTTGAGTTAAAGTCACGATTGAGAGAGACCAAACAGTATAATATGTTTGTTACCCAGTATTACAGTACATTGGCTCAACTGTGGCAAGATTTGTTTGTGGAGACAGACTGGAGTTGTACTCAGGATAATGTCAAATACACAAAAATGTTGGAGAAAGAAAGAGTATTTGAATTCCTTGCTAGACTGAATAAGGAATTAGATGAAGTGAGAGGGAGAGTTTTGGACAAAGAACCCTTACCCTCTATCTGAGAAGTATTTGCAAAAGTAAGGAGTGAGGAAAGTGATGATGGGAGAATCAACTAGCATCTCAAATGTACAACCTGAATCGAGAGCTTCAGCCCTAGCTTCTAAGGGTTGGGAGAGTTCTATTGGAGATCAAAGAAGGAAAAAAAGGAGGAAAAATCTGGTGTGAATACTGTCATAAAATTGGGGCATACTAAGCCAATATGCTACAAATTACATGGCAGGCCATCAAATTGGAAGCCTAACAAACCAAGTAGTAAAGGGTTTCATGTTGGAGTTGAAAATGCAGTCAAGAAATCTGAAGATCAGCCATCTGTACCATTCAGTAGAGAGCAATTGGAACATCCACAAGAATTATTTGGCCAATCCAGTTTACCTGGACAGTGATGCTCATTTGCCGAGATTGGTAATTCCCGTACAGCCCTACATACCATCCCAGGAACAAACAAACCATGGGTTATAGATTCAGGGGCTTCGGACCATATGTCAAGTAATTCGTGTGTCTTTGTATCCTACAGCCCATGCTATGGCAATCTAAGGGTAAAAACTGCTGATGGTTCCATTGCAAATGTAGCTGGTAAAGGCACAATAAAACTATCCAGAAACCTTTCTCTAGATTTGTTCTCCATGTGCCTAGTTTGACTTGCAAATGCTATCTATTAGCAAGTTGACTAAAGATCTAAAATGTGTAGCTAAATTTTCATCTACCTGCTGTGAATTTCAAGACTTACTCTCGGGGAGGATGATTGGCAATGCTAGAGAAAAAGAGGGACTCTACTACTTTGATGAAATAGCTACCAAGAATAACAAAGTTCTAGTATCTAGGTGTAATGCTACCTCTAGTTTTGCTGATTTTGAAATAATGTATGGTATCGTAGATTAGGCCATCCTAGTTTCTCTTATTTGCAAAAGTTGTTTCCAGTATTGTTCAGAAATAAAAGCTTATCTTCATTTGAATGTGAAATCTGTCAACTTGCAAAACACACCAGGTTAATTTACCCAGCACATCAATATAAGAATTCTAAGCCTTTTTCAATAATTCATAGTGACATTTGGGGACCATCTAGGGTTACAAACATTGTAGGGTGCAAGTGGTTTATCACTTTCATTGATGACCACACTAAACTATGTTGGGTGTATCAAAAGAAGAACAAATTGAAGCGGGTCAAATTTTCCAAACCTTTCATTCCATGGCTAAAACTCAGTTTAAAGAACAAATTCAGGTCCTACGGACAAATAATGGTAGGGAATATTTTCATTCTATCCTAGGAAACTGTCTATTAAGTCATGGGATTATACATCAAAGGTCTTGCGTTGATACCCTATAGCAGAATGAAATAGCTGAAAGAAAGAATAGACATTTCTTAGAGGTTGACTGAGCCTTAATGTTTACCATGAATGTACCTAAATCTTTTTGGGGTCAAACAGTTTTAACTGCCACATATCTCATAAATAGGTTACCCACTAGGATTCTTAATTTTCATACACCTTTGAAACTTTTCTTCAAACATTTCCTACATATACGACCCTAAACTCTCTTCCGTTAAAAGTGTTTGGCTGCACTGCCTTTGTTCACATTTAGTCCCATAATAGAGGAAAGCTAGATCCTAGGACCCTTAAATGTGTCTTTGTTGGATACTCCCCTACTCAAAAAGGGTATCAATGTTTCTGCCTTGTGAGAAAGAAAATGTTTGTCTCTAGAGATGTCACCTTTTTTGAGTCCTATTTGTTCTTTCCCACTCCTCTTCAAGGGGAGAGTTCATGATCAGTCTTGGGAAATAACAATTCCCTTAAGTCCTGTTAGTTAGAATCAGAGTTCGAGTCAGAGTCCAAGTCAGTGTCCTATAGCAAGCAACCTGTTAGGCAGAGCCAGAGTCCTACAGACCTGAGTTCAAATCCAAATCCAACTCAAACCATGAGACAGGGAGAGGACTGGCAAGACTGAAGCAGCCTGGACTCCAACGTTATTCTCGGAGAACTGATCACCAAGGTGGAAAGCATAAACAGTTATCCCAACTGGAAGAAGTCGATAACTCACAGTCACAAGGTAAGAAAACACTATCCCTTGATGAATCTGAGTCAATTTGTGAGGATATTCATCTGCCTATAGCTCTTAGGAAGGGGGTTTGATCTTGTAAACTCCATCCTATTTCTAAATATGTGTCTTATGATAAGTTGTCAACAGCTTCTAGGGTGTTTACCACTAATCTTTCAACCATAGAAGTTCTAAAATCAGTACAGGAAGCTTTGGAGGATGAAAAATGGAGAGAGGCTGTGATGGAAGAGATGAAGGCTCTAGAGAAAAACGGGACTTGGGAGCTGGTTAGTTTACCCGAAGAGAAGACAACCGTAGGTTGTAAATGGGTGATCACAGTGAAATATAAGGCAGATGGTACAATTGAGAGGTATAAGGCAAGGTTGGTAGCGAAGGGGTTCACACAATCCTATGGAGTAGACTATGAGGAGACCTTTGCTCCGATAGCTAAATTGAATACTATCAGAGTGCTTTTGTCTCTTGCAGCAAATTTGGACTGGCCTTTACAACAACCTGGACATTAAGAATGCTTTCTTGAATTATGACCTAGTAGAAGAAGTTTATATGGAGTTGCCTTCAGGATTTGAGGGGAACAAGAAGGGCAGCAAAGTATGCAAGTTAAAAAAATTGTTGTATGGCCTAAAGCAGTCTCCGCGAGCTTGGTTTGAGAAGTTTACCAAGGCCATTGGGAGGTATGAGTTCATTCAGGGGCAGGCTGATCCATACACTATTTTTCAAAAACAATGATGGTAAATTTACTATCATAATCGTGTATGTAGATGACATTATTCTTACAAGAGACAACTTTGAAGAGATGGAGACAATAAAGAAGGTTCTTGCTTGGGATTTTGAGATAAAGGATCTAGGGCAATTGAGGTACTTTTTAGGTATGGAGATTGCTAGAAGTAAGAGAGGAATAGCTGTTTCTCAAGGGAAATATATCCTTGATCTATTACAGGATACGGGTATGCTGGGATGTAAGCTAGCCAAGACTCCTATTGAACTGAATTTGAAGTTTGAAAAAGTTTGTGGAGATACACCAGTTGAGAAAGGTAGATATCAAAGACTGGTTGGAAAATTGATATACCTATCTCATACTAGGCCTGACATAGCTTCTATTGTGAGTGTGGTGTGTCAACATATGCATAATCCAATGGAGAAACATCTTGACCCAATTAACAGAATCTTGAGGTATCTAAAAATGACCCCTGGGAAAGGATTGTTCTATAAGAAGACTAACGAACAGAAAGTGGAAGCTTTCTCAGATGTAGACTGGGCAGGTTCGATGAATGAAAAAAATCAACTTCAGGTTATTGTACTTCTATTTGGGGAAATCTAGTAACCTGAAGAAGCAAGAAACAAAATGTGGTGGCAAGAAGTAGTGCTGAGGCTGAGTTTTGTGCAATGGCGCAAGGTATTTGTGAGCTAATGTGGTTGGGAAGACTCTTAATATAACTAGGGATCAAAAGTGACGAACCTATGAGGCTCTATTGTGATAATAAAGTTGTAATTGGTATTGCACATAATCCAGTGCATCATAATAGAACCAAACATGTGGAGATAGACGACCACTTTATTCAAAGAGAAGATAGAAAAAAACTCCTACGTGTGACCTACCTACCTACAAGCCAACAGATAGCAGACATCCTTACAAAAGTATTGCCTAGACAAAGTTTTGACAATCTGATTTCCAAGCTGGGAATGATCAACATTTTCTTACCAGCTTAAGAGGGAGTGTAGGAATTCTAGGATTAGGATGTTTTTTAATGTAGGAGTTATCTTAACATTATCTAGTTTATTAAATTTAAATAAAAAGATAATCCTAGACTAAGAGTTATCTGAGCGGTCTAGGTTGTCTATATAACTAGAGTTTGTAGTATATGAAAGATATATGAAATAAAATTATTGGAGAATACAATCCTCATTTCAAAATATAATCTTAAAACAAATTTAAGCAAGAAACGGGGCCTGAATAAGCTTCAAAATTAAAAATAAAATAATAAAAGATATCCTAAATTGAAAAGAATTACTTGAAAATGTGAAATTGAAAAGAGGTAAGTAAATTACCCAAACCAACCACATGGTTGAAAATATAGCACAACTTTATCCCCCGTTGTCAAATTTGTCATGATCATCTCCCCTGGTGAATCAACCCAAGTTCGTCCAAAAATCAAATTATTAACCTTAGTGGGAGGTGGCACCAAATCTAAGACCACACCATCTTTTTTAAGAGTAACACGCGTTCTGCAAATCATAAAAACTACATGAACATCGATATAACGTACAAGATTGAAAACTGAATAATACACAGGCGTTGACAAGTGGAAAACAGCTGTTGACATCAATAGAACCTTTAAAGAGACTCAAATGTAGACATTGAATTAAGCATAATTATAGGATATAACATAGGTTTATATAAGAAGTAAAAAACTGAGTTAAAGAGCAACATCGTTATTACCTTCCAACAGGGTAAACATCAAGAGAGTTTCCCAAAAACTTAGTTTTTAACTTTGATGTCACATCATAAGTAAAATGCTCGTTTTCAGCATGCCCAACACTCATTGGGGGATGATGACTCACCTGAAATGGAATATAGAGTGAAACAACAAATATAATTAACTACACCATAGAGCAAACTAAAGAGCAAGCTCAAAGACATAATTAAAAGGGACAGTCATAATTCATAAATTACCTTAAAATGGAAGAAAAAATAAAGAGGAATGGTAGTTTTGCTTGCTATATGAAAGCTACAACATGTATCTAAAGACATAAGTAGATGGGGAAAAAGTAGAATGCGATTCATTTAAGGGAAAAAAAGAAAGATAAAGTTGAACTTCACCTGTTCTGCAATAAATGTAATCCCTTCATGATTAGCCATTTCATAAGTCTCCCCAAGAATCGGATTAAAAGGCTTCCAGGTCCGCTGGTAGGCATAGTAAACAGATATAGCCCATGATGCTGCATTCAGAAATACTTTCCATCCATCATCTGATAGCCCTAGCATAAGGCTCATGAAGAATTAAAGGAAAGAGTAACCTCACCAGCATATACCAACCGCACATAGGGATCCTCACATTCATCTGCTTGATCCAACAAGTGACAGTACTCCATTAACTGCGAAAGGCATCACAGAACTTGAAACTGTAAGACATCCTAAAAAAAGAAAAAAATAGTAACACAAATCTATTAGCGTAGCCACAACAGTGGCACAAACCTCTGCCATTTTTTGAAGCATTGTCATTGGCTCAAATATAATTACAGGAAGTGTCACCATTGACGTAACATCTGAACCTATATATTTGTGCATCATCTTCCAGTAGCTATCTCGTTCCTATTAAATAATTAAAAAAAAAGGCTCAAAAAAAGGCATTAAACTGGGTACTGGACATATAAGCTGCTATATAACTTCACTCTAGTAAAAAAGAAAAAAAGAAAAGAAAAGAAAAAGAAAAAAAAATGAACTAAAAATGCAATAAAGAAGTGGAGACCTTGAACAAAGAGAAACTTTAGTTTTCTATGACATTCTCCAGCAAATGAATGGTCATAGACTAATCATGTCAAACGTATTACATAAAATACACAATGAATTGAAGACAACCACTGCTTACCACATACATAGAACATTTGCATACTCTCTGCCCAACAGTATTTAACTATTTCTCATTATAGCAAAGGATAAGTTATACATATGCAACATTCTTACATATAAAAGCCTGACAAACATCAAGATTCTGAGAACAGTAGATGGAAGTGCAAACATAAGAAATGCACAAATTTTAAGAGAAATGCAAACAGAAGAAATGCATCTGTCCTACAGGCATGAAAAAAGGAATTTTAAATTTTAAAATAAAATGAAAATGAGAAAAACATGCCTCTTGCTTCCATCTTCCTCTCTGAGCTTCCTCCTCAGCATCTTCTTTGCCCCCCTCTGGATTTATGACTTCTACTCCTTCATAACCAAGGAACCTAAAAAAGATATATGAGCCAGAAACTGATAACTTGAACCCTTTCAAAAGATTTATCCAAAGTTTAAAAGTTGATAATTCTAACCAGATCCCCAATCGAACAAATTCAAAGGCAACACAGGAAGCCAAGCACTCATGTAAAATTTTAACAGAACGGATAAACTTCACGCAAGTAGTAGCTAATTTGAACTCCACATCACATGATCAAGCTAAATTTAACCACTTGTTCTCGTCAAAGAACTCAATAAAAACAATTATTTCTCATCTTAACTCTAAACTTAACAAATCCCTTAACCAGTCATTTAAGCTTACTTGTCAATCCAAAGTTTCCTAAACTCCTCATAAATCAAACAATTCAATTCTAATTCATTTATTTTATATCATTTGCTTGAGAACTACATAAACGAAATCACGAACGAACTGATAGCAACTGAAACATTAATGTTAAAAATTGATTACCAAAACGGTTGAAGAAACTCAGATAAATCTAGTACACGTTAGGGTTTTATTGTACAAAAATTAAACATCTAATAAAAAGAAATTAATCTAAACAAATTAAAAAAACAAAAAAGAGTGTGAAGAGATAAAAATGAAGTACCCGTTGACAGATCTGTGCATGGCGTTACTGAACATGGACAAACCAGAGGACATGGCGGCGAACAAGCCCTTATTTTGACTCTTCTTGGGACTGCCCATCTCTAGTTAATGAATGGAATTACAAATGAATTCGATTAGTTTATATGCAATTGATTCAGTAGAGATCGAGAAGAGCAATCGAATGAATTATAAGCGAAAGTTTGCTTGCTTAAAAAGGAGAGAGAGAGAGAGAGATTTGAGAGTCAAAATAGGGGCTGATTGATTGCGGAGGGTGGGATCTGTGATTTTTAAAACAGCCAGGACTGAGGGAAAATTTGCTGGCCGTTTAAGTTTTGTTTATTTATTTAATTTTTTTGATTACTTATCATTTATGCGGGATTTTGTTTGCTTTTAAAGTTTGACGAAGAGTAAAAATCAATTTATCCTAAGATTAATATTAACTTTACAAAGAGGTATATAAAGAAGTATACAAAGAGGTAAATTCAACCTTTAAAAAAAAGAAAAAAAGAGAGAGACAATCATAAATTTTAAGGACTGGATTTGTCTCTTTGTAAGACTAGTATTACTCTATCCCTAAAGTTTTGGAAATTCATATTCGGAAAACTATTAAGATTTTAATCAAAGTCCTCCTAATAGGTTTCAAAATCAATCAAGTTAACCCCAAAAGTGTGACGACGTCAATTCATTATTCAGGTTATGAAGGGTAAAATAGGCCTTCACATTTTAATAACCTAAATTTTATATTTCCTCCAATCCATCTTTCTTTAATTGTTTTTCTCCCCTTTGTACTTTTTTTTCACTTCTTCCCCAACGCTTTCTTTTTCTTCTCTTTCTCCCCTCATTTCTTTTTCCCTACTTTCTTCTCTCTCCCAACCATCACTTGCAAAAGCTAAACCGAAGAACTATCACTTGCAGGAGCTGAACCGAAGAACCATCACAACCCCACCTTCTCACCCAATCAAAATGAGAAATACACAACCACACACTGAAAACAACACACACAACAAATTGAATGCAAATCAAACCAACTCAACATCACCAAAATTTAAAAAAGAAAAAGAGACAACAATAGAAAGGAGAGATCCATTACCAGCTGAAAAACTGAGTAAAACGAGGTATCAGGACTATGTAGCTTTTTGCTCGTTTTATCATCACAATTGTGACAAGATCGAGCATGTTGTTTACCTAACCTCAGTATTGATTAGATAGAAAAAATGCTCCAAAGATACTCCTAGATTCACTCATAATCGAGATTCATTATCGGCTGAAAAATTGAGTAAAACGGGGTCTCGGGCCTATGCAGGTTTTTGCTCGTTGTATTGTTAGATTTGGGATAGGATTGAGCATGCTATTTACCTAACTTCAATATTGATTTGATGGAAAAGAAAATGTTCCAAAAATAGTCCTCGATTCACCCATAATCAAGATCCATTATCGACTGAAAAACTGAGTAAAACGGGGTATCGGGACTACATGACGTTTTGCTCGTTTTATCATCAGATCTTCGATGAGATCGAGCATGATGTTTACCTAACCTCAATATTAATTAGACAAAAAGAAAATGCTTCAAAAATAGTCCTCGATTCACCCACAATTGAGATCCACTACTAGCTAAAAAACTAAGTAAAACGGGGTATCGTGCCTAAGCAGCTTTTTGCTCGTTTTTGTTAGAGTAGGTGTCTTAGAGCCAATCCTATTTTGTAAATTGACTCTTTGTAATCATGTTTTATTATCAATAAAGGCATCTATCTATATCATGTGATCTGATTATATTTGTATAAGAAAATGATATATACCCTTAGGATAGTAGAACCGTGATGAGGGTATCGAGTGTTTGAAATCTCGATAGTGAGAACCCTATGAACACATATGGTGGCCATTCTAGAAACGTCCATAGCTCTAGTATTATCCTGACCTAAGACACATATAATACAGTAAGGCTATCATAGTGTTGGACGACCTTGTCTAGAGGTAGTGACAGATCTCACTTGTCAAGGTTGTTTGATGATAATCTAGTGCAACACATAGGTGCTTGTTGTAGGCAAGTTTACCGGATCGGCCCATCGGAGGATTCCGCATATATGGTTACGCTAGTGTCTGTGGAATGAATCCTCCAACGAATTGGTAGTGCATGTGATCCTTAGACTTGAGATCATCGGAGCACTTTGTGCACCGATTGGTGTAGTTTGACATTACCCCAACGTAGTTCTATTCAGGACTATCAGAACGGTAGTGGTTGGTTGCATTGAAAAGTTTATCGAGACTTATGGTGGATTGACAGAGGATTCATCACTCCCGGGTATAGGAGAAATTATCTCACTGAGTAATTCAGTAGATGGCAATGACATTAAATCTGTGGCTATAGTGGGATTGAGTTGTAGCTCAATCCAATCTATTCTGGTCGTTGGTCCAATAACTGAATATCGAGATATTAAGGATATCCGAGGTTGACACTATTTCTATGCCTGGGCCTTGATTAGATAATAGATGATGAAATGATTGGATTGCACGATAACCATATCATTGATAGGTAACGGTTTCGCTGAATCCGAATCTATTAGGTGGCCATGATGCCTGGCTAGAGGCCAATCTTGGTCTGTGTCTAGTGAGACGACTGATTAATTGTCAATCGCGATACAATTCACTGCCGATATTATGAAGAGCCTTCAGGTCATACACATAGAAGACTGATTAAGAATAAAATTCATGAGAAGGGTATTTTTGTCATTTATGAATAGGGTATTTTCGTCATTTATGATGAAAGGACATTTTTGTCTTTTAAGATGAAAGGGTAATCTCATAGTGTAATTAAATTTACTGAGGTTGTTGCCTATATTTAATTTCATATGGAATTAAATTAGTGAGATTATATATATTTAAATATTTAGTTTAAAATATATATATATATATATGATTGCAAGGGTAATCTATTCCAGTATCTAATTGGAATAAGATTTTAGTGTGCACTATTTAAGTGCAACTAAAATTAAAATGAGAGAACTTCTTTCAATTAAAAAAAACCCTAGCCACCCCTCTCTCTCCCTTTCCAAAACGTGTAGCCTTTTATGAGAGAAAGAATTTTTCTCTCAAAGAAAAATTATGTAGATTTTGGTTCTTAAAGTTAGTGATTTTACTAGCCAATAAAATTAGCCAACGACATTCGTCTTGTGTTCATGTGGATACCGTTTGTGCACTCCTACCTTGGAGTGGAAGCGAATCTAAATCCCTTGAAGGAACCTCCAAATATTAGTATGGTTTCTATTACATCTTGATAATTATTTTCATGTGGTAAAATAATGTACAACAAATATAGGATCATGGGTTAGGTCTTGGATCTAAATTTTTTAAGTTCCGCTGCATGAATAGATCCATAAACCTACATCATCAGATTTTCGATGAGATCAAGCATGCCGTTGACCTAACCTTAGTTGATTAGACAGAAAAGAAAATTCTCCAAAAGTAGTCCTCTATTCACCCACAATTGAGATCCATTATCGGTTGAAAAATTGAGTAAAACGGGGTATCAGGCCTATGCAACTTTTTGCTCGTTTTATCATCAGATTTTTGATGAGATCTAGCATATTGTTTGTCTAACCTCAGTATTCATTAGACGAAAAGAAAACGCTCTAAAAATAGTCCTTGATTCACCCCCAATCAAGATCCATTACCGACTGAAAAACTGAGTAAAACGGGGTATTGGGACTATATGGGTTTTTAGTAATTTTATCATCAAATTTTTGATAAGATCGAGCATGGTATTTACCTAACCTTAGTATTGAATAGACTGAAAAAAAATGCTCCAAAAATAGTCCTAGATTCACTCACAATCGAGATCCATTACCGCTTGAAAAACTGAGTAAAACGGGGTATTGGGCCTATGCAGGTTTTTGATCATTGTATCGAAAGATTTGAGACAGGATCGAGCATACTATTTACCTAACCTCAGTGTTGATTAGAAAAAAAAGAAAACGTTCCAAAAATTGGCCTTGATTGATCCACAATCGAGAACCACTATTGGCTGAATAGGCTAAAAAACTAAGACAGACAAGGTATTGAGCTTATGCAACTTTTTGCTTGTTTTATCGTCAGATTTGGGACAGGATCGATCATGTTGTTTACCTAATCTTATTATTGATTAGATGGAAAATAAAACGTTCCAAAAATAGTTTCGAATCACCCACAATCGAGATCCATCACCGGCTGAAAAACTGAGTACAACGAGGTATCAGGCCTATGCGGCATTTTGGTCGTTTTATTGTCAGATTTGGAACATGATTGAGCATGTTTTTTACCTAACCTTAGTATTGATTAGAAATAAAAGAAAATGCTAGAAAAGTAATCCTCGATTCACCCAAAATCGAGATCCATTACGCTTGAAAAATTGAGTAAAACGGAGTATCGGGCTTGTGCGACTTTTTGCTCGTTTTATCCTTAAGATTTTTGACAAGATCAAGCATGATATTTACCTAACCTCAGTATTGATTAAACAGAAAATAAAACACTCAAAGCATAGTCCTCAATTCACCCACAATTGAGATCTATTTCTGGTTGAAAAACTAAGTAAAACAGGGTATTGGCCCTATGCGACTTTTTGCTCGTTTTGTCATCAGATTTTCAACTAGATTGAGCATGCTGTTTACCTAAACTCAGTATTGATTAGATAGAAAAGAAAATGCTCCAAAAATAGTCCTCATTTCACCCCCAATCGAGATTCTATTACTGGTTGAAAAACTGTGTAAAATGGGGTATCAGGCCAATATAGGTTTTTGCTCATTGAATCGTCAGATTTTGAATGGGATTGAGCATGCTATTTACCCAACCTCAGTATTGATTAGATGAAAAAGAAAAAGCTCCAAAAATATTTTTTAATTAACCCCCAATCGAGATCCATTACTGGTGAAAAACTGAGTAAAACGAGGTATCGAGACTATGCGAGTTTTTAGTCATTTTATCACCAAATTTTTTATTTATCACCAAATTTTTTATGAGATCAAGCATGATGTTTTCCTAACCTCAGTATTGATTAGATTGAAAAGAAAATGCTCAAAAGATAGTCCTAGATTCACTCACAATCAAGATCCATTACCAGTTGAAAAACTAAGTAAAACGGGTTATCAAGCCAATATGGGTTTCTGCTCGTTTTGTCGTCAAATTTGGGACGAGATCGAGCATGCTATTTACCTAGCCTCAGTATTGATTAGATGAAAAAGAAAACGTTCCAAAAATAGTCCTCGATTGACCCACAATGGAGATCCATTATCGGCTGAACCAGTTGAAAAACTGAGTAAGACGCGGTATTGGGCCTCTACGGCTTTTTGCTCGTTTTATCATCAGATTTGGGACAGGATCGAGCATGATATTTATCTAACCTTAGTGTTGACTAGATGAAAAATAAAACACTCCAAAAATAGTCCTCAATTCACCCATAATCGAGATTCATCACTGGTTGAAAAATTGAGTGAAACGAGGTATTGGGCCTATGCTACTTTTTGCTCGTTTTATCGTCAGATTTGGAACATGATCGAGCATGTTGTTTACCTAACCTTAGTATTGATTAGACGGAAAAGAAAACGCTTGAAAAATAGTCCTCGATTCACCCACAATTGAGATCCATTATCAATTGAAAAACTAAGTAAAATGGGGTATCGGGCTTGTGCGGCTTTTTAGTCATTTTATCATCAAATTTTTTACAAGATTGAGCATGTTGTTTACCTAACCTCAGTACTAATTAGACTGAAAATAAAACACTCCAAAAATAATCTTAGATTCACGCACAATCAAGATCCATTACCGACTGAAAAACTAAGTAAAATGGGGTATCAAGCCTATGCGAGTTCTTGCTCATTATATCGTCAAATTTCGGATGGGATCAAGCATGCTATTTACCTAACCTCAGTATTGATTATACAAAAAAAAAAGGTGTTCCAAAAATAGTCCTCGATTGACCCACAATCAAGGTCCATTACCTGCTAAACCGGCTTAAAAACTAAGTAAGACGAGGTATCGAGCTTATGCAACTTTTTGCTCATTTTATCATCAAAATTGGGATAGGATCGAGTATGTTATTTACCTAATCTTAGTATTGACTAGAAGAAAAAGAAATCGCTCCAAAAATAGTTCTTGATTTAGCCATAATCGAGATCCATCATCGTTTGAAAACTGAGTGAAACGAGATATCAGGCCTATATGGCTTTTTGCTCCTTTTATCATTAGATTTGGAACAAGATCAAGCATGTTGTTTATATAACCTCAGGACTGATTAGACGAAAAAGAAAACGGTCAAAAAACATTCCTCGATTCACCCAAAATTGAGATCCATTACCGACTGAAGTACTAGTGGGAGAAAAGTAGAACT
Organism: Pistacia integerrima; assembly: GCA_026225825.1. Lineage (NCBI taxonomy): Eukaryota > Viridiplantae > Streptophyta > Magnoliopsida > Sapindales > Anacardiaceae > Pistacia > Pistacia integerrima. The sequence continues at coordinate 28,040,142 of CM047746.1, forward strand.
CGATGAAGTTCTAGAACCACAAGATATACTAGACGAAGGACGGGATGATGTGCCACATGAAGTGGTTGAGATGGGTAAGCTAATAGGGTATGTAAGTTGCAGAGATCCATTTATGGACTCAAGCAAGCTTCAAGGAGCTGGAACATTCATTTTGATGAAGCCCGTAAAAGAATTCAGTTTTATCAAGAACGAAGATGAGCCTTGTGTTTACAAGAAAGTGAGTGGGAGCGCTATAGTATTCCTAGTGTTGTATGTCGATGACATACTTCTGATCGGGAATGATATATCGAACTTGTAGTCGGTAAAGACTTGGTTATCTAAGTGCTTCTCCATGAAGGACTTAGGGGAAACAACCTACATCCTTGGAATAAAGATCTATCGTGATAAATCACGTAGGTTGATTGGCCTAAGTTAGAGTGCATATATTGACAAAGTATTGAAAATATTCAATATGGAAAAATCCAAGAAGGGATTTCTGTCGATGTCACATGGTATTTATCTCTCTAAGGAATTGTGTCCTAGAACATAAAATGAAAGAGATAGGATGAAGAGGATCCCATATGCATCAGCAATTGGATCCATCATGTATGCCATGCTATGTACTCAGATTGATGTCTCATGTGCTTTGAGCACTTGTAGTAGATATCAATCGGATCTAGGTAAGCGTCACTGGATGGCTATCAAGAATATTCTTAAGTAACTGAAGAAGACTAAGGATATGTTCTTGGTTTATGGAGGGGAAGATGAGCTCACTATAAGAGGATACAGTGATGCTAGTTTCCAAATGGACAAAGATGATTATCGATCACAATCAGGGTTTGTATTTTGTCTCAATGAGGGTGTAATGAGCTGGAAGAGCTCCAAGCAAAGCACTGTAGTGGACTCTATAATGAAGGCTGAGTATATTGCATTGTCAGATGCAGCCAAGGAGACAGTCTGGATTAAAAGTTCGTTACTGAACTTGCTGTGGTTCCCACGATTGTTGATCCAATAGACATTTATTGTGATAACAATGGAGCTATTTCTCAAGCCAGGGAACCACGGTCTCATAAGAAGTCCAGACACATACTCAGACGATTTCATCTCATCAAAGAGATAGTTGAGAGGAAAGACATGCAGATTAGTAAAGTGCATACTGACGACAATCTCGCAGATCCATTAACAAAGCCTTTATCGCAGCAGAAGCATGAAAGGTACTTGAGATCATTTGGTATTAAATACATGAATGATTGGCTATAGTGCAAGTGGGAGATTGTTAAAGTAGATGCCCTAGAGCCAATCAATTATTGTAGAATTGACTCTTTGTAATAATGTTCATTAATCAAATCTTGATAGTGAGAACCCTATGAGCACATATGGTGGCCGTTCTAGAAACGTCCGTAGCCCCAGTGTTATTCTGAAGTAAGGGTACAGATAATACGGTAAGGCTATCATAGTGTTGAACGACCTATCGAAAGGCGTGGATCGATCTCACTTGTCAAGGTTGTTTGGTGACAACCTGGTGCAACACATAGGTGCTTGTATGGCGAATACAGCAAGAAGAAGTTCACTAGATTGACCCACCAGAGGATTCCATATGGATGGTAACCCAGTGTTTATGGAACAAATCCTCTAACGAATGGTGGTGCATGTGATCCTTAGACTTGAGATTACCGGAGCGCCTTGTGCACCGATTGGTATAGTTTGACACTAGCCTAACGCAGTTCTTTTTGAGTCACAATACGGTGGTGATTGGCTGCATCAAGGAGTGTATCAAGACTATGGTGGATAGACAGAGGATTCATCACTCCCGGGTACGGGAGAAGTTATCTCATGGCGCAATTCAGTAAATGGCAATGACACTAAAACTGTGGCCACAATGGGATTGAGTTATTGCTATATCCAGTTTATAATATAGGTCATTGGTCTAGTAATTGAATACATAATATCGAGAGTAACCGGAGGTTAACACTATTTCTATGCATTCGTCTCGTCGAGATAACGTATGATGAAAGGATTGAATTGTACGATAACCATATCGTTGACAGGTAGCTACTTTGCTAAATTCGAATCTATCGGGTGGCTATGATGTCTTGCTAGGGATAATCTTGGTCTATGTGTAGTGAGACGATTAATTGGTGTTAATCGCGATACTACACACTACCGATATGATGAGGAGCTTATGGGTCACACACATAGAAGATAATTTAAGAGCCAGGAAGTTAGAATGGCGTTTTCGTCTTTTTGGGTGAAAGGGTATTTTGGTAATTTCACAGTGCAATTAAATTTTCTGAGGTTATAGCCTTTATTTAATTTGTTAAAAAAATTAAATAAGTGAAATTACGTTTAAATATATGTTCGCATATATTTAAATAAATTATCATTATTGTTAAATGTTAATATATATATTAAATATATATTAATTGATTTTAATTGAGATAATGATGAATTAAAATAAATATCTAATTGGGAGTGTTTGGAAACAAGGGGTGTTTGGGTTGGAGCCCAAGCCTATTCCATATGGGAATAGGGCAATTAAACTTTACTATAAAAGAAAAAGGTTAATTGAAAAAGAGATTTTCATTACACTCATTCATTGAAAAAGAGAAAACCTCCAGCCCCTAAAACACTCTCCCACGCCAGTTTTAGTTTTTGATTGAAAATCAAATACTCTTCATTTCCTTCTTTGTTCTTAAGGCTAAAGAGGATCTAACAAATCCTTCTTTAGTTCCTTGCGATTATCTTCATGTAGACTACGTCGGTTCGACCCTACACTTGGGTCGGTAGCAAAATACATTCAGATACAAAGTTGGAGGAGCCTCCAAACGTGCGTATGATTCCTTAAAACTCTAAACTATTTTCTACAGATTTTATTTTGATATAAACTATAAATTTGTGTTCTGATCTTGGTTCTATGGAACGATCCGTGTTGTTATTAATTTTTGTTTTCCGCTGCCTCAATGGATCTTTTCCTAATATCATTGAGACTGAGGTACATAAATAATGTCAACCTTAGTTACTCTCGATATGTATGTATTCAATTACTGGACCAACAATCAGAATGATAACTTAGATTGAGCAACAACTCAATCCTATTATGGCCATAGTTTTAGTGTCATTGCCATTTACTAAATTGTGCCGTGAGATAACTTCTCCCGTACACAGGAGTGATAAATCCTTTATTGATCCACCATAGTCTTGATACACTCCTCGATGCAGCCAATCGTATTGACAGCTTTGAATAGAACTACGTTGGGCTAGTGTCAAACTATATCAATCAGTGCATAAGGCACTCCAGTGGTCTCAAGTCCAAGGATCACATGCACCACCATTCGTTAGAGGATTTATTCCATAGATATTGGGGTTACCATCTATATGGAATCCTCCGGTGGGTTAGTCCAGTGAACTTGCCTACAGCAACCACCCATGTGTTGCACCAGGTTGTCACCCAACAACCTTGACAAGTGAGACCTACCACTGCCTTTTGATAGGGTCGTTCAAAGGTCATTCAACACTATGATAGTCTTATCATATTATATGTGCCCTTGGTCAGAATAATACTGGGGCTACGGACATTTCTAGAATGGCCACCATATGTGCTCTTAGGGTTCTCACTATCAAGATTTGAAACATTTGATACCCTTGTCCGGTTCTACCATTCTAAGGACATATATCAATAGAGATAGATATGATTTACATGATGTAGAATAAAAATGCCTTTTATTGATCAATGAACATTATTACGGAGAGTCAATTCTACAATAATTGATTGGCTCTAGGGCACCTACTATAACAAAAACAAGCAAAAAGCCGCATAGGCTCGATACCTCGTTTTACTCAATTTCTCAACTGATAATGGATCTCGATTGTGGGTGAATCGATGACTCATTTTTTAGTGTTTTCTTTTCTATCTGATCAATATTGAGGTTAGGTAATCAACAGGGTCGATCTCATTGAAAACTTGGTGACAAAACATGCAAAAAGCCTTATAAGCCCGACACCCCGATTTACTCAGTTTTTCAACCGATAATGGACCTCGATTATGGGTGAATCAAAAAGTAGTTTTTGAGTGTTTTATTTTCCTTGTAATCAATACTAAGGTTAGGTAAACAGTAGGGTAGATCTTGTCGAAAACCTGATGACAAAATGAGCAAAAAGCGGCATAGACCGCATACCCCATTTTCTTTAGTTTCTCAACTAATAATGGATCTCGATTGTGGGTGAATCAAGGACTAATTTTTTATCATTTTATTTTCTATCTAATCAATACTGAGGTTAGGTAAATGGTAGGTTTGATCTCAATCATAAACCTGATGACAAAACACGCAAAAAGTTGCATAGGCTTGATACCCCATTTTACTCAGTTTTTCAACCTAATAATCAACCTCGATTGTGGTTAAGTTGAGGACTATTTTTTGAGCATTTTCTTTTTTATCTAATAAATATTGAGGTTTGATAAATAGCAGGGTTGATCTCGTCCAAAACCTGATGACAAAATGAGCAAAAAGTCGCATTTGGCCCATACCCCCTTTTTCTTAGTTTCTCGATTGTGGGTGAATCGGGGTCTAATTTTTTATCATTTTCTTTTTTGTCTAATCAATACTGAGGTTAGGTAAATAGTAGGTCTGACCTCATTGTAAACCTAATGACAAAACATACAAAAGCCACATAGGCCCGATACCCCGGTTTACTCAGTTTTTCAACCAATAATGGACCTCGATTGTGGGTGAATCGAGGGCTAATTTTTGAGCGTTTTCATTATCGGGCAATCAATACTAAGGTTAGGTAAACAACAGGGTAGATCTCATAAAAAACCTGATGACAAAATGAGCAAAAAGCCACGTAGGCCCGATACCCTGTTTTACTCATTTTTTTCAACCGATAATGGACCTCGATTGTGGGTGAGTAAAGGACTTTGTTTTGAGCATTTTCTTTTCCGTCTAATTAACTCTGAGGTTAGGTAAACAGTAGGGTCAATCTCACAAAAAACCTAATGACAAAACAAGAAAAAAGCTGCATAGGATCGATACCCCATTTTACTTAGTTTCTCAATCGGTAATGGATCTCGATTTTGGGTAAATTGAGGACTAGTTTTTGAGCGTTTTCTTCTCCATCTAATCAATACAGAGGTTAGGTAAATAGAAGGGTCGATCTCGTCAAAAACCTAATGACAAAACAAGCAAAAATATGCCCGTGTTGATGTTGAAAATATGGATTTATTTTGTGATTTAGGGGTGAAATTGTAAAAAATTCAAGTTTGGAACGCATTATTTAGGATGAGTTTTCTTACCTGTTTTGTTATCTGCCAAAATCATGGGTTTTGTTCCTATTTTCAAGTGTTCAGGTTCAAAAAGATGGATTATTTGTGCTTATGTTGGTTTTTGGACATCCTAGAACCATCGAGTGTGGATAAATTAAGGCGAGCGAAAAAAAAAGGTGAAAGTCCGCATCTGTGCCATAGCGCACTTTTCTGAGCTGTGGTATGAAGACGAGGAAATAGAAATTGAGCCGCAACACACTTTTCTGTGCCATGGCATAAAGTCGACGAAATCCAAATTGAGTCACAGTGCAATTCATCTAAGCCGCGGAGCAATTAAAGTGAAGCCACAGTGCAAAACTTTGAGTCGTGGTGCAAATTGCAATACTTAGAAGAACTCCGCATTTTCAACCCTAATTTGGGTGACCATTATTTACAATTATGCCATTTTGCCTAAAAAATATAAAGGCAACTTTACTCCGTTTTTCAGATATATTAGGTTTTAGAGAACACTTTTTCAAGTTTGGAGGCTTGGGAGAGAGTGATTGATTGTGTAAGGCAAATCCTTGATCATCTTGAGTGGATTTTGCATCCAAATGTGTAATTGTAAGATCAAGGTTTGTTTTCTTGTATTTATGAGTAGCTAAACTCCTTTCTAGTGTATCCAATGTAATCTAATTAGACAAATTTATATTTATTGTTTAATCAAATGTTTAATTGATCCAATGGTATCTTAGTTTTGTTCATTTATGTTTATTGAGTTTATTAATCATTATTATTGCATGATTGCCTTTGATTTACGGTTGAATGGTTGTATGAGTCAAGGTTAGGCTACACGCCACTAGCTAATCTTGAATATCTCTTGATCTTTGATCATAGTTGATGTTTGATTGTGTTTAATATTTGATTGATTGATTATATGAGTTGGGGTTAAGCTACACGCCACTAGCTAATCTCAGATTGCTTTGATGAATGATTGATTTATGTCTGTGCGATGCCCTCAACAAATGTGAGTTGGTTTGTGTTCGTTTTGGTACTTTTATGCATAATGGGTTTTTGTGATTTAGAGTAGGCTACACGCCACTAGCTAGTTTGGATTATGAAAACACTAGGTTGATCCAGTTGGCCACGACACGACCTTACTGTAATACCTTCTTTCTAGCTAGTATACTCGTAAAATAATTAATAAAACTCATTAAAAATATATAAGAAAATACACATATAAACGAGTAATAAAGTATGGGCCCATATTTAATTTTTCTTTATATACAAATATTTACAGAATATACTCAAAAATAGCAACTTGACAGTGTAGCCAAATCCCTTCCACTACGTGACATTCCAAGTGACCGCAACTCACCTATTACCTGCAAAAACATTGAAAATAACAAAGTGAACACTAATTGCTCAGTAAGTAAACCCGCTATGCTACCCTTCTCTCTCCGTTGCTTAAATCCTGAATTTTCTTTCCTTACATCATACTTTCCGATTATTCTCTATTCTTTCTCTCTTCTCTCTGTTCTTTTTCTGTTTTTTCTCTATTCTTTCTCATTCTTTCTCTGTTTTGCTCACTATTTTTCTCTCAATTTTCTAATTTCTCTCTACTCATGATAAGGAGCATGATATTATGCATTTTAATTCATGATGCAAATGCACAAATGCATAAGTTATGCATTTTTTTTTCTATTTTTCTATTTTTCTTATTCTGTTTTATGTTTCTGTTTCTTTATTTCTTTCTTTCTTTTCTAGTCTTTCTTTCTATTCTTTCTTTCTAATCTTTCTTTCTTTCTATTCTTTCTTTCCATTCTTTCTTTTCTTGCTGATCGGACTCGGTTAAGGCATGGATTTGGAGCCTTGGCCGTGTGAGTGAATTCTCTAATTCTGGGTACAGTCCTCATCCACACGTACTTCTAACGGACTGTACAATTCTTCTTTCTGAATTCTGAGGCCACTCACTAAAGGCGACGTGCATGTGGGACTGTGTCACTCACGGGCTTCCCCATCGCAACAACCTTCTCTTCTTTTTATCTTTTTACACTTCTTTAACTAAAATTTCAGATTTAAATATCTTTAATATTCTCATTTCTTTCTATTTTCTCTTTAACACATTTTAGTGCTTTTTCATGCTCTTATGAATATGTATGCATGTAGATGGTTTCATGCTCATAATTCTTTCTAAATGCAAATGTTTAAATGCAAGGATGCCATGTAGCATAAAAATAAGTTTCTCTCTACCATCTACAAACTTATATCAATTCATAAATGAATAAAACTCATGCATACACTTCTTTTGGACATTTCATCAAACATATTGCATGCATAATCAAACTCTAACTTGACTAAAATTCTATCTCTTTCTCAAGCCACCAATATTTGGAGTAAAACTCCCTTAAACAATTACTAAACTGTCCAAAACAATACACTCCCAAAAATTCTACTCAACTCTTTCTAACTTCAACCAAACTTCAATTAATCATCATACAACCAAAACCACTTCTCATGGCTAAATTCTATTCATCAATAATCATCAATAATTCATCAATTTCATCAACAATTCTCAAAATCATAAGCATATACATATATGTAAAATCTCTACACACTTGATTTCTCAAATCATAACTTGGGTGAGATTTACTTACCTTTGATATGAGCAATCCAACCCCTTTAAGAATCTTCTTTGATCAAACTCTCTTCTTCTTAAATCCTATGAGCACAAACCATTAAAATTCAACACTTTAAAAATGAAAAATCACTTCTTAGTGTAAGGATCTAACCTAAAGTTGCTTGGGATTGAAAATCCACTCAAAAATACCCAAAACCTATGAATTTCCTTTGAAGAAAAATTGAAGAATTTGAGAGAATATGGAGGTGAAAGTGGCGTGAAAATGGGTAAGAGTGGCTAGGGTTTCACTCTTCAATTTGATGTAACATAAAAATATATATATAGTTTCCCATTTTACCCTTGCACTTTCTTTAAGATTCCATCTATATCCTTTAGTCAATTACCATAATGCCCTCATTTTTATTGCATTCTCCATGAAATTCTATCTCTTTTCACTCTCCACTTTTTCAACTAATTTTGAGGGAAAAGACCATTTTACCCTCAATGCAAGTTTAAGGCATTTTCTTCACATTTTCCTTAAAATAACCTTAGCAAAAATCAACTAAAGGTATAAGAGCATAAATTAAATTACATACCTCCATGTGGGCGTTACACTTACCTTGGTAAGTATTAACGCTCAAATTTGGATCGATAAACATCGGTTAGATTAATAATATAAAGTAGGATAATTATGGTGAAATTGGATACACTAGACCATTTCTCATTGTTAATTAGTTGTTTAGATATCGTTTTTGCCTTAGTTGTCATTTTAGTATTTTTATTATTTCTATTTGAATTTTAGTTAATTTAGATTTTATTAAATTGTTGGATATTTTTATTATCTCACTTGATTTCACTATTTTAGTTGTTTTTATATAGTATTAGATTAATTGATAGCTCAACTCTGTATGGGATCGACCCTTACTTGTGCACTGCATTGCAATAGTGACCCATGCACTGTACTACAATAACGACCCGTGCACAGGCCTGATACCCCGTTTTACTTAGTTTTCCAATCGATAATGGATTTCAATTGTGCGTCAATTGAGGACTATTTTTTAAGCATTTTCTTTTCCGTCTAATCAATACTAAGGTTAGATAAATAGCATGGTCAATCTTGTAAAAAACCTAATGATAAAACGAGCAAAAAGCCGCATAAGGTGCATAGGCCTGATACCCGTTTTACTCAGTTTTTCAGCCGATATAGGATCTCAATTGTGGGTGAATCGAGAACTATTTTTGGAGCATTTTCTTTTCTATCTAATCAATACTGAGGTAAGGTAAACAACATGGTCATTCTCATCGAAAACCTGATGATAAAACGAGCAAAAAGCTACATAAGACTGATACCCCGTCTTACTCACTTTTTCAACCGGTAATGGATCTCGATTATGGGAGAATCGAGGACTAGTTTTTGACCGTTTTCTTTTCAGTCTAATCAATACTGAGGTTAGGTAAATAGCATGGTTTTTCTCATGGAAAACCTAATGGTAAAATGAGAAAAAAGCCACATAGGCCTGACACCTCATTTTACTCAGTTTTTCAGCCGGTAATGGATCTCGATTGTGGGTGAATCAATGACTATTTTTTGAGAATTTTATTTTTCATCTAATCAGTACTAAGGGTAGTTAAACATCATGCTCAACCTTGTCAAAAATCAGATGATAAAACAAGAAAAAAGTCGCATAAGCCTGATACCCTGTTTTACTCAGTTTTCAGCCAATAATGGATCTCAATTGTAGGTGAATCGAGGACTATTTTTTTACGTTTCCTTTTCCATCTAATCAACACTAATGTTAGGTAAACAATATCGTTGATCTTTTCAGAATTTACACAATAAAATGAGCAAAAAGCTAGATAGGCTTGATACCCCATTTTACTCAGTTTTTTAGCCGGTAATGGATCTTGAATGTAGGTGAATCAAGGACTATTCTTTGAGTGTTTTATTTTATGTCTAATCAATATTGAGGTTAGGTAAATGCAGGCTCCATCTTGTCAAAAACTTGATGATAAAACGAGCAAAAAGCTGCATAGGCCTGATACCCCGTTTTACTTAGTTTTTCAATTTGTAAGGGATCTCGATTGTGGGTGAATCGAGGACTAGGCTTTGAACATTTTCTTTTCTGTCTAATCAATACAGAGGTTAGGTAAACAAAATTTTCATTCTCTCAAAAACTCGATAATAAAACAAGCCACATAGGCTTGATACCTCGTTCTACTCAATTTTTCAACTGGTAAGGGATCTCGATTGTGGGTGAATCGAGGACTAGTTTTTGAGAATTTTATTTTTTATCTAATAAACACTGAGGTCAGGTAAACAACATCATTGTTCTCATCAAGAACTTGATGATAAAATGAGCAAAAAGCCGTATAGGCCCGATACCCCATTTTACTTGGTTTTTTAGCCGGTATAGGATCTCGATTGTGGGTGAATCGAGGACTAGTTTTTGAGTGTTTTCTTTTTTGTATAATCAATACTAAGATTAGGTGAACAACATGCTCAATGTGTTTGAAAATCTGAGGATAAAACGAGCAAAAATCCACATAAACCCGATACCCCATTTACTCATTTTTTCAACCAGTAATAGATCTCAATTGTGGGTGAATTAAGGACTATTTTTTGAGCATTTTCTTTTCTGTATAATAAATACTGAGGTTAGCAAACAGAATGCTAGATCTTATCAAAAATTTGATTATAAAAGGAGCAAAAAGCTGCATAGGCTCGATACCCCATTTTACTCAGTTCTTCAGCCAGTAATGGATCTCGATTGTAGGTGAATCGAGGACTATTTTTTGAGAGTTTTCTTTTCCATCTAATAAATACTAAGTTCAGGCAAAAAAAATGCTCGATATGTCCCAAATCTGATGATAAAACGGGCAAAAATCTGCATAGGCCCGATACCTCTTTTTACTTAATTTTTCAGCTGGTAATGGATCTCGATTGTGGCTGAATCAAGGACTATATTTTGAGCCTTTTTTTTTCCTAATCAATACTGAGGGTATTTAAATAGTATGCTTGATCTCGTCGAAAATCTAAGGATAAAACGAGAAAAAAGCCGCATAGGCCTGATACCCCATTTTACTCAGTTTTTCAATCAGTAATGGATCTCGATTGTGGGTGAATCGAGGGCTACTTTTTGAGTGTTTTATTTTTCGTCTAATTGAAACTAATGTTAGGTAAACAGTATGCTCAATTTTTTCCCAATTTTCATGATAAAATGAGCAAAAAGTTGTATAGGGTTGATACCCCGTTTTACTCAATTTTTCAATCGATAATGGATCTTGATCGTGGGGTATTAAGGACTAGTTATTGAGCATTTTCTTTTCCATCTAATCAAACTTAGGTTAGGTAAATAGCATGGTCAATCCCGTTGTATACCTGATGAGAAAACAAGCAAAAAGCCGCATAGGCCCAATACCCCATTTTACTATGTTTTTTAGTCGATAATGCATCTTGATTGTGGGTGAATCAAGGACTATTTTTTGAGCGTTTTATTTTCCATCTAATCAATACTAAGGTAAGATAAACAGCATGGTCAATCTCATCAAAAACCTAATGATAAAATGGGCAAAAAGTTGCATAGGCCCCGATAACCTGTTTTACTCACTTTTTCAGCTGGTTATGGATCTCGATTGTGGGTGAATTGAGAACTATTTTTTGAGTGTTTTCTTTTTCATCTAATCAATACTAAGGTCAGGTAAAAATCATAGTTGATCTCATCAAAAACTTGTTGATAAAACAAGCAAAAAGCCATATAGGCCCGATACCTCGTTTTACTTAGTTTTTCAGTCTATAATGGATCTTGATTGTGGATGAATCGAGCACTCTTTTTGAGCATTTTATTTTTTTGTCTAATCAATACTAAGGTCAAGTAAATAGCATGGTTGATCTCATCAAAAACTTGATGATGAAACAAGCAAAAAGCCACATAGGCCCGATACCTATTTTACTCAATTTTTCAACCGATAATGGATCTGATTGTGGGTGAATCGAGGAATATTTTTTGAGTGTTTTATTTTTTGTCGAATCAAAACTAATGTAAGGTAAACAGTATGCTGGATCTTTTCCCAATTTTCATGCTAAAACGAGCAAAAAGCCGCATAGGGTTGATACCCCGTTTTACTTAGTTTTTCAGTTGGTAATGGATCTTGATTGTGGGTGAATTGAGGACTAGTTTTTTGAGCATTTTCTTTTCTGCCTAATCAATACTGAGGTTAGGTAAATATCATGGTCAATTTTGTCGAATACCTGATGAGAAAACGAGCAAAAAGCTGCATAGACTCAATGCCCCGTTTTACTATGTTTTTCAGTCGATAATGCATCTCGATTGTGGGTGAATCAAGGACTATTTTTTGAGTGTTTTCTTTTCTATCTAATCAATGCTGAGGTCAGGTAAATAGCATGGTCAATCTTGTTGAAAACCTGTTGACAAAACGAGCAAAAAACTGCATAGGCCTGATACCCCGTTTTACTTAGTTTTTCAGTCGATAATGGATCACGATTGTGGGTGAATCGAGGACTATTTTTTGAGCTTTTTATTTTCCATCTAATGAATACTAAGTTTAGGTAAAAAGAATGGTCGATCTCGTCTAAAACCTGATGATAAAACAAGCAAAAAGCCACATAGGCCCGATACCTTGTTTTACTTAGTTTTTCAGCTGATAATGCATCTCAATTGTGGGTGAATCAAGGACTATTTTTTGAGCATTTTATTTTCCATCTAAGAAGTACTGAGGTCAAGTAAACAACATGGTTGATCTCATCGAAAACATGATGATGAAACAAGCAAAAAGTTGCATAGGCCTAGTACCTCATTTTACTCAGTTTTCAACCGGTAATGGATCTCGATTATGGGTGAATCGAAGAGTATTTTTTGAGTGTTTTATTTTCCATCTAATCAATACTAAGATTGGGTAAACAACATACTCGATCTAGTTGAAAAATTGATGATAAAACAAGCAAAAAGCGGCGCATAGGCTCGATACCCCATTTTACTCCGTTTTCATCCGACAAAGGATCTCGATTGTGGGTGGATCGAGAACTATTGTTTGAGTGTTTTATTTTATGTCTAATCAATATTGAGGTTAGGTAAACAACATGGTCATTCTCATCGAATACCTAAAGATAAAACGTGCTGAAAGCTGCATAAGCCCAATACCCCATTTTACTCAATTTTTCAACTGGTAATGGATCTCAATTGTGGGTGAATCGAGGACTAGTTTATTAGCATTTTATTTTCCATCTAATCAATATTGGGGTTAGATAAACAACATGGTGGATCTCGTCGAAAATCTTATGATAAAACGAGCAAAAAATCGCATAGGCCCGATATCCAATTTTAACTAATTTTTTAGCCGGTAATGGATCTCGATTGTGGGTGAATCGAGGACTATTTTTTGAGTGTTTTCTTTTTTGACTTATCCATACTGAGGGTAGTTAAACAACATGCTCTATCTCTTCAAAAATCTAATGATAAGACAAGAAAAAAGCCAAAAAGGTCTGATACCCCATTTTATTCAGTTTTTCAACTGGTAATGGATCTCGATTGTGGGTGAATCGAGGACTATTTTTTGAGCATTTTCTTTTTCATGTAATCAATACTGAGGTTAGGTAAAAATTATGGTCAATCTTTTCGAAAACGTGATGATAAAATGAGCAAAAAGCCGCATAGGCTTGATACCCCGTTTTACTCAGTTTTTCAACAAGCAATGGATCCCGACTGTGGGTGAATCAAGCACTCATTTTTGGCTGCATCGAGGAGTGTATCAAGATTATAGTGGATTGACAGAAGATTCATCACTCTCGGGTATGGGAGAAGTTTTCTCACGGCGCAATTTAGTTAATGACAATGATAGTAAATCTGTGATAACATTGAGATTGAGTTGTTGATCAATCCAATTCATTATTCTAGTCATTGGTCCAGTGACTGAATACAAACATATCGAGAGTAACTGAGGTTGACACTATTTATGTGCCACAGTCTCGATGAGATAACAGATGATGAAAGGATTTGATTGTACGACAACCATATCGTTAGTAGGTAGCTGCTTCGCTGAATCCAAATCTATCAGGTGGCCATGATGCCTTGCTAGGGGCTAATCTTGGTCTGTGTGTAGTGAGACGATTAATCGGTGTTAATCGTAATACTACACACTGCCGGTATGGTGAGGAGCCTACGAGTCACACATATAGAAGATAGTTTAAGAATCAGTTTATGAGAAGGGCATTTTCATCTTTTTAGGCAAAAGGGTATTTTGGTAATCTCACAGTGTAATTAAATTTGCTAAGGTTGTTGCCTTTATTTAATTTGACATTAAAAATTAAATAAGTGAGATTATACTTAAATATGTGTATGCATATATTTAAATGAATTATTGTTATTGTTAAATGTTAATATATTTTATATATATTAATTGAATTTAATTGAAATAATAATAATAAAAATATCTAAATGGGGTTGTTTGAACATAGGGGTTATTTGGGTTGGTGCCTAAGCCTATTCCATGATGGAATACAGTATTGTGTGCACTATATAAGTGCAGGATTTTTTTGAATTAAATAATTAATTCATTCAATCACTTTTGATTAAAAAAAACTCTAGCCCTTTTTCTCTCTTCCCAAGCCACTTTACACTTATGTGAATCAAATTTTTATTTAATTCTTGTTCAGGGTTCTTAAGGCTAAAGAGGATCTAGCAAATCCCTCTTTAGTTCTTCGGGTTATCTTCGTGTGGAATACTGATGGTTCGATCCTTCTCTTGGATCGGTAGCAAAACCCATTCACAGACAAGTTTAAAGGAGCCTCCAAACGTGCATATGATTCCTAATGCTAATATGATTTTTCTACAGATTTTGATTTAATGTACAATCTGTGAAATTTGTGCCCTAATCCTGGTTCTAAGGGAATGATCTACTGTTTTATATTTTTGTTTTCCGTTGCCATGACTTGATCTTTTCCTAACAGTGGTATTAGAGCCTAGGGTACCAGATTTTATAGTTTAATGTATGGTTGATTACATGTGTTTGATTGATAACATGTTCCCTTGTTGAATCTGCCCAAAATCTGTCTTAAATCATGCTTTAAGAAATCAATTTAATTGATTAATTTAATTTATTGATGATCTGCAAACATTGGTATATTGGGATATGGATTTTTGTTGAAATCAGAAGTTTGGATTGATTGCAAAATCCATTCGGCGTATTTTTGGTGGCTGGTTGAATGATCAAATGTTACATATTAGTGTACGCTCGCCGCGGTGATCGTTGTTTGGCGTACTCACTGATTGAAAATTAGCGTTCGCGCGCGATATAACCCATTGAGCGGTGATCATCTTAACGCGATCGTTGATTGAATATCAACACTCACCGCGGTGATATAACTCATCGCCGTGGCAATCGTAGTCTAAAGTGAGTGATGCTGAAAATCAACGCTCGTCGCGGTGATATAACCCATCACTGCGGCGATCGCACGTGGTGTATGTACGCAATGCAAATCAGCGCACACACGCGTAGTGATATAATCCATCGCCGCAGCGAGCATACTTTCGAGTGCGTAGGGGCCAAAGTGAAAAAGTTTCAAAACTTTTAGACCAAATAGAGATCTGTAAATTGTCAGGGGAATTAATAATTAACCCACCTAATTCAAAAATTGATTGTTTTTGAATGTACGCCATGTACTTGTTTGTATATTGCATGGTACTCGGTACATGAGCCTTAGACCTATGGTGAATGTTTTAAATTTTTTGGGTATGTATGGTTGTAAATTTTTAAATTGGGCCTGCGTGTTCTGCCTTTCTCCCCTTCTTGATGTACATTCTTTTCTCATCTCATTCCCCTCGAATGTAAATCGAGGTTTCTAAATTTATTGATGTAAAGATTTTTGTATAATTATTTTCATTGTAAATTTATAATGATGTTTTTGTAATGTACTTGAAGACAGATCAAGAGACAATCCTACTTGAAGGCTCAAGATTTTATTATAGGACCCCTAGGTGACCTACCAATTCCTCTAGGCTCGAGGAAATCGGTTTTAATTGGGCCATGTACCGGCACATTTAATATTTTGTTTAGAATGCATACTAAGGTTGAATGTTCAATAACATGCCAAACAATGTCATTCTAATAAAGATAATAATCTGGTGAGACACTAAATAAAACCCCCTCAATTAAAGTATATTAAGTCACGTATTCCTTCCATCACCATGGTTTTAGTCAAACCACTATTCGTCGGAACCTTGTTCGCCAAAGCAAAGGGTACACTTCTACCAATGGGAGGTTAAAATTCATTGGAGTTTTCCTTAATGGTGATGGGTCGACTTAAAATGACAGTTTTGCTCGTTTGCCAAAGCGAAGGTTGATAAACACGTCATAGGCATAGTAGAGAAGTACACACATTGTGTGTACGTAGCGACATGTAGTGTCCACTCTACTGATACTGAGAATCATACTTGAGGACGATGGCTAGGCCATTGGATTGTGTGATTGGGTTGTTGGCTCTTCACATTTGAGGTTGGTAGTGGGAGCTATCAACTGGTATGGATTAAGTTTGTTGGCCTACCTAATCAACCTATTTTTGCTTGTTCACCAAAGTGAAGGTTTGAAATGGGCCAGGTGGGAGTCCACTAGGAAAGCCAACGGGCTTTCCCGAGTTAATAGGGAAGGCTATTGACTTGAGGAAAATAGTGGGAGCGATTGTTTAATAAAAGGCCTTATTAAACAATAATAATAAACATTGTAATAACAGTTACTTATTCTGCACTTGTAGATTCATTAAAATTGAGCAAAATGATCCCAACATCACTGCGACAAATCATCGAACTGGGAGAGAAATGGAATGGTGGGAATTTCGTTGACTGGTATAGAAGTGTAAACGATATACTTCAGTTAAGCGATAGATTATCACCATTGAGCATGCTTTGTCACCGAGCCTACTGATAGTTCTATCCATGAGAGTGGGTATGTATATGTGAAACATACACATGATGCGAAAGCAGAAATGACAAGATACATTATGCTTGTATCAATGACACCATTACTGCGACAGCAATGCCAGAAAATGGACTTAACTTCTATTCTTCATTTTCTTCAAAGAAATGAGAAGCATATGGTGTCTCGGTCTCTATTCAGATGCAAGATGGAAGAGGGTACCAAAATTTGCGATCATATACTCAAATTGACCGAGTATATGAACAAGCTTGAGATTTTGGGATGTGGACTTCCACTTCCTTTAGCGCACATATACCTCATATTACAGTCTTTGCCAGGTTCTTATTCTCAATTTGTCTATGACTTCATTGAGGATGATAAGAAGAACACCCTCTCTGAGCTTCTGGATATGTTGAAGGCTATTGAGTTAGGCATGAAAATGTCAGAAACGTTGACGGTGGTTGAAGCCAGCTCAAGTAAGAAGGCAATGGCTCATAAGTCATTGGAAAGAACCATTGCAGAAAGGAAAGGTGTTTGTCCTCACTGTGGGAATCCCAACCACTGGAGGAAACATTGCAAGGCCTTCCTAGCAAAAGGGAAGAAGAATGTCACTTCTTTGTCAGGTACATTTTTTAGATTAACTTATCCCATTAACATCTTGGGTTATTGACACAGGATGTGGTACTCACATTTGATTGACGTGCAGGGACTATGACAGAGTAGATTGCTCGCCGAGGGAGAGGTGGACCTACTAGTTGAAAATGAAGCAAATGGTGCTATATTTGCTATAGGATCTTATAGTCTGATTTTGCCGATGGGCTTGTTTCTTAGAACTTGTGGATTATTATGATCTTTCTTCAGTTTCTAGAAATTATATTTCTATGTCCACTTAGGACAAATGAAAGTATTACTTTACGGATGGATTATTGTCTTTAAATGTAAATAATATTTTTTATGGAACTGTTTCATAATAATATGTTCTTAAGATAGACAATAAGGATAATCTCAAAATGACAACTATGCCAACTGTGGAAAGTTGTCTGGACCTGAAGGAATATGGGATAGTATTAAAATTCGCATCTCCGTGTACACCCTAGCATAATGGTGTATCTAAAAGAGGGGATTAGGACTTAACTTGATATGGTTAGATCCTTGATAAGTTTCTATGATATTCCCACATAATTCTAGGGTTGTGTCCTAGAGACTGCGACTCACGTACCAAATTGTGTGCTGTCAGGGTCTATAGATAAAACTCCATATGATCAATGGAGTAGGCAAAAGCCCAACTTGTCTTATCTAAGGATTTGGGTTTGCAAAGCTTATGTCAAGAAATTGACTTTGACCAAGCTAGGCCCGAAGTCCTGTACATGTATATTCATGGGGTATTCTAAGGAGACCAAAGGATACTATTTCTACCATCCAGGACAGTGCAAAATTTTTGTCACTCATACTGGTGTCTTCCTAGAAAAGGAATATTTCTAAGAAGTACTAGTGGGAGAAAAGTATAACTAGATGAAGTTCTAGTACCACAAGATACATTAGATAAAGGACGGGTAGATGTGCCACAAGAGGCAGTTGAACATCGCAAAAAGGTTACTCCATAATTTGTGGATCAAAGTGAACCACCTTAGGTAACACATGAGCTACGTAGATCTGGGAGAGTACATCATGAGTCCAAGAGATATGATTTTCTCATTACTCAACGTGGTGATGTACTGGTCTACTAAGACAATGAACCCAGAACTTGCGATAAATCTGTATCTGATCCAGATTCTGGTAAATGGTTTAAAGCCATAAAATCTTAGATAGACTTCATGTACCAGGACCAGTCATGGTTTTCTGGTGGATTCCCCTAAAGGGGTAAAATCCATAGGGTGTAAATGGGTCTTCAAGAAGAAGACTAACATGGATGGAAATGTGCATACATATAAAGCACGACTGGTTGCTAAAGGTTTCAAACAAATTCATGGTATTGAATATGAAGAAACCTTTTACCAGTTGCCATGATTAGATCCATCTAGATTATGCTTGCGATTGCTGCATATTACGACTATGAGATTTGTCAAATAAATGTCATAGCTGTTTTCCTAAATAAAAACCTTGAAGAGGATGTGTATACGATGCAACCCAATGGTTTCATTCTTGATGGAAAGGCTAATAAGATATGCAAATTGCAGAGGTCTATATATGGGCTCAAGCGAGCTTCAAGGAACTGGAACATTCGTTTTGATGAAGTCGTAAAAGAATTCGATTTTTTCAAGAACAAAGATGAGACCTGTGTTTACAAAAAGGTAAATGGGAATGCAGTGGCATTTCTAGTGTTGTATGTCGATGATATACTTCTGATCGGGAATGACATACCAAACTTACAGCCAGTAAAGACTTGGTTATCCATGAAAGACTTAGGAGAAGCAGCCTACATTCTCTGAATGAAGATCTATTGTGATAGATCAAGTAGGTTGCTTAAACTAAGTCAAAGTACATAGACAAGGTATTGAGCATATTCAGTATGGAAGAATCCAAGAAGGGATTTCTTCTGATGGCACATGGTGTCTATCTCTGTAAGGATATGTATCCTTAACCACACGATAAGAGAGATAGAATGAAGAGGATCCCACATGCTTCAGCAAGTGGATCCATCTTGTATGCTTAGATTGATATCTAATGTGCATCAAGCACTTGTAGTGGATATTAATCAGACTCAAATGAGCAATGCCATGTTGTATGCTCAGATGGATGTCTCATGTGCACCAAGCACTTGTGAGGATATCAATCGGATCCTAGTGAGCGATGCTGTGATTGCATGCTCGAAATGATATCTTATGTGCATTAAGCACTTGTAGAAGATATCAATAGGATCTAAGTGAGCTATATGATATGTACTTAGATTGATGTCTTATGTGCATTCAACACTAGTAAAGGATATCAATCAGATCCAAATGAGTGACATTGGATAGTGTTAATGGACATCCTTAAGCATTTGAAAAGGCTTAAGAATGTGATCTTAGATTATGGAGGGGAAGATAAGATCATTGTAAGAGGATACTATGATGCTATTTTTAAACAAATAAAAATGATTATAGTTCGCAATTTGGGATTGTATATTTTGTCTCAATGTAGCTGCAGTGAGCTGGAAGAGCTCAAATCAGTGTACTGCAGCGAATTCTACAATTGATGCTAAGTATATCGCATTATTTAATGCAATCGTGTAGGCAGTTTGGATCAAGAAGTTCATTACTGAACTTGATGTAAAGCATTGCTGATCCAGTATAGTTCTAATGCGATAACAATGGAGCCATTGTTATGGCCGAGGAATCATAGTCTCACCAGTAGTTGGTGTGCTATCGTAGGCAACCAAGATTAAAAACCTTCCTAACCTAACTGCGAAGCGGAAGAGGGGTAAGCAAGGGTCGATCCCACGAAGAGTGTCTAGCTGAATTTTCAATGATGTGAACAAGGCTTGGGGGTTTTGAGTAAAAACAGAAAACAATCTCAAGCAAAACAAAAGCAATTTAAATCAAAAATCAATCAAAATAACGAAACTTGGTCTCCGTCAACATCCACCATCGAAATCTTACAACTGATCATTGATGCAAAAGTAAATCAATTCTTACTTTGAATATTCACCGTTGGAACTATTTTCCTATCTCTCCTTAATTGTAATTAATTAGGAAACAAGCGATCTTAATTAATCTTACCATTAAACAATCCTAGACAAGCGCTAAAGATTTAATCTAATGACAGCCTTAAGAATTAAAGAAATCGATGAAGCTAAACAACATAAACACAAGCGGTTGTATTTAATTTAGTTGAATGTTCCTCTTAAGATTACTAATTCCTGACGCAGCAAATTATTAACCCTAATTGCTTCACAAGTTAGAGGGATCAAACAATTACAAATTTGATATCAAACTTAGCAGTAGATTGCAACAAATAATCCACTAGTAGGCGTCCTAGTAATTAAATGCATCAATCATGAAGATATGCACAAAATAACATTCAATACTCAAACACGAAAATTGAACACTAAAATAAAATAGATTAGATCTCACAGTTGGTTGATTCCGAGGTCTCCGTTTCCTTCGACCAAGTTACAAAAATCAGCCACTCATGGCCATAAACAAAAACCCCAAAAAGAAAGAAAATTCCAGAGAAGAGAAGAGAGAGGCGTGGTCCCTTTTTCCCAAAACCTAATCTGATCCCCTTAACAAAAATCCAGTTCAAGTATTTGAATCCCACTCAATCTCCTAAAAGAAATATTCTAATATCCTAAAATAACATTAATCCTAATTTAATTCTAATTAATTGATAATAAGATAAAGTCCTAAAATAACATAGGAAAGTGGTGATTCTGAGCTATAACTTGCGTGCCACATGTCTTCAAACGTTCCAATAATAAATTGCCCAATTGATTTGCATGACAAGGCAGAATGTTCCAGGACGTCCAGAGCAGATGTGTCAACTTCAAGCTTGATTACAACCTTTATGCAGCAAGTATCTCTCCAAACTCAAAACATGAAGTTGTAGATATATTTCTTAGCATTCCACAGCATTTTGAATCATCTCAATCGGAGCTTGGATGAGAGAGTTATGCCCAGATTACGAAACAACGTCGAAACTATCCTGAATTCACTTAATTAGTTCCGTTTTGCAATTAATGCCTCCATTTGCATCCTAAATCAAAATAGAATAATAATGAGTACATTTAGGCAACAAATACGTATAAAAGACTAAACATTAAGGGGGGTAAATATGACATTTTGCATTCCCATCAGTAATCCAAACACATACTTAGTTGATCAATCTGATCTAAGAGATCGATCAGAAAGGGAATATGCAGATTTGCAGAATACCTACTAACCTACTATTGAAGTTTCTGTTGTAGTAGAAGCATGATGGGCACTTAGGTCATTCAATGTTGAGTGCATGAATGATTGGCTATAGTGCAAGTGGGAGATTGTTGGAGTAGGTACCTTAGAGCCAATCAATTATTGTGGAATTGACTCTTCGTAATAATGTTTATTAATCAACAAAAGGCATTATCTACTATATCATGTAAACCATAGTTATATGTATTGATATATGTCCTTAGAATGGGAGAACCGTGACGAGGGTATCAAGTGTTTCAAATCTTGATAGTGAGAACCCTATGAGTACATATGGTGGCCATTCTAGAAACGTCCGTAGCCCCAGTATTATTTTGAAGTAAGGGCACAGATAATACGGTAAGGCTATCATAGTGTTGAACGACCTTGTCAAAAGGTAGTGACTGGTCTCACTTGTCAAGGTTGTTTGGTGATAACCTAGAGCAACACATGGGTGCTTGTTGTAGGCAAGTTCACTTGACTGACCCACCAAAGGATTCCATATAGATGGTAAACCCACGTCTATAGAACAAATCCTCTAATGAATGGTGGTGCATGTGATCCTTAGACTTGAGATCATCAGAGCGCCTTGTGAACCAATTGGTGTAGTTTGACACTAGCCCAACGTAGTTCTATTCAAAGCTGTCAATACAGTAGTGATTGGCTACATCGAGAAGTGTATCAAGACTATGGTGGATTGACAGAGGATTCATCACTCCCGGGTATGGGAGAAGTTATCTCACGGTGCAATTCAGTTAATGACAATGATAGTAAATCTGTGATCATAGTGGGATTGAGTTGTTGCTCAATCCAATTCATTATTCCGGTCATTGGTCTAGTCATTGAATACAAACATATCAAGAGTAATTAAGGTTGACACTATTTCTATGTCATAGTCTCGATGAGATAACAGATGATGAAAAGATTTGATTGTACGGCAACCATATCATTGATAGGTAAGTGCTTCACTGAATCCGAATATATCAGGTGGCCATGATGCCTTGCTAGGGGCCAATCTTGGTCTGTGTGTAGTGAGACGATTAATTGGTGTTAATCGCAATACTACACACTGCCGGTATGATAAGGAGCCTACGAGTCACACACGTAGAAGATAATTTAAGAATCAATTTATGAGAATGGCGTTTTCATCTTTTTAGGTAAAAGAGTATTTTGGTAATCTCACAGTACAATTAAATTTGCTGAGGTTGTTGCCTTTATTTAATTTGACATTAAAAATTAAATAAGTGAGATTATATTTAAATATGTGTACGCATATATTTAAATGAATTATTGTTATTGTTAGATGTTAATATATTTTATATATGTTAATTGAATTTAATTGAAATAATAATAATAAAAATAAAAATATCTAAATGGGGCTATTTGAACATAGGGGTTGTTTGGGTTGGTGCCCAAGCCTATTCCATGATGGAATAGGGCATTTTGTGCACTATATAAGTGCAGGATTTTTGTGAATTAAATAATTCATTCATTCAATCACTTCTGATTAAAAAAACTTTAGCCCCATTTTCTCTCTTCCCATGCCACTTTACACTTGTGTGAATCAAATTTTTATTTGATTCTTGTTCTTGGTTCTTAAGGCTAAAGAGGATCTAGCAAATCCCTCTCTAGTTCTTCGGGTTATCTTCGTGTGGACTTCCACTGGTTCGATCCTTCTCTTGGATCGGTAGCGAAACCCATTCAGAGACAAGTTTGAAGGAGCCTCCAAATGTGAGTATGAATTCCTAACTCTAATATGATTTTTCTGCAGATTTTGATTTAACGTATAATCTGTAAAATTTGTGCCTTGATCTTGGTTCTAAGGGAACGATCTACTGTTATATATTTTTTTTTTCCGCTGCCATGACTTGATCATTATAATATACTCTCTAGCTAGTAATTCTTTAAGAAATATGTGATAAAATCCACTAAATAACTTTTGCAAACATATATACATAGAGGTATATAATGTAAAATCCGAAAATTCTAATTTTAATTCATATAAACAAATACACAAAATAACTGATAGCACAAGGTAGTATTGGATAGTGCCGACAAACTCCTCCGCTTATTGACGTCCCATCCGATCGTAAATCATCAAGTACCTGCAAAACAGTAGAATAACAAAGTGAGCACTAATTGCTTAGTAAGTAAACCAAACTGTATTACTATTTTTCCTCCATTACTCATGTTCTGATTTTCCTTTTCTCACTTTAATCTTTGATAATATTCTTCATTCTTTTCTGATATTCTGCATTCTTTTTTGATATTCTGCATTCTTTTCTGATACTGATTTGCTACTTATCAACGTGCAAAGACAATGAATAAAACTGTACATCGTCGAGCACATAAGAAATACTGAATCATGTAAGTAGCATAATACATATGCAGAATAATAAACTTTCCTGAGAGAAGAACTTTCTTTTCTTTTTTGTTATTTGTCTCTTATGTTGTATCTCTTTCTTTTCAATCTTTCTATTTTGGTTTTCCGATCGGACTAGGTTGATACATGGATTTGGAACCTTGGCCATTTGAGTGTATACTGGGTACAGTCCTCATCTACATGCACTGACGGACCGTACCAATGTTGTATCTCTGCTGAGGTCGCTCACTAATGGCGACGTGCATGTAGGTATGCTCTGCTGGGTACAGTCCTCATCCACATACACTATTGACAGACAGTACAAATACTGTATCTCTCTGTTGATGCCACTCACTAATGGCGGCGTGCATGTGGGCATCTCTGTGTAAGTAATTGATCTACCATACATAGTGGAAAAACAAAAATTCAATCGATAAATCAATTACCTTTCTCTGACGATATGAGTGTAGATTATACCGTTTACATGTTTATAAACAAAATCTGTATAAAGTAAATCCCTTCAAGGATTAGAATACTTACGTACGTTTGGAGACTCCTTCGAATATCTCTAATTTCAAACACGAATACTGTTCACCAGTTACTATTCATCAGTGACCGTTCACCAGCCTCTGTTCACATGATTCTTCGCTAATCGATCTAAAGTAGGATCGCACTCATGGAAGTCCACATGAAGATAATCTGCAAAACTCTTGATTATTTTGCTAGAACAATCAAGGGCTTCAAGAATCAAGAAAGAAGAATAAGAAAAGTTTTCTTCTTGAGAGAGAGAGAAATAGGGTGGCAAGGGTTTTAATTGAATGAAAAATTCTTTTTTTTTTTTTTTTTTTTTTAATTTTAAGTTGCACTTATATAGTGCAACAATTAAAATCCTATTCCATTAGGAATAGCCATGGGCTACAACCGTAGTTCACCCTTGCAACCAAACACACCCTTTATGGTATTTTAATTAATTAATTATTATTATAATTAATATATAATAATATATTAATGTTCAATTAATAATAATAATAATTCATTTAAATATATACATAGATATATTTAAATATAATCTCACTAATTTAATTTTAATATTAAAATTAAATACATTCAACAACCTCAGCAAATTTAATTGCATTGTGAGATTACCAAAATACCCTTTCATCCTGAAAAATACCCTTCTCACAAATTGATTCTTAAATTATCTTCTAAGTGTGTGACCTGTAGGCTCCTTATCATATCGGCAGTGAGTAGTATTGCGATTAACACCAATTAATCGTCTCACTATACACAGACCTAGATTGACCCCTAGCAAGGCATCATGGCCACCTAATAGATTTGGATTCAGCCAAACCGCAGCCTGTCAACGGTTTGGTTACCATGCAATCAAATCTTTTCATCAACTATTATCTCATCAAACTGAGGTACAGAAATAGTGTCAACCTCAAATCCTCGACATGTTTGTATTCAGTTACTGGACCAACGACAAGAATATTAAATTGGATTGAGCATCAACTCAATCCCACTGTGGCCACAGATTTAGTGTCATTGCCATTTATTGAATTACCCAGTGAGATAACTTTCTCCCGTAGCCAGGAGTGATGAATCCTTTGTCGATCCACCATAGTCTCAATTCACCCACAATTGAGACATATTACCGACTAAAAACTGAATAAAACGGGGTATCGAGCCCATGCAGATTTTTGCTCGTTTTGTCATTAGATTTTCAACAAGATCAACCCTCCTATTTACCTAACCTCAGTATTGATTAGACGGAAATGAAAATGCTCAAAAAAAGTCCTCGATTCACCCACAATCGTGATCCATTAGCGACCAAAACTAAGTAAACCGGGGTATCGGGCCTATGGGGCTCTTTGCACTTTCTGTCATCAATTTTTTGACAAGATTAACCCTACTTTTTACCTAACCTTAGTATTGATTAGAGGGAAATGAAAATGCTCAAAAACAAGTCCTCAATTCACCCACAATCCAGATCCATTACCAGAGCTAAAAACTGAGTAAAACGGGGTATCGGGCCAAAGTGGCTTTTTGCTGGTTTTATCATCAGGTTTTTGATGATATTGACCTTGTTGTCTAGCTAGCCTCAATGTTGATTAGAAGGAAAAGTAAACGCTCAAAAACTAGTCCTCGATTCACCGACAATCAAGATCTATTACCGGCTAAAAACTAAGTAAAATGAGGTATCGGGCCTGCGGAGCTTTTTGCTCATTTTGTCATCAGGTTTTCAATGAGATCGACCCTGTTATTTACCAAACCTTAGTATTGATTAGGCGAAAATGCTTAAATACTAGTGCTCAATTCACCCACAATCAAGATCCATTACCAACTAAAACTTGAGCAAAACGGGGTATCGGGCCTATGCGGTTTTTTGTCTTGTTTTATCATCAGGTTTTTGACGAGATCGACCCTGCTATTTACCTAACTTAGTATTGATTAGATGAAAATGAAAACACTAAAAAACTAGCCTTCAATTCACACGCAATCGAGAACCATTACGGCTAAAAACTAAGTAAAATGGGGTATCGAGCCTATGTGGCTTTCATCTGGTTTTATCATCAAGTTTTCAACGAGATCAACCTTGCTACTTACCTGACCTTAGTATTGATTAGTCAAAAATGAAAATGGTCAAAAACTAGTCCTCGATTCACCCACAATCGAGATCCATTACTAGCTAAAAATGGAGTAAAATAGGGTATCAGGCCTATGCAGCTTTTTATCTAGTTTTATCATTAGGTTTTCAATGATATCAACCCTATTGTTTACCAAGCCTTAGTATTGATTAGAAGAAAATGAAAACGCTCAAATACAAGTCCTCAATTCACTAACAATCGAGATCCATTATCAACTAAAAACTAAGTAAAATGGGGTATCGGGCCTATGGAGCTTTTTGCTCATTTTATCATCAGGTTTTCGACGAGATCGACCCTACTATTTACCTAACCTTAGTATTTATTAAATGGAAATAAAAATGCTCAAATACTAGTGCTCAATTCACCCACAATCGGGGATCCATTACCAACTAAAAACTAAGTAAAATAGGGTATCAGGCCTATGTAGCTTTTTGTCTGGTTTTATCATCAGGTTTTCAACAAGATCGACCTCTTGTTTACCTAAAGATAGGATTGATTAGACGAAAAAGAAAATGCTCAAAAATGTGTCCTCGATTAACCCATAATCGAGATCCATTACCGGCTAAAAACTTAGTAAAACAGAGTACCGGACCTATGCGGCTTTTTGTCTGGTTTTATCATTAGGTTTTTGACGAGATTGATGCTGTTGTTTACCTAACCTCAGTATTGATTACATGGAAATGAAAACGCTAAAAAACTAGTCTTCAATTCACCCACAATCGAGAACCATTACTAGTTAAAAATTGAGTAAAATGGGGTATGAGCCTATGTGGCTTTTGTCTAGTTTTATCATTAGATCTTCGATGAGATTGACCTAGTTGTTTACCTAACCACAAGATTTATTAGACGAAAAAGAAGACGCTAAAAAACTAGTCCTCGATTCACCCACAACAGAGATCCATTACTGGCTAAAAACTAAGTAAAATGGGATATCAGGCCCACGAAGCTTTTTGCTCGTATTGTCATCAAGTTTTTGATGAGATCAACTTTGCTATTTACCTAACCTTAGTATTGATTAGATAGAAATAAAAATGCTCAAACACTAGTGCACAATTCACCCACAATCAAGATCCATTACTAGCTAAAACCTAAGTAAAATGGGTCATTGGGCCTATGCGGCTTTTTGTCTTGTTTTATCATCAGGCTTTCAACGAGATCAACCCTACTATTTACCTAACCTTAGTATTGATTAGACGGACATGAAAACACTAAAAAAACTAGCCTTCAATTCACCCATAATCGAGAACCATTGTTGGCTAAAAACCGAGTAAAATAGGGTATCAGGCATATACAGCTTTTGTTTGGTTTTATCATCAAGTTTTCAACAAGATCAACCCTGCTGCTTACCTGGCCTTAGTATTGATTAGTCAAAAATGAAAATGCTCAAAAACTAGTCCTTGATTCATCCACAATCGAGATCCATTACCGGCTTAAAACTGAGTAAAACGAGGTATAGGGCCTATGCAACTTTATGTCCAGTTTTATCATCAGGTTTTTGATGATATCATCTTGTTGTTTACCTAGCCATAGTATTGATTAAATGGAAAAGAAAACACTAAAAAAAAAAGTCCTCAATTCACTAACAATCGAGATCCATTACCGGCTAAAAACTAAGTAAAATGGGGTATCGGGCCTACGGAGCTTTTTGTTTGTTTTATCATCAGGTTTTTGATGAGATCGACCCTGATATTTACCTACCTTAGTATTGATTAGACGAAAATAAAAATGCTCAAATACTAGTGCTCAATTCACCTACAATCTAGATCCATGACCGGCTAAAAACTAAGTAAAACGGGGTATCGGGCCTATGCAGCTTTTTGTATGATTTTATCATCAGGTTTTTAACGAGATCAACCTTGTTGTTTACCTAAACATAGGATTGATTAGATGGAAAAGAAAATACTCAAAAACTAGTCCTCGATTAACCCACAATTGAGATCCATTACCAGCTAAAAACTTAATAAAATGGGGTATTGGACCTATGTGGCTTTTTTCTGGTTTTATCATCAGGTTTTTGACAAGATTTGACCTTTTATTTACCTAACCTCAGTATTGATTAGATAGAAATTAAAAACGCTAAAAAACTAGTCTTCAATTCACCCACAATCGAGAACCATTACTGGCTAAAAACTGAGTAAAATGGGGTATCAAGCCTATGCGGCTTTTGTGTTGTTTTATCATCAGGTTTTCGATGAGATCAACCTAGCTATTTACCTAACCATAGGATTTATTAGACGAAAAAGAAAACACTCAAAAACTAGTCCTCGATTCACCCAAAACAGAGATCCATTACTGGCAAAAAACGAGTAAAACGGGGTATCGGGCCAATACGGTTTTTTGTCTAGTTTTATCATCAAGTTTTTTACTAGATCAACTCTGCTACTTACCTAACCTTAGTATTAATTAGTCAAAAATAAAAACGCTCAAAAACTAGTTCTCGAGTCACCCACAATCGAGATCCATTACCGGCTAAAAACTGAGTACAACGAGGTATCGAGCCTATGGGGCTCTTTGCACTTTTTGTCATCAGGTTTTTAATGAGATCGACCCTAATTTTTACCTAACCATAGTATTGATTACACAAAATGAAAACGTTAAAAAACTAGGCCTCAATTCACCTACAATCGACATCCATTACTAGATAAAAACTGAGTAAAATTGGGTATCGGGCCTATGTGGCTTTTGCTTTGTTTTATCATTAGGTTTTCAATGAGATTAACCTAGCTGTTTACCTAACCTCAGTATTGATTATATAGAAATGACAATGCTAAAAAACTTGTCTTCAATTCACCCACAATCGAGAACCATTACTGGCTAAAAACTGAGTAAAATGGGGTATCGGGCCTAGCCGTCTTTGCTGCTTTTGTGATCAGGTTTTCGACAAGAGTGACCCTACTTTTTACCTAACCTCAGTATTGATTAAAGGGAAATGAAAGCGCTCAAACACTAGTCCTCAATTCGCCCACAATCAATATCCATTACCAGTTAAAAATTGAGTAAAACAAGGTATCAGGCCTATGGGGTTCATTGCTCTTTTTGTCATCAGGTTTTTGACAAGAGCAAGCCTGCCTTTTACCTAACCTTGGTATTTATTAGAGGGAAATGAAAATGCTCAAAAACAGGTACTCGTTTCACCCACAATTAAGATCCATTACTGGCTAAAAACTGAGTAAAATAGGGTATCGGGCTTATGTAGTTTTTTTCTGGTTTTATCATTAGGTTTTTGATGAGATCAACCCTGCTGCTTGCCTGACCTTAGTATTGATTAGACAAAAATGAAAACACTCAAAAACTAGTCCTTGATTCACACACAATCGAGATCCATTACTAGCTAAAAACTTAGTAAAACAGGGTAATGGGCCTATAGGGCTCTTTGATCTTTTTATCCATAGGTTTTCAACCAGATTGACCCTTCTTTTTACCTAACCATAGGGTATTGATTAGATGGAAATGAAAATGCTAAAAAACTTGTCCTTGATTCACCCACAATCGAGACCCATTACTGGCTAAAAATTGAGTAAAACCGGGTATCTGGCCTATGCGGCTTTTTGTCTGGTTTTATCATCAAGTTTTTGATGAGATCAACCCTACTACTTACTTGACCTCAATATTGATTAGACAGAAAAGTAAACGCTCAAAAAATTGTCCTCAATTCACCCACAATCAAGATCCATTACCGGCTAAAAACTAAGTAAAATGGGGTATCAGGCTTATGCAGCTTTTTGTCGGGTTTTATTATCAGGTTTTCGATGAGATTGACCTTGTTGCTTGCCTTACCTCAGTATTGATTAGATGAAAATGAAAATGCTCAAAAACTAGTCCTGATTCACCGACAATCGAGATCCATTACCGATTATAAACAGAGTAAAACGGGGTAAGAGGCCTATGGGGCTCTTCATTCTTTTTGTCATTAGGTTTTCAACGAGATTGACCCTGCTTTTTACCTAACCACATTATTCATTAGATGGAAATGAAAAACGCTCAAAAAATAGTCCTCAGTTCACCCGCAATCGAGATCCATTACCTGCTAAAAACTGAGTGAAACGGGGTATTTGGACTATGTTGCTTTTGTCCAGTTTTATCATTAGGTTTTCCACGATATCGACCCTGCTATTTACCTAGCCTAAGTATTTATTAGATGGAAAATAAAACGCTCAAAAACAAGTCCTTGATTCACCAAAAATCAAGATCCATTACCAACTAAAAACTATGTAAAACAGGATATCGGGCCTATGAAGCTTTTTGCTCATTTTGTCATCTGGTTTTTGATGAGATCAACCCTTAGTATTACTAAGAGGGAAATGAAAATACTAAAATAATAGTCCTTGATTCGCCCACAATCAAGATCCTTTACTGGCTAACAACTGAGTAAAACGAGGTATCGGGCCTATAGGGCTTTTTGCTCATTTTGTCATCATTTTTTTGATGAGATCAACCCTGCTATTTATCTAACCTCAGTATTGATTAGACAAAAAAAACACTCAAAAACTAGTCCTCGATTCACCCACAATCGTGATTCATTACACACTAAAAATTGAGTAAAACTTGGTATTAGACCTATGCGGCTTTTGTCTTGTTTTATCATCAAGTTTTCAATGAGATCAACCCTATTGTTTACCTAACCTCAGTATTGATTAGATAGAAATGATGACGCTCAAAAACTAGTCTTCAATTCACACACAATCGAGATCCATAACCGACTAAAAACTTTGTAAAATGGGGTATCGGTCCTATGCGGCTTTTGTCTAGTTTTATATTCAGGTTTTTGATGAGATTGACTCTACTATTTACCTAATCTACAGATTGATTACATGGAAAATAAAACGCTAAAAAACTAGTTCCTCCGATTCACCCGCAATCGAGATCCATTACCAACTAAAAACTGAGTAAAACGGGGTATCAGTCCTATGTGGCTTTTGTCTGGTTTTATCATCAGGTTTTTGATGAGATTGACTCTACTATTTACCTAACCTAAAGATTGATTAGACAGAAAATAAAATGCTCAAAAACTAGTCCTCGATTCACCCACAATCGAGATCCATTACCGGCTAAAAATTGAGTAAAACGAGGGTAATAGGCCTATGGGGCTCTTTGATCTTTTTCATCAGGTTTTCAATGAGATTAACCCTGCTTTTTACCTAACCATAGTATTGATTAGATGAAAAATAAAATGCTGAAAAACTAGTCCTCGATTCACCCATAATCGAGATCCATTGCCAACTAAAAACAAAGTAAAACGGGGTATCGGGCCTATGCGGCTTTTTGTCTAGTTTTGTCATCAAGTTTTTGATGAGATTGACCCTACTGATTACCTAACCTTAGTATTGATTAGAGGGAAATAAAAACTCTAAATACTAGTCCTCGATTCCCCCACAATAGAGATCTATTACTGGCTAAAAACTGAGTAAAACGAGGTATCGGGCCTATGGGGCTCATTGGTGTTTTTGTGATCAGGTTTTCGACAAGAGTGACCCTACTTTTCACCGAACCTTAGTATTTATTAGAGGGAAATGACAACGCTCAAATACTAGTCCTCAATTCAAACACAATTGAGATCCATTACCAGCTAAAGTTTGGGTAAAACAAGGTATCGGGCCTATGCGGCTCATTACTCTTTTTGTCATCAGGTTTTTGACAAGAGTGACCTTGTTTTTTACCTAACCTTAGTATTGATTGGAGGGAAATAAAAATTCTCAAAAACTTGTCCTCGATTCACCCACAATCGAGATCCATTACCGGTTAAAAACTAAGCAAAATAGGGTATCGGGCCTATGTGGCTTTTTATCTGGTTTTATCATTAGGTTTTTGATGAGATCGACCCTGCTACTTGCCTAAGCTCAATATTGATTAGATGGAAATGAAAAAAATTTAGTAAAACGGGGTAATGGGCCTATAGGGCTCTTTGATCTTTTTATCATCAGGTTTTCAACGAGATTGACCCTTCTTTTTACCTAACCATAGTATTGATTAGACAGAAATGAAAATGCTCAAAAAAAAGTCCTTAATTCATCTACAATCGATATCCATTACTGGCTAAAAATTTAGTAAAACGGGGTAATGGGCCTATAGGGCTCTTTGATCTTTTTATCATCAGGTTTTCAACGAGATTGACCCTTCTTTTTACCTAACCATAGTATTGATTAGACAGAAATGAAAATGCTCAAAAACAAAGTCCTCGATTCACCGACAATCGAGATCCATTACTAGCTAAAAACTAAGTAAAACGGGGTATCGGGCCTATGGAGCTTTTTGCTCGTTTTGTCATCAAGTCTTTTGACGAGATTGACCCTACTATTTACCTAACCTTAGTATTGCTTAGATAGAAATGAAAATACTAAAATACTAGTCCTTGATTCGCCCACAATCGAGATCCATTACCAGCTAAAAACTGAGTAAAACGGAGTATCGGGCCTATGGGGCTTTTTGCTCATTTTGTCATCATTTTTTTGACGAGATCAACCCTACTTTTTATCTAACCTCAGTATTGATTAGATGAAAAGAAAACGCTCAAAAACTAGTCCTCAATTCACCCACAATCGTGATTCATTACATGCTAAAAATTGAGTAAAACGTGGTATCGGACCTATGCAGCTTTTGCCTTGTTTTATCATCAAGTTTTCAATGTGATCGACCCTATTGTTTACCTAACCTCAGTATCGATTAGATAGAAATGATTACGCTAAAAAACTAGTCCTCGATTCACCCACAATTGAGATCCATTACCGACTAAAAACTTAGTAAAATGGGGTATTGGTCCTATGTTGTTTTTGTCTGGTTTTATCATCAGGTTTTCGATGAGATTGACTCTAATATTTACCTAACCTATAGATTGATTAGACAGAAAAGAAAACGTTCAAAAACTAGTCCTCGATTCACCCACAATCGAGATCCATTACCGACTAAAAACTGAGTAAAACGGGGTATCGGTCTTATGTGGCTTTTGTCTAATTTTATCATCAGGTATTTAATGAGATTGACTCTAATATTTACCTAACCTACAGATTGATTAGACAGAAAAGAAAACACTCAAAAAGTAGTCCTTGATTCACCGACAATCGAGATCCATTACCTGCTAAAAATTGAGTAAAACAGGGTATCGGGCCTATGCGGCTTTTTGCTTGTTTTGTCATCAGGTTTTTGACAAGATCGACCATACTATTTACCTAACCCTGTATTGATTAGATGTAATTAAAAATGCTCAAAAACTAGTCCTTGATTCATCCACAATCTAGATCCATTACCAGCTAATAACTGAGTAAAACAGGGTATCAGGCCTATGGGGTTTTGTCTGGTTTTATCATCAGGTTTTTGATGAGATCAACCCAGCTGTTTACCTAACCTCGATATTGATTAGATGGAATTGAAAATGCTAAAAAACAAGTCCTCGATTCACCCACAATCAAGATCCATTACTGGCTAAAAACTAAATAAAACTAGGTATAGCGCCTATGGCGCTTTTTTCTCGTTTTTGTTAGAGTAGGTGCCCTAGAGCCAACCAATTATTGTAGAATAGACTCTCTGTAATAATATTTATTAATCAATAAAAGACAATTTTCTCCTATATCATGTAAATCATAATTGTGTGTATTGATATATGTCCTTAGAATGGTAGAACCATGACAGAAGTATCAAGTGTTTCAAATCTTGATAGTGAGAACCCTATGATCACATCTGTTGCCTATTCTAGAAATGTCTATAGCCCTAGTATTATTCTGACCAAGGACACAGATAATACAGTAAGGCTATCATAGTGTTGAATGACCCTCTCGAAAGACAGAGATGATCTCACTTGTCAAGGTTGTTTGCCGACAACCTGGTGCGACACATTGGTGTTTGCTATAGGCAAGTTCACTAGATAGACCCACTAGAGGATTCCATATGGATGGTAACCTCAACGTCTATGGAATAAATCCTCTAATGAATGGTGGTGCATGTGATCCTTAGACTTGAGATCACCAGAGCGCCTTGTGCACCGATTGTTGTAGTTTGACACTAGCCCAATGTAGTTCTATTCAGAGCTATCAATACGATAGTGTTTGGCTGCATCGAGGAGTGTATCAAGACTATGGTGGATCGACAAAGAATTCATCACTCTCGGGTACGAGAGAAGTTATCTCATGGTGCATTTCAGTGAATGGCAATGACACTAAAGCTGTGGTCACAATCTGGTTGAGTTGTTGCTCAATCTAGTTTATTAATCCAGTCATTGGTCTAGTAATTAAATACAAAGATATCGAGAATAACTGAGGTTGACATTATTTCTGTACCTTAGCCTCGATGAGATAACAAATGATGAAAGGATTTGTTTGCATGGTAACCATATCGTTGATAGGTAGGGATTTCGCTGAATCTGAATCTATTGGGTGGGCATGATGCCTTGCTAGGGGCCAATCTTGGTCTGTGTGTAGTGAGACGATTAATTGGTGTTAATCGTGATACTACTCACTGTCGATTTGATAAGGAGCATACGAGTCAAACACTTAGAAGATAATTTAAGAATTAGTTTGTGAAAGGGGTATTTTGGTCTTTTAGGACGAAAGAGTATTTTGGTAATCTCATAATGCAATTAAATTTGCTGAGGTTGTTGCATGTCTTTAATTTTAATATTAAAATTAAAATCAGTGAGGTTATATTTAAATATATGTGCACATGTATTTAAATGGATTATTATTAGTAATTAAATGTTAATATATTTGATATATATATTAATTGATTTTAATTATAATAATAATTAATTAAAATTTAAAATATCAATTAAAGGGTGTAGATAACTTCTCCTATATCCGAGAGTGATGAATCATCTATCGATCTACCATAGTCTTGATGCGATCAACCTTGCTGTTTACCTAACCTCATCATTGATTAGACAAAAATGAAAATTCACAAAAAGTAGTCCTCGATTCACCCACCATCGAGATCCATTATCAGCTAAAAACTGAGTAAAACGGAGTATTGGCCTATGTGACTTTTTGCTCATTTTGTCATCAGGTTTTCGAGGAGATCAACATTTTTGTTAACCTAACCTCATTATTGATTAGACAGAAATGAGTACTCACAAAAAATAGTCCTCGATTTACCCACAATCAAGATCCATTACCGGCTAAAAACTGAGTAAACTGAGGTATCGGGACAAAGCGGCTTTTTGCTCGTTTCGTCATCTGGTTTTCAACGAGATCGGCCCTGCTATTTACCTAATCTCTTCATTAATTAGAAGGATAGGAAAACACTAAAAAGCTAATCCTCGATTCACCCACAAACCAGATCCATTATTGGCTTAAAAATTAAGTAAAACAAGGTATCGGGCTTATGGATCTTTTTGCTCATTTTGTCATCGGGTTTTGATGAGATCAACCCTGTTATTTACCTAACCTTAGTATTGATTAGATTGAAATGAAAATGCTCAAAAACTAGTCCTCGATTCACCCACAATCGAGATCCATGACTGTCTAGAAGCTGAGTGAAACGGGGTATCGGACCTATGGGGCTTTTTGCTCGTTTTCTTATCAGGTTTTCGACGAGATTGGCCCTTTTGTTTACCTAATCTTAGTATTGATTAGAAGGAAAATAAAAATCTAAAAAAACTAGTCCTTGATTCACCCACAATCGAGATCCATTACAAGCTAAAAATTAAGTGAAATGAAGGTATCGGGCCCATGCTGCATTTTACTCGTTTTGTCATTAGCTTTTCAACGAGAGCAACCCTACTGTTTTCCTAACCTCAGTATTGATTAGATGGAAATAAAAATGCTCAAAAACTAGTCCTCGATTCACCCACAATGGAGATCCATTACCAGTTAAAAACTAAGTGAAACGAGGTATCGGGCCTATGCGCCTTTTTGCTAGTTTTGTCATTAGGTTTTTGACGAGATCGACCCTACTGTTTGCCTAACTTTAGTATTGATTAGAATAAAATGAAAATTCTCAAAAACAAGTCCTCGATTCACCCATAATCGATATCCATTATTGGCCAAAACCTGAGTAAAACAAGGTATTAGGCCTGTACTGCTTTTGTCTTGTTTTATCATGATGTTTCAATGTGACCAACCCTACTATTTACCTAACCTCAGTATTGCTTAGAAAAAAATGAAAATGCTCAAAAATTAGTCCTCGAATCATCCACAATCAAGATCCTTTACCAGCTTAAAATTGAGTAAAAATGGGTATCAGGCCTATAGGGCTTTTTGCTCGTTTTATCATCAAGTTTTTGACGAGATCGACCTTGCTGTTTACCTAACCTCAGTATCGATTAGAAAGAAATGAAAACGCTAAAAAATTAGTCCTCAATTCACCCACAATCGAGATCCGTTACTAGCTAAAAATTGAGTAAAACGGGGTATCGGGCCTATTGGGCTTTTGTCTGGTTTTATCATCATGTTTTGACATGATCAACCCTACTATTTACCTAACCTTAGTATTTCTTATATGAAAATGAAAATGGTTAAAAACTAGTCCTTGATTCACCCATAATCGAGATCCATTAACGAATAAAAAACTGAGTAAAACGGGGTATCATGCCTATGTGGCATTTTGCTCGTTTTTTCATCACATTTTTGATGAGATCGACCTTCCTGTTTAGCTAACCTCAGTATTGATTAGACAAAAAAGAAAATGCTAAAAAACTAGTCCTCGATTAACCTGCAATCAAGATCCACTACCAACTAAAAACTGAGTAAAACAGGGTTCGGGCCTATGGGGCTTTTTGCTCGTTTTGTCATTAGGTTTTTGACGAGATCGACCTTGATGTTTAACTAACCTTAGTATTGATTAGACAAAAATGAAAACGTTCAAAAACTAGTCCTCGATTCATAAACAATCGAGATCCATTACCGGCTAAAAATTGAGTAAAACGGGATATCTGGCCTATTGGCTTTTTTGCTTGTTTCGTCATCAGGTTTTTGATGAGATTGACCCTGCTGTTTATCTAACCTCAGTATTGATTAGACAAAAATGAAAACGCTAAAAAACTAGTCCTTGATTCACAAACAATCGAGATCCATTACCAGCTAAAAACTAAGTAAAACGGGATATCGGGCCTATTGGGCTTTTTGCTCGTTTTGTCATTAGGTTTTGGATGAGATTAACCTTGTTGTTTACCTAACCACAGGACTGATTAGACAAAAATGAAAACGCACAAAAACTAGTCATTGATTCACCAACAACTGAGATCCATTACCAGTTAAAAACTAAGTACAATGGGGTATTAGGCCTATGGGGCTTTTTGCTCATTTTGTCATCAAGTTTTTGACGAGATCAACCTTGCTACTTATCTAACCTTAGTATTGATTAGACATAAATGAAACGCTCAAAAACTAGTCGTCAATTCACAAACAATCAAGATCCATTACCGGCTAAAAACTGAGTAAAACGGGGTATCGGGCCGGGCCTAGGTTCCAGGGTTTTTTTGCTCGCTTTTGTCATATCGAAAGTTTTGATGAGATTGACCCTACTGTTTATCTAACCTTAGTATTGATTAGACAAAATGAAAATGCTAAAAAACTAGTCCTCGATTCACAAACAATCGAGATCTATTACCGGCTAAAAACTGTGTAAAACGGGGTATCGATCCTATGCGGCTTTTTGCATGTTTTGTCATTAGGTTTTTGATGAGATCAACCTTGCTGCTTACCTAACCTCAGTATTGATTAGAGGTAGATGAAAGCTCACAAAAACTAATCCTTGATTCACCCACAATCGAGATCCATTATCGGCTAAAAATTGAGTTAAAATGGGTATCGGGCTTATGCGGCTTTTTGTCTGGTTTTATCATCAGGGATTCAATGAGATTGACTCTGCTGTTTACCTAACCATAAGACTAATTACACAGAAATGAAAACGCACAAAAACTAGTCATTAATTCACCCACAATCGAGATCCATTACCAACTAAAAATTGAGTAAAACGGGGTATCAAGCCTATGCGGTTTTTGTCTAGTTTTATCATCATGTTTTGACATGATCAACCTTAATATTTACCTAACCATTAGTATTTCTTAGATGAAAAGTAAAACGCTAAAAAACTAGTCCTGATTCATCCATAATTGACATCCATTAACGGATAAAAATTAAGTAAAATGGGGTATTGGGCCTATGTGGCTTTTTGCTCGTTTTATCATCAGGTTTTTGATGAGATCAACCTTTCTGTTTAGCTAACCTCAGTATTGATTAGAAAAAAATGAAAACACACAAAAAATAGTCCTTGATTCACACACAATTGAGATCTACTACCAGCTAAAAACTGAGTTAAACGGGGTATCGTGCCGATACGGCTTCTTGCTCGTTTTGTCATCAGGTTTTTGATGAGATCAACCCTTCTCTTTACCTATCCTCAGTATTTATTTGAATAAAATGAAAACTCACAAAAACTACTTCTCGATTCACCCACAATCGAGATCCATTATCAGCTAAAAACCAAGTAAAATGGGGTATCGGGCCTATGCGGCTTTTTGCTTGTTTTGAAACATCAGGTTTTTGATGAGATTGGCCCTGATGTTTACTAATCTTAGTACTGATTAGATGGAAAATAAAACACTAAAAAAAAAGTCCTCGATTCACCCACAATCGAGATCCATTACCGGCTAAAAACTGAGTAAAATAGGGTATCGGGCCTATTGGGCTTTTTGCTCGTTTTATCACCAGGTTTTTGACGAGATCAACCTTGCTATCTACCTAACCACAAGATTGATTAGATGAAAATGAAAACACACAAAGACTAGTCCTCAATTCACCCACAATTGAGATCCATTTTCGGCTAAAAACTTAGTAAAATGAGGTATACAAGCCTATGCGACTTTTTGCTCGTTTTGTCATCAGGTTTTGGAAAAGATCAACCTTGCTGTTTATCTAAACTCAGTATTGATTAGACAGAAATGAAAAATCACAAAAACTAGTCTTTTATTTACCCACAATTGAGATCCATTACCGGCTAAAAACTGAGTAAAATAGGGTATCGGGGCCTATACGACGTTTTGCTAATTTTTTCATCAAGATTTCGATAAGATTGACCTTGCTATTTACCTAACCTTAGTATGAATAAGATAGAAATTAAAACACATAAAAACTAGTCCTCGATTCACCCACAATCGAGATCCACTACTGGCTAAAAACTAAGTAAAATAGGGTTGGAGCCTATAAGGCTTTTTGCTCGTTTTGTCATCAGTTCTTCAACAAGATCGACCTTATTGTTTATCTAACCTTAGTATTGATTAAACAGAAATGAAAACACCCAAAAACTAGTTCTTGATTCACAAACAATCGAGATCCATTACCGGCTAAAAACTAAGTAAAGAGGGGTATGCCTATTGGGTTTTTGCTCGTTTTGTCATCAGGTTTTTGATGAGATTGATCCTGCCATTTATCTAACCTTAGTATTGATTAGACATAAATAAAAATGCTCAAAAACTAGTCCTCGATTCACCCACAATCGAGATCCTCTACTAGCTAAAAATTGAGTAAAAATAGGTATCGGGCCTATGCGGCTTTTTGCTCGTTTTGTCATCAGGTTTTTGACAAGATCAACCTTGTTGTTTACCTAACCTCAATATTGATTAGAAAAAAAGGAAGACGCTCAAAAACTAGTCCTCGATTCACCCACAATCGAGATCCATTATTGGCTAAAAAACGTGTAAAACTGGGTATCGAGCCTATGCGGCTTTTTTCTCATTTTGTCATCAGGTTTTTAGCGAGATCAACCTTGTTGTTTACCTAACCTTAGTATTAATTAGATGGAAATGAAAACACTAAAAAAACTAGTCCTCAATTCACCCACAATCGAGATCTGTTATCGGCTGAAAAACTGAGTAAAGGGGTATCGGCCCTATGGGGCTTTTTGCTTGTTTGGTCATTAGGTTTTTGACGAGATCAACCTTGTTATTTACTTAACCTTAGTATCAAATTAGATGGAAATGAAAACTCTAAAAACTAGGCCTCGATTCACTCACAATCGAGATCCATTACTGGCTAAAAACTGAGTAAAACAGGGTATTAGGCCTGTGCGGCTTTTGTCTGGTTTTATCATCAGGTTTTTAACGAGATCAACCATGCTATTTACCTAACCATAGGATTGATTAGAGAAAATGGAAGCGCTAAAAAACTAGTCCTCGATTCACCCACAATCAAGATCCATTACCAGCTAAAAACTGAGTAAAATGAGGTATTGAGCCTATGCGGCTTTTGTCTGGTTTTATAATCAAGTTTTTTACGAGATCGACCCTGCTATTTACCTAACCTCAGTATTGATTAGATGGAAATGAAAACACTAAAAAACTAGTGCTCAATTCACCCACAATCGAGATCCATTAACTGCTAAAGACTGAGTAAATTGGGGTATTGGGCCTATGCACCTTTTGTATGGTTTTATCATTAGGTTTTTGATGAGATCAACCGTGTTGTTTACTTGACCACAGGATTGATTAGATGGAACTGAAAACACTAAAAAACTAGTTCTCGATTCAACCACAATCAAGATCCATTACCGACTAGAAACTGATTAAAATGGGGCTAATGATGCACTTGAATTATAAGCATGAAACCTTAGGATCATGTACTATATAGTAATATAGTGATCAAGAAATCGTAGAAAGGAGAAATAAATGTTTAAGTGTTATTAAGAATCTCAACAAAATGTAAAATGCTCCACTAATCAAGCGTAGCAGTGGTTTTCTAACAAAGGCCAATTCTTTGACCTAATTCATTATTATTTTTTTGCTTAGATATAGGATGCAATAACATATGCTATGATATGGTATATGCTAATCTTATCATATACTTATTCTTTTCCAGTGTTTGCTTATACAATTTTTTCATTTGTATTTTGGGCAGGTAAAACAAATGATAGAATCTGATGCAGCAATGACTGAAGATCTAATTTCTTATAACTTAATCTCCGTTGGATGCTCCTACTAAGGTGGATGCTATCTTGTCTTTCGCTGAGGTAATTTTATTTCTTTCATTAGTCCTCAAGTTCTTATTTTGTTGTTTTACAGTTCTTCACATTGCAAGGTTTGTGGTCAGGTTCGAGCTGCAGTCTCAGCTTTGAAATATGATGATAACCTAGTTATTTGGCAATTAACACAACCCAACAAATGCAGAATTCACAAATCTTACTCAAATATAAGAGAGAACAATATAAATGGAAACCATCATGCAATCATGTATTGCATAACTATGATATCAGTTCAACAATGACAATGAAAACAAGCAAAGTAAACAACAATTAAATGAAATGACCAACTTCCCCCACTTGTAACCCCATGCTAATCAACCCCTTTTGGTTCCTTTTGTAAAAATGAGTTGGGGTCTTATCAATACAACCCCCCCCCCTCGGGAGGAGAGCCACCTTGTCCTCAAGGTGAAAGAGGGGGTATTAAAGATTGATGGTATCAAAGGATTCCCA